>JAEAOA010000961.1:0-320000 GCA_016746295.1 Potamilus streckersoni | reverse complement strand
TCAAGCACTCTGAAACAGTACTCCCTATGCTCTTCATTCATCTCCTTCAGAGACTGTATAATATCATGTTTCTGAAAGTCTGACAAGCTTCTGTCAAACTTTGTTGGACTTTCAGTTTCATTTTCTTCACTGTCGTCGACAACAATGGATATAGGAGATGGAAATGATGCTTTGCTTCGTGTTGACTGTCTCGAGAGGTAGCCTCCTTCTGTTTTGCCACTACCGTCGCAATCAATCTGTCAATGAAGGCATAAAATAGATTCGTAAGGAATAGTTTACTTCTAAATGATAAATCTCCAATAACTTACATCGTCAGAATCTTCAGTAAATTAGTATACAATGGTATAAAATTTCAAAAGCACAAGGCTAAACAAATAATACTAAGAAGAGTTATAAGAAGAAAAAAGTTACCTAGTAAAACTAAAAGAAGAGAAATTCCTGGAAGTTTCATTAAATGACTTGTTTTTACTATTTAAGCACTAACAAATAAAAGACTACGGGTTTAATGGAAAATTATGTTCTTTTCCTTTAAATACCTATTTCACCGACTAGTCAAAAATTAAAATAAACAGGCCAAAATTTTAATAAATAATTTTAATTTACTCCCATAACATAATCTCTCTGAATTATCTTAATTTTGTCTTTATCCTTCTGGATTACTTTCACATTTACAGGACGCCGCAAGAAGACGACATGCAGATTTCAATATGCATAAAAAAAAGATTCGCTAATATGAATCAAGAAGTTTCATACAAACCATTCTTATTACACCAACCTTACTGCTGTCAAGAACGGATGAGGTCATCGTCTGGTGTTTCTGAGGTGTGAGCGGAGGGGTGGGAATATTATATGACGCTTCCTGAGGGGCTCTCTTACCTTGTTGATACATATCAAATGACGGTCTTTCCCGACACTGTATCAAAATAAATACTTTATTCTAAAATATAAAAAATACAATTCAGTTTGCCATGTTTCAAAATTAATCCCCAGTATTTTTTTTAAGTTGCATACTAAAACAATTGAAAAAAATAACTGCATATATTTCTTCAATGTTATTAAAATAATGACATGCTTTATTTAGTGGAAAATGGCAATTTAGTCTGTTGGCATAGGAAACGTATGTTGGAGGAAATAAAAAGAACAATTAGGTTTAATTACGACAGTAGTATAAGGCACTGAAAAGAAAATTTTGTACTGTGTAACACAGTAGATCTTTCTCCTCATTTGCCTCTTTTGATAGATCGAGTTCACTCACAATAGTTCCTGAAACTGAAACAACAATACTTAAGTGTCTTAATGTCATGTGTGTGTATGTGTGTGTGTGTGTGTGTGTGTGTGTGTGATTTTGAAAGCTACACATCAATGGCCTCTTTAATATTGTAAGAAATTCGGTGCCGCCAACTTAAAGAATTAGTCCACCTTGTTCACAACTCCAAACTTTATTGAAACATAACTGGAATATTACTTTTAAAACATGTTAAATTTTCAAAATCAGTTTCTTCATAGGGAATAACAAAATATTTCGTTTTCCCACCCATAATTTTAGTTTAAATAATGCTGTAGCATTTATCATTCTATACTTTTCACCTGTACCGTTACAATTTTAAATTCAAACGATTTTGCCTAAGATGTACAATAAACCACTTCATTCTCAGATAAAGAACTGACCTGAGAGTTGCTAGGTTCAACCATTTCCGGCAAATTTTGCGGTGTCTTCTGTTCCACAACACCTGTCGGGTGCATGTTGTCTTGGCGACTAGATTTAAGTTTGTCGTGCCATTGTTCAGGAGTGTCGTTATTAAAGTCATGTGATTTGTTCATATTTCCTCTTCTAGATAAGATCCCAGTACTCTGTGAGTCTTTCATTGTGTGAAGCTCTTCTGCATTGTTCAGATATGTATTCTCAATATAGTTTTGCATATTCTTTGGATAATTAAAGACAGTTCTTGGCATAACGAGTTCGTGTTAAAATAGCATCACTCTTCAGCATGCCAAATAAAAAAAGAGAAGCGGAAAGACTATGACAATCAATCAACAAAATCGCTCTCTAAAATATGGGATTTTTTAAAAACGAAATTCATGGAGGATCTATATAAATGTATGGTGGAAATATTTTTGTTTTTATTAATCTTCATATAGATCACAGTACGGGAATAGTTTACCGCAACAAGTCAAGAGTATTCAAGGATTTATGATGGTATTCGGTCAAAATACGCTTCGTGTTTTCAAATTTGGAGAATTTCTGGAATTATAGAATTCAAACCTGGAAAGGAAAGAAAATATATGTTACGAAGTGCAATATTGTTATTCCGTTCACCAGTTAAAATTAATGAAAATTTGTATCAATCACATTTGCAAAATGCTTTCTTCCCCTAAATTTAAATTTCGTGCAAGAGCCAGTGTATACAGTCTTGTGAGCAACACAACCCTTCTTCATACCAGTTTATACAGTGGTATGACTGACCCATCTATAGCAGATGCAGTGTATTTAGCGGCATGAGTGACGCGTCTTTTCCAAATACAAGTGTATACAGAAGTATGAGCAAAATATTCCGAGCACATTCCAGTATATTCAGTGGTAATAGTAAAACATTGCTAGTATACTGTGGTATGAGTGACAAATCCCTAGCACTTGTCAGTTACAGAAATGGTTGAGAGCGTAAGTGAGCATTTACCGAGGGGAAATTAGTTTGGTTCCATCATTCGTATATGCTCCCTGCGTTACACTCTGCTAGAAGTAGGGAACCAGACTAAAGGGAAATTTGTATACATGCTGAAGTTCCGTGGTCTTTTCTCGGCATTATGTTTAATTTGATCACAAACTGCGAGACAAGCACAAGTGACATTTTCTTGATGAAGTAAAAGCTGGAAACCAATGTCTCGCTTCCCAAACTGCATATCGAATGTTAAAGTTTATGAGATTATTTAAAGCCTCTCTGGGATATTTAACACTTTGGCCCTGGAGGTTTCCTCTAAAGGTTTTTTTGTCAAATATGTCCATGGATGTGACGGTTGTGGTGTTAAATATGAGCATCAAAATTGATGCACGTGACACGGATTTGCAAGCATGTTGTTGAATTTTTTTTTTCTTCGTTCGATTTTTGTTTTGGTTTTTCTTGAGGGGATAGGTTGGGGGCTCAGGGTTTTGGTTGGCTTTTGTTTTTTTGTTTGTTTTTTGTAGCCTTCTTAAGATTTTTTATTTTTGCTTATTTTTTGGTGGGGTAACGCCTTTTCTCAGCGTAAGCTATGCTATGGATGGGGATGTAAAGGCAAGCGCTTTTGACCACTCGGACAAACGGGCCCCGATTTGCAAGATTTAAACATTACATCTGCTTGAATTCGATGTGTCAGATCTTGGTAAGACCTTTTTTGTTTACTGGCGGTTCTCATTACATGTCACTCATTTTAATTACATTCGGGAACCCTTCTAAAAGCTAAATCTAGTTCAAGGTACAGTAAAATTTGAAACTTTAATCAAAACGTTAAAAACAGTGAATAAAGTATTTTATTGTTGGACAATTATTACGAAGTTTACAACAGACGAAAATTCTCGTTCCGTTAAATTTCAGCTGCTCCCACATTGCAATACAGGACGAAGAATAAAAAATGCTGCGGCTGTTGTGGTTTTCTGTATAAAGAAGTTTGCATAATGGATGGGATTATACTGCCATACCTATATGTTTTAGAATGAGTATTTAGAAATTTTAAGTATACCAATTTTAATATGATGTTTTTCCCCAAAGGTTTATTATGGTGGTTGAACTAGTACCGTGAGTCTTCTAAAGAATTTGGCTCTAGAGTACATCCTGAATTTAATTTAAGAAGAGTTAAGTGAAGGAAAAAAAACTATTTATAGAATGTGTCATAAGCACTGGGTATGAAGGGGAATTTTTTAAATACGGGCTTTGACAAGACAGAATCGCTTTTCATACACGCCCGTTGTAAAGGACAAGCATGACGTTGTACTTAAGAGGAAAACTTTTAATGTGAAATGAGAAGTTCAAACAAGACATTTCTTGAAATATGAAATTTCCACCTTCCACGTCTCTTTTTTTTCTATACGCTTGGGCGGCCTGACATGAATTCACGGTGAAGTAATAATTATATGGTTTTAATAGGATAAAAGCAGGACAAAACGTGGAGTAAACAGAGATCTTGATAACGGAGTTTTATCACCGATCTTTGTATGCGTTTATCGCTTCGAAAAGCCGCTTAACTGTCAAGGTGATCCACTACATTTTAAATTTCACCTATGCATTTCGTTTTGAATTTAGAATTTAAATTCTCGCCCATTTAAGATCTGTTTTGTAACCTGTGCAGATTATTCTGGAAACAGTTGCATACTAATCGGGGAGAAATGGTTGACCATGGCGTCATATGTCAAGAAAGCACGGGCGCCTTTAGGTCATCATCGTCTTTTCGGGTACCATTTGCCCTTAGTACTCCACACACTGGCAAAACATATTTTCAGAAGATGCCCAAATATTGTCTGCAATGAAAACTGAAGGGTTTGTGAGTAGATTTTGATAAGTTTCGCGTTTTTCCTAGCTGTCTTAAAAAGGTCAGAATCAGGACGCATCTGCAGTATAGCTGTTAATAATAATAATAATAATAATAATAATAATAATAATAATAATAATAATAATAATAATAATAATAATAATAAAATTAATAATAATAATAATAATAATAATAATAATAATGTAGCGCCTACACTGATGTGACTGCGATAAGGAGTATTAGTTACAAGCGAGAGAGATTTTCTTTTCTACATTTAACGGAATTCTAATACATCTAGTTCTTCGTGCTGACTATTATGTAATATGACTTGACTCTTGCATTAGGGTCGCTTGCACCTATAAGACATGCACGACCGGTTTATACTCTCATACGAGGGTTGCATTAATTAATCGTTGGGGAAGTAAAGAGTGCCTCTTCTCCCGGCGCATTTATGCATTCAAAAAGTGCTATTTAATTCAGCCAACAGGTCGTGAGACAACAAAGTCCCAAACGACCTGTTTGGAGAGCTATCGTGAGTAAAAATAGATCCAGCACACACTCATATTTAAAAGTGAGTCTGTATCTATATGTAAAGCGCTTATTGGGAACCACCCATTCATAGAGCCATCCCGATTACGTGCTTACAGGCTCGTAGTGGCACATGATAATATAGACGAGTGGAAATAGTTCCACATTTGTCATATTGTGTCCGTGCGAGTAGAGGGACCCGGCAAGAGGCAACAAGTACCAACGGAAATAATGAAACGCAGTTCGTACTATAATTAATCAAATTCAGTCCAGTTATTCTAATGGACAAATTTAAAACTATAACAACAATGTGTGTCATTAGCCAAATCTTCATAGTTAAACAAATTTCATCAATCTTTCACTCATTCAATTTAAATTGAGTGTACATAGTGTACTTCTAGTTTTCGAAATAATCCCAACCAATCGGGTCTAAATGATTCATATTATGTTTGTATCACGCAATATGCACTAATGAATTGAACTGAATGAATTATACTCGAATATTAACCAAGGTTATTTCGCGACTAGTTACTGCCTAAGTGTCATGCGTCTTATTTGTTTTTGGTTGTAACCCCTCTTTAATGTTGAATATGCACTAGATAAAAAAAAAAATTAAAGTCGCATAAGCTATTGCTAGCCTGCACTGTTACACTTGTCCGTCCTAAATGGTTGACCCCTGATTTATAAACAATTCTAGCGGACTTCAGAGAGAGAGAGAGAGAGAGAGAGAGAGAGAGAGAGAGAGAGAGAGAGAGAGAGAGAGAGAGAGAGAGAGAGAGCTGAAGACCTTTTCTCTGGTTAAACCTATGGTCATATTGTTTTAGTTGCAGACCCTTTATCTAACTATATTCTACATACCAATATGCACAAAATCTAAACGATATAATCTAAAGGAAAGCCATACATCCGCGCTCTACACACACACACACACACACACACACACACACACACACATACACACACACCCTTTTGCTAATGATATTATATATAAATTACAATTTGCAAAAAAGACAATATTAAGTAGAAAATTACTTGTAAACTTTATCCTTGTGAGCAAATTAATTCCATATTGACATGTAACTACCTAACTCAACTTTATACCTACTAAAAGAGATTCAAATTTCCTAATAACTGGAATTTTAATGATTTAGTTTTAAGGTAAACTTGCTTTCTTTGACTTAAATTAGCCTTAAAACCAAATGTATCCTATTGCTATATATCTCAGCCTGGAATGTAACCACACATCATTGCCCCCGACTGCTACTGATACCATATGTACCCAGCCTCTAAATTTAACAGTAACTAAAGATGTACTCTTTGATAATCGACATACAATTATTATATTTATGGAGAAAATTTAGAAAATGTATATACAAGTGTATTTTCTCTTCTGAAACTTATATAAATACCGTTGCCTCTGAAATAACTATATAACTATACTTAGCCCTATAATAGTAGTATTGGTTCTGAATCACATTCCTCACAGTTAGAGTAAATATCAAGATTATTGAAACGAGAGAGAGAGAGAGAGAGAGAGAGAGAGAGAGAGAGAGAGAGAGAGAGAGAGAGAGAGAGAGAGAGAGAGAGAGAGAGAGAGAGATTATGACCCATAACCATAACATTGGACACATTAAGGTATCGAAATCTGATCTGGCTAGTGTTGCACTAGTCCATTTCCCAGTGTGTTGCGAGGATTATTATATTGGAGGTCACTCTGTATGCAATAGCAGATTATCCTATATATGGATAGTCACGTTAGAAACTTTGCTGAGACAAGGGCCTCCAATAAAAATTCTCGCGTATTTTTTTTTCTTTCATGTGCTTGCAAAGCCACCACTGAATATTATATGCTGACAAAATATCTTGAAAAGTCGTTGGAAAGCATGTCTCAACATTAAAATGGCTTAAAATTTTCTGTTAAAATACATGGGATTTAAATAACACAGACCTGACCTAGTTAGCTAGTCGTCTACAAGTATGGAAAATGATTTTTTTTCGCTAGTTTTCATTCTAATTTGAATGTTGTCCTACTAAAGCAGTGCCGAGGAGAGGGTGGGGGTTTACGTCAAACTCCATTTCGCCAGTCAATATAACACACTTTTTATTTGAAAAACAAAATGGATGCCTTACTGAAGCAGTGTAAACTTCCACTAACTCCACTCCAACTCTCACCTACGTGGTAAAAGAATTCCAGAATCAGCGGTTGTAATACAACTACAGCATCGATAAACTGATTAGAAATAGGTAATCTTCTCCTTTTAAATACAGCGAGTAATTATACAAAATATGCAATAAACAGACAAAAATCATATTATCGTGACTATTCTTCTTTCATATATCTTAAATCTAAATGTAAAGAGATGATGTATAATACTTTCGTTTTTCCCTTTTGCTTGCCTAACATTGTCTTTTTCAGTTTCTAGATATACAAGATTATTATAAAGTACGTGACATACAAATCATCTGGATATCCTGTTTTTTCCACCCCTGCACTGCGACAAACCTAACTGCATTAACGTTACATTTTGCCTAACAATAAGATATTTACAACTCCCTTATCAGCTCAGGTAATAAATCGTCTTGTTAGCAGAGCGTGTCTCGCCAGCCAGTCAAAAATTTCCTATCTCGACAAAATCCAGCACAAAAAAATTTACCAACTTCCATCCAGGTTTGAAACCTTACTAATAAGAAATCGCCAATGTTGAGTAATCAGCTAAATACATGGGTCGACGTCACATCGGTAATGAACATTTGGCAAATTTAGACTGGTAATTTTTCCCTAACATGTTTTACTTTAACCTAGTTTCATTACAAAGTAATTCTTTAAAGACCTCAGTGCTGTTTCAAGTTCTAATATTGCAACAGAAACAATATGTGTGTGCGTGTACGTATGTTTTTTTAATTTTAAAGTAGCTTTAACAATTTTACAGTCATACCCCTACGATATCTGCATTGTGGCAGTTTATAGTGACGTCTATTACTGAGGGGTTAACCGCTCCGGTGGCCTAATGGTTAGAGCGTTCGCCTTGGATGTGGGAGGTCGCGGGTTTGCACCCCGGCCGAGTCATACAAAAGACTTTAAAAAGTGCTAACAGCTGCTTTGCTTGGCGCTCAGCATTAAGGACTGGTTGGCCTAATATCAGGATAATGTGACCGGGTGGGACATCATGCTACATGTCTGCGGCATGATGCCTCAGTGCTAGACTTCACTATAAACTGTCACATTGCATAAATCGGAGCGAAATGACTGAAAAATTGTTAAAGCTAAATCACAAACACACACACACACACACACACACACACACACACACACACACACACACAGAGAGCACTGTGGAATCATGCCACAGACATGTAACATCATGTCCCACCTAGTCACGTTATCCCAACACCTGGTCGACGAGTCTTCTTAATGCTGAGGGCATAGCGAGGCAGTTGTTAATACTTTTTTTTATAAGTCTTTGGTAACCTGCGACATTTCCGATCCCATGCGGATGCTCTAGCCTGCAAGGCCACAGGATCAGTTAGAAATATCTGTAATCATGGCCTGAAATTAAGATTGTTTTTCACCAATCAACAGGATCAGTGCAATGTTATTGTTGTTGTTGTTGTTGTTGTTGTTACTGCTGCTGCTATAGTGTTTAAAGCCATTTTCAGCACAAGGTGGCGTCCGGTATAAATGGTGGAAGAAGAACCAGGGAAAATCCCGGAAAGAACTACCGACCCACGTGACGCTACTGGTAAGCTTTCTCGCGTATCCACATTGGCCGGATCAGTATAATAACAATTTTGTTGAGCATGCTTGAATTTTACTAATGCTGTTAGTGTCACTTCCGTAGAGTAGTACTTCGTGAATGCCTAACTTCTCATCTATATCACTCAGACATACAAATCCATTCAAGGTAATCTTCACATATTTTAGATATATTCAGTAAAGAAAGAGCAGAAATTCATACCCTTTTTAGGTCATATTTTAGTCGTTTGTATTTATTTTCTTTCTTACTCTCTTTTCTTGAAAAAAAATTACGATATCGCTCTTTGTTGTCAGCATCCAAATTCGCACTTTTGCTTGCAGATCTTTTCATTTCTCACCTCGCAATGTAGTAAATGTTTATCAACAAAAATCGAAAAAAAAAATATGTTATTTAGGATAAGTATTTAATGTCCACTGAGGGAAAGAACAAGACCTTCCCATATTGGCCATGTTTAGGCGGTATTAGACTGGCTAGTTTGGCATACCAACTGATGTTTTGCATATACGGACATTTAAGCAGTGGGATTTCATTGTACATATACCTTGTAAAGTGCGATATCTTTTAGATTCTCAATTAACACAACGTGCATATCAGTTATTCATTGAGGGAATCAAATCTCAGCTTTATTAACTACGCAATGGGGACAAAAACAAAATAGTATATCAAGAAAACGCAATCAACTGCATAAGAACCATATTTCATGTCTTATCATCGCCATATATTAAACCAGTCTCTGCATGAAACGGCATGTGTTTCTTGACGTTAACAGCTTTGGAGTCATTTGCATTGTTTTATTCCTACGTTTTAGCGTCGATATTCTTTGATATCATCCATCTCATTCAGTTCTCTGCGTACTCCGTCAGCCAGACCAGAAATCCATCTCCAACAAAGCTGCGAGGTTGAGACTCACATTTGGTATTTGCATAGGCATCTGATGAGCACTGGTAATACGGGTTTTACTAATGAAACCAGTTTATGGGGTCTCTTAGACTGTGCCTGTCTGTATGTAAGGAGAGAGAGAGAGAGAGAGAGAGAGAGAGAGAGAGAGAGAGAGAGAGAGAGAGAGAGAGAGAGAGAGAGAGAGAGAGAGAGAGAGAGGAGCTCAAAGATCAAAAATACATAAATTTCAATTACATAGTAAGATATTTACTACTTCGAAAGGACTTTGGATGCTTATCGCCATGTCTCTCTCCGGAGTTTATTGGTTGCTGTTGGTGATTGAAAATATATACAATAAAATGCGTATGGGATATCGCTATTACGTGGGGGGGGGTTTCCATTTTCTGTCTAATACACTCTCCTCTTCTGTCTCTTTGTCTCTTTTGTTCCGTGGAAGTTTTTTGCCATTTTCAAAACGAGACATATATTTACGCACACAAAGGTCAATTTGGGAATTTTATAAAATCATTTTCTTACACTCAGTTAAATCACAAAACATTTGCAAAGAATATCTTCTTGAGCATTTAATTAATTCAACAGACCTTGTTGGCCTAAACAGGTAAAGAAAACCCTTAAGTTTTTACTTCACCTTTCACGACGCTCCCACATCCCCTATTTGTTTTAATGCAATGCGAAAGTCCGATGTTGTGTTCATTTTACCTTCAAACAAAATACAGTAGTGGAAAGTTGTACTTACAAATGGTATACTCATCAATACCATAAATTACACTGCCATCAATGGAATCACCAACAAACGTTCGCCTATAATTTGTATGTAACAACTGAATGATTAATTTGTATTAGCCCAAGCAAAACCGAATGGTGACTCGACATATCTAGGCCCAGTACTCTGATGAAATCAGTCATTTAATATTTAAGACTCAGTGGGCATACCCGGGTTCAATACTCTACTGAAATTACTGTATCATGACTCAATGGGCATATCCATATACTATAACGAAATCAATCACTATATTATGACTTAATAGACATAATCGGGTTCATTAATGAAATGCTCATTTTATATTATGACTTAATGGACATATCCAGATCCAGTACTCTCTAATGAAATCAATCGCTCAGTGGCCAAGTCCAGTACTAAATAATTATTCGTTTATCTAGTGGACAGACCCAAGTCAATAAATTTAATGCAATTATTCATTTTATATTTAAGACGCAGTGGACATATCCAGCTACGGGTTTAATGTGTATCCACTGTGAAATTAATAAACTATTCCCACCTGTTTATGTTTCTATTTGCAATTAAATTACATTTTTCGTACATTGATTCCTCAAAGCTACACATACTGTGATTAACAAACATTGATGTATCTAAGAGAAGCTGAGTACACTATCATTATAGCAAATTATAAGCTGTATCTATCAGGTAAAAATTTGACTATACTGTGCACAGTGCATCTAACCAAGTTTCACTTAAATAATTAAACCATAAACAGTGTCCAAATTTACGTCGATGGCTGTTAACTCGAATACACATAATTCTGGTTATACTTGTTATCAAATAGAGGGGCAATCAATTAAATATCAAGCGTTTTATGCTTAATCTTACTAACAAAGATCTATTTTGCTTTTAAAAGACCGATTCCAAACAGTTTTAAAATGTGTAAAAGACACAAAAATAATAAAAGATTTCTCATTTGAAAAATGACCAGGTCATCTACGTATGCATAGAAAAATGCCATCAAAAACTCTTTTGCATACGGTGAATTATTCATTATTCTTGTCTACTGTTGATCAAAGTCTTTATGAGAAAGACAGACAGATTTACAGAAGTGTTGACGTACGTATGGCCTGGACCAAATCAAAATGCCCTAACTGACTGAAGTAGACAAGTGAAATTCCGCTGACTTGTTTAAATACATATGGTACATATCGATCAGACTTCATTGCTATTTGCTTATTTTGATAAGTTTGATTAGTAGAGACCATACGTGTTTTGCAAAAGATATAATATAATATAATTTCTAAAGTTTAAGTCACGTAGACAAATTTCAGAACTTGTAGAGCATAGTGGATGCAATGGATAAAAAGAAACAACTACTCATTGTTTATTAGGATCTGAATCTAATTATTTGAGACATGAACCTAGTGGTTTATCGAATTGTATTTCTTTTTAATATTGTATTATTTAGTAGTAAAGTTTTTAAAACAACAATTTTTTTAAAAAGGTAATAAAATAAAAATCACAATTAGTTATGAACTAAATTTAATCCTGTAAAAATGTATTAAGTGTTCTTGTGTGTGTGTGTGTGTGTGTGTGTGTGTGTGTGTGAGTGAGAGAGAGATCATTTTTATATAATTTCCGTTTTAAAAGAAAATGGATCTACATCACGTCCCACTGTATACAAAATGATTTTATTCTAAAGTTTAGCAAGCGTATCAACCGGTGGAGGGTGTTCATGCACGAATGATTGGTGCAGTTCTTTACAGATTACAATGCAAAACATTAATGCAAACCTGATATTAAATGCCGATTTAAAAACTATTCTTACTATTGCAATATAAATGAAAAAGGTTAGAAAGTTTCAAACTGATGAATGCTGGCCTCTACTGGCATGTAAACGACAGCAAGGTGACCTTCAAGAACGTTCATGTATTTAAATTACATAAAAATCAGTCAATATAGTGAAGTGATTATATAACCATTTTATATTGATAAAAAAGCATGACTTAGCCGTTTACTTCAGAAAATTAAATTTTGTATATTCATTGACTCTTGACTCGACAATCTCTCTCTCTCTCTCTCTCTCTCTCTCTCTCTCTCTCTCTCTCTCTCTCTCTCTCTCTCTCTCTCTCTCTCTCTCTCTCTCTCTCTCTCTCTCACACACACACACACACCGCCGAACTTTTCGTTAATCAAAAATAATACTTATATATAATTCTATAAGACCAATAGGCCAGGGTATTTTCCGTAAGATACCTTTTGATCATTGTGTTTGTCATTATTGTTCTTGACGTCGCCAAGGTTACATTTTGCTAAATAATGACCTACCTACCATATAACAGAGTAGGTGACGCAAAAGTTTTTCTTAGAGGTAAATTCATGTAAGAAATGTTCCTATATTTGTGAAACACACTTACGAAACAGCATAAGAATTTTCTTGCACTTAAAATTACGAAAATTCTGTGCTGAAAATTTCGTTACTTTTTGTAACGGCTCAGTACTCCAGTGAAATCGCATTTTTTCTGATTAACATATCAGAGTGCAATACGAACGAGATTTATAATTTTATCCATTAAACATATCCAGATCCATTCATCTAATAAAGTAAATAATTTTATCCAGTGGACGTATCCAGGTCCAGTACTCTAATGAAAACAGTGGTTTCATATTATGACTCTGTGGACATGACCTAAGCCAGTACCCTAATGGAATCAATCATTGTACGTTATGACTCGGCGGACATAACATGGCCCATGACTCAAATGAAAGCAATCATTTTTTATTGCAAATGCTTGGTAGACAGATTCAGGTCCAGTACTGTAACGGAATCATTCATTTTACATTACAACTCAATGGATAAATCCAAATCCAGTACTGTAACGGAATCATTCATTTTACATTACAACTCAATGGACAAATCCAAATCCAGTACTGTAACGAAATCATTCATTTTACATTACAACTCAATGGACAAATCCAGTACTGTAACGAAATCATTCATTTTACATTACAACTGAATGGATAAATCCAAATCCAGTACTGTAACGAAATCATTCATTTTACATTACAACTCAATGGATAAATCCAAATCCAGCACTGTAACGAAATCATTCATTTTCCATTACAATTAAATGGACAAATCCAAATCCAATACTGTAACTAAATCATTCATTTTATCCCATTTTTCGTCATGTGAATGAGGATTGCGCTGTGTAAACTATTGCCAATTTGAGCCTTTAACCTATTTTTGAGGTTGCCGGTTTGTGTTGTACAAGCCCATCGTGAAGCAAATTAAAGAAAAGTGTAAATATAATTATAAAGTTTAAATATCATTATTATCAAATTTTAGAACTTTTTTCACCGGTATTTTAAAATCGGATATGAAATTATTCAAATTAGAATGAAGATATGCAAAGTAGAAGTTTAACCTGACTAGTTGCATTAACATAAAAGTTTGAACATTCTACACCAACTTCTCCCTATTTTCACAAACTTATCTTAATTCTGACTGGACCGAGAAGACATTTTGCGCAAATATTAGAATCTAACATGAACCCTGATTATTACAAGTCCTCGTTGAACGGTGTCTTCAAGCCTCTGCTATATTCCTTATAAATGCTTCTCGATTAGGTAACTAGCAGACGATATTCTGCCCAATTTACCTGGACCATTTTTAACAAGTCACACTAAAGCAATGTCAACTTATAAATCACAAATATAGACACTAACAGAAACCTGATTTGCGTTATGTTTATATATGTAAAGTATCTTGAGAGTCAATGAATTTATTTCAACTTCCAAACACCATATAAAGTCAACAGTAAATCTGCCATATGACGACAACTATGGCGGTGATGACGACATTCGGAAACTATCCCAAAGTAATTATAGCAAAGGACATTGATTTTTTTGAATTTCGTCCACCAAATGTAGACAAAAGAAATATTTCCTATCTCTCATAAAAGATAGGAAATATTGATTGAATACAATAAATTCGAACCGGATTGAAAGTTTTCTGACTACATGCTCTATTATATACTAGTATCTTAGACAATCTAATAAGTTTTCAAGTTTCAATTTCAATAGTCTTAAGATCTTCGGATAGTATATACTGCTGAGTACAATAAAGAGCAGACCGCAGTGATGTAATAGAAAACGATTATTCTCTCCAATTTGAGTAAACTACTCTAAGCACACTTTCTTTAAGGTTTCCAGCTGTGTGACAATTATTTATTGCCAAGATTTATGTCACCCTGTCGTCTTTACGTTAACCTGGGACATAATGAAGCTCTTTGTGATAAGTTTAGTCTTATCTCTGCCTGGGCAACAATTTCTTTGGCAGACCATTTTAACTTCACCGAATCAAAAGTTAGCAGCATTTTTTGTTTTCTCAATATAATTTTGATGACATAGTAATGACAAAGCTCTCGTGTTTCCCTCATTGTCAGCCTTGCTCTAGTCTTCAAATTCTATCAAATGATGAAACGTTCTACAAAATGCAGATACGATTTTGGAACTTGACAACTGTAGTACCTGTATTCGACTAAAAGATCCTTCCCCAAATGTATGTATGTATGTATGTATGTATGTATGTATGTATGTATGTATGTATGTATGTATGTATGTATGTATGTATGTATGTATGTATGTATGTATGTATGTATGTGTGTGTGTGTGTGTGTGTGTGTGTGTGTGTGTGTGTGTGTGTGTGTGTGTATGTATGTATGTATGTATGTATGTATGTATGTATGTATGTATGTATGTATGTATGTATGTATGTATGTATGTATGTATGTATGTATGTATGTATGTATGTATGTATGTATGTATGTATGTATGTATGTATGTATGTCTGCATGCATGCATGCATGCATGCATGTATGTATGTTTAGTATGTACGCTGTATCAATGACATATCACGAGATGTATAAATGTATACATTTTTCATGAAAAGAAAATGAGACTTACCTAGATTACTTTTAATGAAAATTGTTTGTCATCGATACAGTGTACATCCTGTACATATATTTTATTTATATCATATAAAATACATATATTTACCCTTTGAACGAAGTTACGATTTACTACAGACAGTGGTGTATTGACCAAGTGAATTAACTTATCAGATCACCGAATGTATCCGCTACAAAATGTAGTTCTATGCATTTTGTGGCTATTCACATTCTTCTTTGTATATTCATAAGTTAATTGTTTTCTTTTTTAGTTTCTGTTTTCCTTCACATTGATTAAATTAATACAATACACACTTATAATTTAAACATGAAAGATGGTATTTAATAATAAAAATAATAAAAGTAGAGCACTACGAACACTTGGTAAGCTACGCCATTCATATGAACGCTAAACTATTCACCTACTAGCTCATGGAAATTGGTGTGGAATAGAAACCAAGTGAAATAACGAACCACCAAAACATAATAAAAATATTTTAGTAGCTGATCTAAGTCATTATTCTGCTTTAGTAACAGTACAAACGACCATAAATTCTCTCTCTCTCTCTCTCTCTCTCTCTCTCTCTCTCTCTCTCTCTCTCTCTCTCTCTCTCTCTCTCTCTCTCTCTCTCTCTCTCTCTCTCTCTCTCTCTCATCATTTTCTCATCATTTGTTCAGTTCCACTTAGCTTTTAACCATTATTCTTAAGTCCATATACTGACTAGGCAACTTGCCCTTTATGTGCATATTCTAACTAGGGTAATTGCGTTTTATGTGCATAATACTGGCTCAAATATTCGCCATTTATATACCTATTGTGACTACAATAATGTCCCTTTGTACGCATATACTTACTAGAATACTAGCCTTTGTATACATATATCGGTAATTGTTGCCCATAATACGCGTATTTGCTGATCCACCAGAGAAAAGTCCTTTGATGTCCATTATAAAATGTCTACTGCATTTGCATTTCTGATTGCTTCAGTTTAAAAAAGGACTATTTAAGTATTTTTAATTATTTTAAAATATAATAATAGTTAGAAAGCAAATCACATCATATGCATCATAAGAGATCATTGACTTTCTTTTATTTATCCAATTTGTCTCAAAGTAAAGAAGATAAGAAAGGTATAACCCCTCATTTTTACCCGAGGAATAAACGCAAGTGCGTGCCTTGTTGCACAGGGTGCTGTCGGAAAGAAGAAAAAGCAGAAAAACAAGAAGTACATTATTGAAAACAAACAGCACTAGTGTTTTGTTGTAATACTAAGTATAATAATGGATTGTCTTACCTTGAAGAAACCAAATTTAGATGGACATTGATTCGTGAGATTGCTAAGCATAAACATACCTACACTTTAGTGAAAATACGGAGAAAGCAAGCTCTAAACAAGTATATTCTGAACCAAGCTGTTTTCAAGTCCTGAACATGTTGCTTCTTTTCAATTAACTCCAGGACTAATATGCGTCACTCAAGATCGGCGTTCGTCTAATTTCGAGAGAAATATATGCTACCTTTTCGGTCCCAAAGATTAGATTTTGTTATTGTCACTTATGCTAAGCCCCATAATCTACCTGTCTTGGGAATAATATCTCGGCCTTGTGTTTGATTTCTTAAGATTGCAGCAGGGTTAGTCTTGAACTCTGCAGTCGGCAAAGGCGACCGGCTGCGTCACTTAACAAAGGCTTGCTGTTATCAAACCTATATAGTAAAGGTTAATTCATGGATCAAAAGGAAAGTCCACGTTGACAGACAGCGAGAGGGACATTGTCTGCTAAGCATTATTGGATCGGTCCACAGCGATATCCAATCAAAATTCAGACCATAATGATATCTTCCGAAATCGCAAGGGTAAGTTAGTATTCGCCTGGAAGAATTGTACATCAATAAAGTATATTTCAAGAAAGAAGCCACTCGTAATCTGGCGGCAGAACTTAGAGATAGATTCTAAAGAAAGGCAAAGCTTGAAAAAGGTAAGTAAATTATTTGCTCGATTTTGCATAATATTAAAGCATCATAATTGTAATTATTTGCAGTATGCACACTTAATTAATAGTATAATTTAGCATGCAGAATTACCTTTGTAGTGTTTCATTTACATGCGTATTTGAGAAATGGGCTTGAACCTTAGGTGCGAGGCGGAATTGTGTAGATTGTTAGAATTAATTTTGTAACTCACAAATACGTTACTCCGTATTAAATTAGTGCATTTATTAATGCGTTATGTATACTGTTTAGTATAACGGGTTTATGAATATGTACTGATATGACGGAATTTATTGATGTATGTTTAAGAAGCAATTGATACCGTGCTATATTATGAAGTTGTTTTACCATACAAGAACATATGGGTATCTTGATGTGTACGAATGCGTGACCGAAGAAATGTAATAGCCGTTATCGGATGATACGATGTGTATAGTGTGAGATTTAAGGGGCAAGAAAAAAGACTGTATCGTCATTGTGTTTTCACAGGAAGTTTATAGGGGACAGGGAACTTCGGGTCCCATTGGGTCCCAATTCTTCAAGAGTTGCAGACGGGATTGAGACTGTAGCCGAGACAGTCGAAGTCAACAGGAGTATAGTCGTGGGAAAGAAAGTGGAGGAGGAGGAGAAAGAGTATATTGAAAGTCGAGTAGGAAGTGGAGAAGGAATATGTGAAAAGGTCGGGGAGGAAGAGAAGAAGCAATTGGGAGAAATAGGAGAGATAAAGGATTCAAAAGATGAGTAGAAATACAAGTACAGGTGAAAATCAATTTCACACTGCTAATCAAGTGATTCAGCAGGCTTATTAAAAGGTCGGGTGAAAGAAATGTAATTGGAAATTTGAGTCATTTGATTATAGAATTGTTATTAAATTGTTATTCGTTGAATTTCAACCCTTTTTGTATATTTAACCATCTAACCGTCGGCATTACTGACTGGGGGCTCGGAGCTTCACATCTTTCACTAAATGTAACTTCCAACAAAATAGAGCCTGGGTAGGAGTTCTATAATAATTTAAATAAAATATTAGGAACATCCCATTCCATCCACAGAGTTCGTCACAATTATGTCTTTAATGTTAAAAATGTTATGAGAGTTTGCAAACATTATACTTAACTAAAGGTTCATAACTGTATCAGATCTATGACTAAAAAAAATATTTCTCACAATTTCATAATTGTCTATATCCAAACTTATCAAGACTGTGTAAACAGTTCCTTTAAATACGTTTAATTTTTCAGGAGAGAGAGAGAGAGAGAGAGAGAGAGAGAGAGAGAGAGAGAGAGAGAGAGAGAGAGAGAGAGAGAGAGAGAGAGATTTAGACTGTCTAAATTAAATATATATATATATATATATATATATATATATATATATATATATATATATATATATATATATATATATATATATATATATAACTTAATGGAAAAGAAGATCAGAGAAATATCCATACTTTATTTGGACGTCATTATCATATTAATTGCATCATTGTTTATACGGCAAGATAGTTGTTGGTACGTATATGTATTTACTGTGTATGTACGTTTAACGGCATATCCGCATTATTCTGACTATACAATGCCCAATACAATTACAGTAATAAAGGTTATGAAGTTATAAAAGTGCTAAGATATTTCCAAAAATAGAACCTTTCAAATACAATTAAAGAAGTCCATAAGCAACTGTTTAAAACGTTTCAATGAATGCCCTTCCGCGTGTGTCTGATGTTCTCAAACCCTTAATTGGTCGTGCAATAATTTCACACTATAGTTTTAATTGCAGGTATGATATGAATACTGTCGGCATCATTTTAATCCCAAATTACCCACTCTATTATAGTTCTTAATTATAACCGTGGTTAACAATGAAGAAATGTTTGTTTTTGTACAAATGTAGGAAAAGTTTTAACAAGGTTTTGGAGGAAAATTTTGAATTTATTCGTGAAGATAATATACACAGTATACTACTTTTATAAAAACTAAACTGATTAATAAATAATTATGGCTTTCATCAGAAGGATGATTAGCAAGTACATGACACTAAGTTGGTGAAATGGATTGCTCAATCACGTGTTAGCTATAATCTCCCATTATTGAACAAATGGTCGTGCTTTAAAAAAAATCAAAAGCGTAACTGTAAACTGTTTACAATTTCATCATTTAGAGATAAATAGGGAATTAGCACTATTAATTTGTTCACGAATTTAAATATCAAATCGCAAGGTAACGTCAATATTGAGAAGGCTTAATTATGAAATGTCATAACTTTAGATGACCTAGACACTCTCTTGGGTAACAATGGCACTCAGGCGGCTTAATAAACGGAATTTTTAACTATCTCCCAACCATTCAGATAACATAACTGTTTTGCCGGGAAGTTTGATTTTGGACTTTTAAAATGGCGTATAAAAATTTCATTACGCCGAATGAAAGAATGAACGAAGAATCAAACTCAAACTGTACAACTGCCGTTTTAATACACAAAAGTACCTTTGAGATCTTCTTATTTTAAAAAGAGAAACAGAGTAACTTTCATTAAACTTTGCTGCATATTAAACTGGTTACTTTTAAAATTAGTTAAACTTTGTTTTCTTTTAACATGGTATCAATATAATTTTGTTTCGAACATCTTTGGTGGCTTTTAAAAAGTGGAAAGTGTACGTTAATCTCATTCAACATATGACTAAATTAACTCTCACAAGTTGTGTGTACTTATGTTTCAGAGAGAGAGAGAGAGAGAGAGAGAGAGAGAGAGAGAGAGAGAGAGAGAGAGAGAGAGAGAGAGAGAGAGAGAGAGAGAATACCAGATGCAGGTTACTTGCATAAGAAAGATATTTACCTTGGATGCCGGATCGTTCGTTAGGGGTATGGTACATTCATGTGTTGTATCCGACGAAGCACTCAATCGTAAACAGGTGTTTTTGTTAGTAGTCTATATAACTGTATATGTATTCTTCTCCCGTTATGTTGGCGTCATTCAAAGTATAATATTTTACCGGCTTCTTTAATCCACACTTTAAAAGCTTGAATTGATTTTCGCCAATATCGGCCTATTTGTCCCTTTGAATCGTTTCGGTCAGAATTCCACATGTTGGAAGACCTAACTTTTATCAATGAATTATCGATTCGCATGCATATTACCCCTTTAGTGCACACCTCTATAACAACAGTGTGGCATGGAAATACAACTTACCTGTTGCTAAATATAGAACACTGTTCAGACAACCGGTGTACTTGTTTTTATATTACTATTAGAGGTCATCGTTCGAGGTCAAACAAATCAATCATCACAGCTACTTTCTCAGCACTCAACAAGTTTGAAAAATTTGTGCTATTCTCTTAAATCATCTAGAAATATTAGACTACATTTCATTTAGAATTTAACGAAAAACACATGTTTTTAAATTTTTTGCCAATCTAACGGTTTGTTGCGGAAGTAAACCCTGTGCACCTTAATTCAAGGGAAGTAAATCTCACAGTAAGTTATGTAGAAAAAAATTAACCGTTTTTCTTCTACGGATACATACGAGGGAGTAAAATCAAAAACACTTTTAATCGAATGTTCGTTTTAATGACGTCTATTTCAACGATGAGGAAAGAAATGATAATAAGAGTTTAATTTGATCTGTTTTTTAACAATGAAATTTAAAACTAATGTTTGGCGAAAAAAGAAATAGTTTAGAGCTGTAAATGGTGTTCTTTATCGTCTGTTTACTTGCTTGTCTGCATGCTTGTTGTTCGTTATTTGTATCTTCCAGGGTTTTTTTTGGGGGGGTAACATGTCATTTTTTCGCGCACTCTTGAGGAAATTAAAATATTGGCATTATAGAGCCATAACGCTTATGTTACGATGTAAATCTTTGAGAAATTCTTCGAAAGTGCAATTCTTGGAATAATAAATTCGGTGAATTAAAAATAAAAGATGACGATTATTAGAAGTTTTTGCATTGTGTAATTCTAGATTGTATGACACGAGTAATGTTTACCATTGTTAGAGATATATGTTTACCATTGTTAGATATATATTACTGTAAAACAAATCTTCAATAGAAATGGCTCTTAGCAGTACAGCAAGTGGAGTAGCAAATACACTACATAAACGAGGCAACGATTTACATCAACATTCTCAGTCACTGACATAAGAATGCATAATGACTGAAATTAGTTCATCCAGAATCTGATTTGTGCACTGTAAGTATATTTTGACGAGGCAAATTATTCTTGGAAGGGCAATGCTCTTTTTGGTTTTTCCGAAGCACGACAGCCATCCGCGCTCCAAAAACACGTAAGTTGAGGTTGAGTGTAATAAGCAATAACCTATTAAGAACAAAGCAAAAGTTTGTCTAAATAGAAACCACTATAAATACTTTTCGCTCTCGACAGCCTGATCTGAATTGCTGTGTTGCAGAATTTAGATTCTGACTTCCTTTTTTCATGTAAGTAAAATTTAATTAGTAATAGTTTAGAGATATCTCCTAGGTGTCTAATAGTGAGAAGATACATATTTTTTAAAAGATTCCGCTTTCCTTTAAAGAGTCTGTAATATGTTATTATTATTAAACAATATTAATTTTTAAATACAGTGTGTCTTAGATTATTTGAATTTATTCAAAATATTTGTTAATTTATAATATTAAGGTTCAATTTTATAAAATTGATTTGCTACCAGCCTCAAGCTAAAAACAATTTATTTAGAAACAAGATACTTTTCACATTACCGAAAATAATATTTTAGTTTTTTTAGGACAAATATACGATAAAATGCTTTGATTGAAAATAACTTTGGTATTAGTTTGTAACATTTCATTCCCGAAGCATTTTCGGATTATTTGTAATTTATTTGGCACTCGATTCCAAAAAATCAGACGAATTGTGTGATGCTGGTTAGCTTTAATTAAATATAAAATTATATATCTTAAATGTATAAGATGATTTGTGTGAAACATTTCTATATCGATTTTCTTTTTTAATTTTAAGAACGACTTGCTGTGTTGCAGACTTCAGTTACTGACTTCCCTTTATCAGTTAAAACCCAGTACCTCTTCGCTAATGCTAGCGATGTAGTATCTACATCGCAAGAGTCATACCGCCCGTAAAATGATGCCAGAATAATCTCTCTCTCTCTCTCTCTCTCTCTCTCTCTCTCTCTCTCTCTCTCTCTCTCTCTCTCTCTCTCTCTCTCTCTCTCTCTCTCTCTCTCAATACAACATAAATAACAGACTCTTTGACTTTGATCTATACATCCCCTTCAATTATGTCTCACACATTTGGTCGATATGTGACAGTTTGGAAATACTATCAAACATGATACCGGTATTGCCACAGAACGGCGGCTTCATCAAAAGCGGAATAATCAAATTTTCAAACTAGTATCCTCCTTTACAACCCCCTCCTTCTAATTCATTTTCTTTCATTTCTTTTTTCCTCTTTCCTTGTTTTCCTTTTTGGCAGCCTTACAGAAGTGCTATTCTCCCCTTTGTCCCCTATTTGCTACCCCATTGGTTGATGTTGAACGAAGTGGATCGACGGCTCTTAGCTTGTAAAGATGACAACTTCGGTGAGTAGCGTGTAACTCCTAGGTTAGCATACAGAGGACGCTCTTGATATACATATCAGAAATATTATATTTATACACAAAGCAGACAATACACCGCATGAAGGAATTTGAATGTTATTCCCAAGTATCAGAAAGGAAAATGAAGTTAAGTCCGTTAGAAGCAAACAAAATACAATACCATGTGCATCCTTGATCTGCGTTTATAGGTTTAAATGTCTTCTTGATTTAAAACTAAAACAATAGGTCCTAGCAGATTTAAGAATCGCATGAATGAATACCACTTTGAGTCAACACCATTGTCTGCAAGATATTTAAATACAAGCATAAGTTGGGAGAACAAAAGTAAGTAAAATAAAACTATTTTAGGGCCTCTATACAATAAATCCATTATAGTAATAACTTAGATATTGGATGGTTATCGGTTGTGAATCTTAGGTATTGAAATAATCCCAAAACTATAGGTAGTTTCATTGCAACTAATCCATCATGATTTGGTAGATGTATCGATCATTGCATCATTTAATTTATGTCATAAAATGATTTTGTCTGCCTTACCCACTGTCCGATGGTATGTATCTGACGGACTGCTTTCTTCTACACATTTTATTTGATCTGTGTCGCTGTCTCCATCTTTGGTGACCGGATTTGTCTTTCTGTTTATATCTGGTTCATTCATGCCTCTTCCTCTCTCAATATCAAGCACGAAAATATGACATATAGGAACAAGGTATAAGGCTAATAAATACATATTACTTAATCTCAGAAAGTGTCAGTACTGATGTTATACGACAACTCTAAGTCGTAGAGTATTAAGTTGTGATGCTGACTGTCGATGCATTACCAATTTTATTTTCGTTAACTACTCAATTTTGAGGTAGCTTGCGCTTCGGATACGGAAAAAACATATTCTTAATATGGTAACGTTATGAGAGAGAGAGAGAGAGAGAGAGAGAGAGAGAGAGAGAGAGAGAGAGAGAGAGAGAGAGAGAGAGAGAGAGAGAGAATCATTATTTCATATTTTAATTTTATCAATTTAATCTTGCAAAACAGCAATAGGAGTCGCAGACCTTAAAAAAGTGTGGCATCTACCTTGGGGGTGACCCCCCCCCCCATCACGAAGGGCCATTTTTGTAATCCTGTCCTTAAAAAATTCGAAGACATTCAAGAAGAAAACTGACACAAAATACCACCAGCATAAAGGCCTCCATTTTGCAACTGGGGCCTAAAAGTATGTTGATTTTTTTTTTACCAAAGGCCAATCCGAGCTTTGTTGGCAAGAATGTTTTAGCGGCGCATTACAGTGAGTTCCAAGTGTTGTAGTGTAGGAGTAAAAACAAATACCGCACATTATACAGGATCACGAATGGTTTCTGTTCAAGGATTTTTTTCTGTAGAAGATCTACTGAGATAATCTTTGGCATCTTTTATTGTGGTACCACAAACATCATTTCATTCGTCATAATATCGCTTTAATGTACTAAATGCTTTGCCACCACAAGAAATACATAGGTTCAGTTTTCCCCTCACCCTCATCCCACATTTTATACATGGTTTTGGTCCAGAACCTCTTCGCCGGACACTCGCTAAATAATATGAACAATATTCATCACATCAAGGTTTTTTTATAATGAGTTGTTGACCCTATCATAAGCCACTTACAACTATGTTTTGTTCGTGATATTATTATATAATATTCTGCGAAAACGTTCAGTTAGAGAAAACCCTCCGTTATTTATATAATGGGTAGGTTCACCGTAGTAAAATAACTGCAAGAAAGTTATTTATAATCTCACCGGAGATATATTAGAGTTTCCAGGTAGAAAATTGTCCAAGAAAATGTACAAAATCAGATTCTAACGTTAGAAACCTCAAATGAATTTGAGAGATGGCCGCGACTGAACCAGAGATAAAACCAGATAGTTTTATTAATAAGAACCTAACAGATTGGCTGAGATTAAACTAGAATATATCACCAGATTGTTTATTTCAATAGATTAACGGATAACCTAAAACGTCGGCTTTTTGAATTACAAAATCGCCAAAGATGAGTTTAATCGTGATGGTGCGGCACATGTTTAGTCAATATTCCGGGTAGTTCACCAAGGTATTTTTATTGACTCCACAATGAATAACGAACACTCAGGACAATTAGTAACAATCTTGTTGATGATTACAAATAGTTATTCAGAAGAAAGTTTATTATCGAACACGGCGGAGGTTAGGATGGCCCAACTTGGAAAATTCGGAATAAACAAGACCTTGTTTAAGAATCACGACGACATAACAGTGTCGTCACAGTGGATAAGATTCCAATTAGATACGTTGACTGGTATTGGCCGGCCATATTACTCTGGTTCATGTCAAGTGTCTGCAGTAGCTTATGAACCCTAAACGTTCCTGATATTAATACTCTAGCCCCGTTGAGAACATGCACATGCAATTGTGTGGCTCAACTTATCAGAGAACATTCGATGAACTCGAGACTAGGAAATGAACTTAAAGTCACAAATAAAACAGTGAATGAGTGTCTAAAATAAACGGATCTAAAAAAAATGATAGCAGTATTAGAAAAGAGATTAAAATTTTCAGTAGGGGTGAAAGCAATAACCGATAATGTTTTGCATCATTCAGGTATATATCTTAGCAAAGTTGCTCCAGTAATGATTACAGGTCTTAACAGCCCCGTGTGAAATGGAAAAAACACCAGATGTTCTAACTGTGCTAATTTTGAGGAGATTTACATTATTGGCTAAAGTGACCCTGTATCGGTCTAGCTATTTCAAAATGACAGATTAGATGGTGAATCATACTATAATCAGTTAGTGCTACCATCGGGTAAACTTTATCGGAAAGAAGTTGCATTAACAAACAACAACAGATCCATCGGATCAGACACCAACATAGCTGAATTACTGAAAAACTGTTTCACAATGTCGTCTGTTGTGGCTTATATAACTCAATAAAAATTATGGCGTCCAACTCCAAAAGAATTTCTCGACGATATATCACGATCTTGTGTCGAGTTTGGACACGGCAGTCTCTGGAACACAAAATAGGATAGCGTAGACATGATCTCTCTTGATAATGTTGCTTTTCACCCTGCTACTTTTCTTGGATACAGCGAATGTAAGCAGTATGTTTCACGATATGGTCAACCAACACACGAAATGACCAGATTATCAATAACTGGTCTGATGGCTGTTGACCAAGATCGGACTGGATTTGCTGAGATCGAATCATTCATTTTCAATAAATACTCATCCTGTTATACCTATCTGGTTTGGTCGTCATTTTAATAAACCGGATTCCAGTGTTAATTTTTATAATTGCTGTGCAAAATATCAATGTGGTTCTGCTAAAATAGTGCTACTACAATATATTCTTGATGTTAGATTCTTACACAGTTGACTGTCACTTCGGCGATAATATCATACAAACCACAGTAAACAGTTTGGCTAACGCGCGATGATAAAGATAAGTACAGATAAAAATATCGGTACTTTTACATCATCTAACAGTAAACGCATCTATATAATATTATTTATGGACCGGGCAGAACATTATGTTGTGATCGCAGATACAGTGTCAAAAGGAGTATTGATGTTACGGCGAAATGTAAATATGGCTACTACGATGGTTGTTCTCCGCAGTTTACTCATTTAAGATCTTCGATGCTTGCATATTCGTCAATAAATATGTTCTCAATTAACCGATTTCCAAATGTGTGTGTGTGTGTGTGTGTGTAATCTGGATTTTTAACGTAGCTTTAAAACTTTTTCAGTCATATCGTTACGATGTCTGCAATGTGGCAGTTTTGCAGTGATGTCTAGCACTGGGGCATCATACGGCTTACATGTAGCATGATGTCCCACCCAGTCGCATTATCCTGATACTATGCCGACTATTATTAATAATAACCTCTTAGTGCAGAGCGCCAAGCGAGGAAGCTGTTGGTACCATTTTTGTAAGTCTTTGGTATTACTCGGCCGGGAGATCGAACACATGACATCCCGTATCCGAGGCGGACGATCTAACCAATATGCCACTGGAGTTGTCGATTTCCAAATGATGCTGTTAGAGTAGCCACGGATTCCCTCTTTTTATTTTCCCCGTAATAGGTTGAGCATAAGCATCTAGGTGATACGTTGTACACTATAATATGACGCTATTAAACATATTTTAGTTAAACACACAATTCTAGTTACTGTGGAATAATGGCTCCTACTGATGAATAAATGCTTCTTTGCTTTCAGATTTGATTGTAATAGTTTTTATGCAGACTATAGTGATCTTTAATAAAATCTTTAAAATCATCCAATCTAGGTATATCCCCTTTCATTATATATATATATATATATATATATATATATATATATATATATATATATATATATATATATATATATATATATATATATCAGCAGAGAGGCTGAACAGAAAAATTTGCCTGAGACCTTTGGGTTTCTACGAAGGCTGAGAAAAAACGTTTTTGCCTTAATAGTAAAACTTTCTTTAATTGACCAGATTTTTTGCTCGATTTATTCACGATGTGGTCACTACAAGTATGTCCTTCAGCCTCTCTGCTGCTATGAATTAAACAGCCAGTATAAATATTATCAATAATGAGTATTGGAGAACCACACTCAGCTAAATTAGCTCGAGAGCGACTAGATGCAATTAAAAAATATCTACCTGTTCGTGATTCTGTTAAGCAACAACTACAATGGCGTCAAGAATCTCAATTTGAATTTGAGGAGGATACAAAACAGTTATTTAAACCTATCACTGAGACCACTAAAGGTATTCAACCTGTGTTCGAGAAAACCGCTGAAGCAACTGAAAAAACAGCAAGAAGAACTAAGAAAACAAAAAAAAATTTGGAAAACTTCCAGCCGAAATAGCTGCTGTGATGCCAGTCCTGGAACTATCTGATGATGCAGATCAGGCAGAAGGTGATACTCAACAAATACCAGGACAAGTTAACATAAGTTACAAATTTATCGAAGATGCTATTTCTAAAATTAAAAACGCTAAAACTGCAGTAGATTTAACTGCGATTGCTGTGAAAAGTTTCAGTGAAAGAAAACATTTTTTAAAATCTGAATATGCCGATAAACCTGTAGGTCGGGATAATTGGTACAAATGGATATTTCGCATGCACCATAACGTTGAACAGGCTAGAAATATTGATCCTGATTATATACAATATGTTCATGTAATATTTACATTACCCTCATGCAATTACCATCAGAACAACAACAACAGTTATTAAAACAACAATCGCTAAAACAACGAGAACAAGAACGACGAGAAACAATGAAACGATTGCAATCACAAAGTGATTTACCAGGATCACCAAAATCAAGAAATACCAATTCTATCTACACCAAGTAAAACAACACCACCGAAACCAAGAGAAGAGGAGGAAGAAGTATTTCAAGACGCTCCAGGTGCAACTGGTAGTGGTCTAGGAACTTGTCTTATTATTTGTCCCAATAATGTCCTTGCTGATGTCGATCGACTAGAAATCCTCATCGGAGGAAAACGAGCTGGTAATAATTCATCAGAAATCATTAATGAAGCAGCTGATATTTGAAAACGATTATTTAGTGGCGGCATTATGGACATTGATGTGTATCGATTCCTCTTTCATGAAATCGCCGATGACTACCATAGTGACTAAAACATAATGATTAGATACAATTAGTGACAAAGTCAATTAATAATAACAATGATCGTACATGGTACTCAACCTGAACCTATCATGGTCAGGGTAATAAACTCTCGATTACCGGTATACAGAGCAATCTACGGAGATGGACTAGGCGATGTTGCTCAGGGTCTGTTTAGAAGAATGGCCCCAAAAGCAATACCTATTGCAAAGCAGCTAGGAATGAAAGCTATTCATGTTGTTCGTGAAAAAGGTATAGACGCTGCTGGTAACCTTGCTAGCAAAGCATTCTCAGCGATCAAAGATAGACTAACGCGATTAATACGCAGACCACAACCCGTCCGACCTCAGCCAGTGGAATTACCTAGCACTGAAGTGATGCCCGCAAGTGTAAGTAAAATAATAAATCAAAAGCTAGCGGAGTTGGCTGATGTCCCAATGTCAGAAAAGGAAAAAATATAACCGCTAGTCTGATAGCAGGAAGTGGTCTCACTAACCGAAGTGGTCTTCGTGTTCAAATGAAGATGATAATAATAAAGATGTTCAAGCGCATAAGTGACCCCTCGTTTGACATGGACGCACCGGTTCTCAAAGATGAGTCTGTGCGCGATTATCAGTATTATTCTTATGACGCACGAATGCCAGATCAGCGTGGACGAATTGAACTACAGGTTCAGGATACAAGTAGATATTTCTTACCCGCTGAAGCATTTATTGAAGTCGAAGGTGAAATTTTAAATAACGTTAATCCTCTAGCACCAGTAGTGATAGGATGACATTTTCATGTGCGATTCCACTATCACACATCTTTGGGTTTTGTAGAAGTGTTAGAAAAGTGATTTTTGGAGCTAAACATACAGTTGTACTACTACGAAAAAGCACAGACGATGATGCAATATATAAACCTATTGGTGATCCTGGTAGAGTAATTCTTACAAAACTATCTTTATCGATCTCTAAAGAAATACTGTTACTTTCCTTTATGGATCAAGGTGGCAAATCAGCGTTGTCATGGTTAACAATGACTACGGATGTTATCAAGAGTAATATCAACGGTTTATTCACATGGCAAATAGCTTCACAGCAGGGTGTTTCTGCACCAAGACACATATTCATTGCATTACAAGATGCTGCACGAGTAAACGATCAAAATGAAAATATTATGGTATTTGAAAAACTCGGTATTACTGAGGTTTCACTAAGAATAAATGGACATCAAGAACCATCCGATTATATTTTGTTGAATTTCGATCAAAATCATGTAGCAAGTGCGTATCATCGTCTTATGACATTCATGGGGCGTGATCTAAACTTTGATACTGGTTTACAAATATCGCAGCTAGATTTTCTAACGCTGTATCCGATTTATTACTTTTCACTAGAACATTTAGATCTAACTAGACAATCAGTAGTTGATATACATTTTCGAGCTCGTGTTAATAGAGATGTTGGAGTCATTGTAAATTATAGAGCAATTGCTGTTTTACTTAGCGATAAATCAATATTACTCGAAGGTGCAGGTGGACGAATGAGAGTCGTTGAGGCTCCAGTAGAGAACATGTAATTAGGTCGCTCATAATATTAATAATGTCATATCATCACGTTAGTGTAAGTCTGACTCCTGGTCAAATTAAAAAACTAAAATCATCATTAAAAAATAATTGTACGGCAAAAATATCACTAAAAGGAGAACACCTCGCAGGTGGTTCGAATAAACTATCGTTGACCGAACGTCAGTATAATCACTTTAATAAAGCCAAGCGATCAGAGACCGGGTTACGACTTAATCTTTCTGCAGCGGTTATTAAAGACATCGCTTAATTGGGTGGTATATTTCCACTTCTCGCAGCTATACCAGCATGAATAGCCGCTGCAGCCCCAGATGTTGAAAAAGCTGCTGCGTTAGGCGCTGTTGGAACCGCGTCTGGAATGGCGTTAAAGAAAGCAACAGGACAAGGAATCAAAAAAAAGGGGGAAAGGTCTAAGACTTCCTGGAACACCGCCCTCGTGGTATGGAAAAGGTCTAAGACTTCCGAAAACCCCGCCCTCGTGGTACGGAAAAGGTTTAAGACTAGGAACAGTTCGATGATAGTTCCACTATCAAATTTTGAATTACTCGATGCAGCCAAGCGACTAAATATAAAAAATTTTAGAGGAGTTTTTATACGCGATCAATTACCAAAACAACCTAACAATACTGAAACTGGTATTATTAATCTTGATAAAAACTCTGGACCTGGCACGCATTGGGTAGCGTATGCAATTGATCCACGTGGAATTGTTTATTTTGATTCATATGGATTAGCGCCACCAAAGGAGTTTCTTCATTATGTCAGCAATAAAATTGCTCCGATCTGGTATTCAACGCTACCAACACAAACAATAACTGATCCTCCAAAATGTAGTCGCGAAGTACTTAATGTACTTGATGCTATATCAAAATCAACCAAACCACCTCATAAAGTCGTCATGAGTATACCACTATGTCGCATTTGAACAGATACTAACGACATAATAGTTGATATTTATGGAAAATCTCGGATAAAAAAGGTAAGATCGTCGACTTATCTAAATACGCAACTCTTGATCAACTGAGAAATGAACTCGATGATTTATTAAATATCACAGTGTGGATCAAAATGAAGTCGTCGTTTTTCAAGATAAACAAGGACTATTAAAAACGAGCAACATACAACTGCCCGATGTACTTATACGAATTCCTACCGCGGTTACTAATAAGATCGTTACTTTTGCTGATCAAGGTAAAATACAGGATTCCGGTAAGTCGGTTAACGACTATGTTAAGAAAACCGGCGACGTATTATCTGGTGACATAATAATGTCAGGGAACAAAATACCTATCTCGGAAACCCAACCTCGGATGACGACGCAACAACAAAAAATTACGTCAACGATAGCAATAACGACGATCAACAATGAAATGGCCACAATAAGAATTGATTGTACCGGTCACGTGAATACGTTTCTTAGTTTTCATAGAAACATAAACAGATCCATTATTGAATTGTTTGGAAGTCCACCAACCGTCGACATAAAATTCGTTGACATTAAATACGAAATTAAACGATATTATTAGTGGAATTCCTGATATTATTGAGAAAAAGAATCTTATTAAAATTCATCACATGCAGATCATCAACATCGTGTACGTCGTTGGATCAAGCTCATCTACACGAACACCACGAAATAAAACCATCAAACATACCGCGGAGGTCGCTGGTATATATAGGTTGTCTGTGTTTAGTGTTGTAGAATTTAACATACTTATCACATCTTCATTAGCTAATAAATTGTCTAAAACTGTATCTGTAATGTTGGATAAAGATTCTGAAGAAGCGTTCACGTTAGAATCGTCGGATAGAAATTTGGCATCCGCTAATTACTGGTCGTGTCTGGAATTTGTAACTAAAGCTACCATTTTAATTACTTAATTAAATGACAACGTCATAAGTATAATGATTCCGATGACAGTCACTGATTGACGTTCAACGTCACAGATACAACCAGGCGTGTAAATGTCAGACTGAACTAAAAATAACATTGACGATTGCACGTTGAAAGTAAAAAAATATCGCAGACGCATAGTTGTCAATGACATAGTCGTTTACTCGGTTTCTGCTGTTGTTGCTAGAACCGGATTATTATTATCAACTTAACTATGACTGCTCCTGCGGTTTTCACGATTATCGTTTCTACGACAACAACATGTGCAGGTATTCTTAGCATTATCGCTAAGAAAATATCTACATGCGCGAGCGATAATATTACGTGAGTACATGATGAAATTACACACAGAAACAACCGCCTATACTAAATTATGCTCGCATCTTTCCTTGTACCTCAGTGATGGTAAAATATCTGATGAGGAGTTCGTTACGATAATGAAAACCCACGATGAAGCATTCGTGATAGAAAACAACGCATTCTCTAGTGACAGCGGAAAGATGGAGAATTAAATAATAACGATAACAATAATGTCAGAGTCCTTGACATCGTCAAGGGAATTATTGCAACAAATCGTCACTAATTCGACACCATTGAAAACTAATATGATATCGGTAAGTTCAGCCAATCCTGAATTTAGCGTTAACTTTCCAAATACAATTACAGCAAGTGAAATTGCATTGGTCCAACTCAGCGTTTATAATAGCTGACCAAATATTAAGTCGAAACCATTCGGTGGATTACCAGCAAATAATTCACTGGTATTTGCTAATAAGAATAAACCGGATGGAACACCTAATTGGCAATGTGTTGGAATTTCAATGGGTAGTTATCAAATAAAGGAGATTAATGACGAGTTCCAACGCAGAATAAAATCAATCACAGGTAAAGAATCAAAAATAGCTATCACTGTTTACGAACAAACACTATCAGGGGTAATTGAAGTAAATTCCCCTGATTACCTCGTAGATATCTATCAGAGTTCGATCAGATCAGTGTTAGGATGGCCTGAAGTCGCACCGGTTTATAATGAAGTTTCAAAACCAACTAAAAATGAGTTTAAAACGAGTGAAGAAAAATTAATTAAAGATCCAGAATATCGAGATAAACAACAATGGAGACGTATATTATTTAAATCTGATCCAAACAATAATAATCATTACTTTACCGATTTTAACGGTAAAAGAATCCCCAAGATATTTAGATCAGCATTTAATGTTATCAAGACGCCAAGGTCGCGGGATCGAGATATTGTTGATGAAGAATTTTTCAAAACATTTTTACATACTCCTAAGCCTGAATACGATAAAACGTTTAATGATTTAAGAAATTTACTTACTTCATTATCACAGCATTATGATCATAATGTGAAGCAGCAAATAATCGAGTCAATAAAACACTTAAATTGCATCTTGTTCGATTTATACATAGCCAATCGAAATATTATAAACGTTGCTACAACGATCAGTAATAGTTTCACAAATCCAGAATATAAACAATTATTTCTTAATCATTACAAAATAAACGAAAAGGACTTACAAACATTTATTATACCAGACGTAAATAACGCTGAAATGAAGAAATCATTAAGTGATCTTATTGAAGAATATTATCCGGGAGTAATTGAATCGTGGGAAAATTAGCCCCACCACCGTCTATACCAAAACATAATAACAACCCGTTTGGTGCTGGCAGACACATATCGCCAGGCATTGTAAACATAACAACAACAATCGCTGTCAATCTCGTTTGCGACGTTGTGGATGGAAGTTTTCAAATAGATCTTTCAAAGACTAGTCAGGCACAGCAAGAGTACATATTATACACATTTTTACCGCGCGATCTGCCCGGATGGTTGATTGTATCAGAACTTATAAACCCCGTATACTTGCATGTTCATAATCCGTTATTATCAAGAATACACTTCAAACTTACAGACCAAAAAAATCACGTCTTGGACATAAGAAATGAAATTATAAATATAACTCTGTATGTGAGATCGTAATGCGTCAAATACGAAACAAAAAAATATTTGGTACTCGTCTATGGTACCTGATACATAAAGGGTTGGTCCGTATTCTTTGATATTTAAGTATCCACAAATGCATAGTTGGTCCCTAAGTATAATTGTTAATAGTTTGTAGGTTACTAAATATATATATATATATATATATATATATATATATATATATATATATATATATATATATATATATATATATATATATATATATATATTATTAAAGCAAAATATACATTAGTTTTCTCAAAGGTTTTGTTTTGCGATTACAACAGTTATTGGCCTCCCCTGGTTACTTTCATTTTCACTTTCATTTTCACTCGTATTTGCACAATGTTCCCTTAACAGTCTTATACCAAAGTTCATAACCTTTTTCTGTTCGCATTCATGAGATAATTCTAACTTGATTTTGTTAATAGCGTTTGAAAGAGGTACAAAGAATTTTACCTGATTATCAGTGACTTTTGCCAGTGACTTTAACATTCCACTTTGCATATCCTTTGAAAATTTGTAATCTGACGAAAGCGTAAATCTGTTTTGGTTTTTCAATTGTTATAACGAGTCAAAGTCACATAGAATCTTTTCAGCATTAAGAATGTCAACATTAATATTGTTATGTTGTAATTTTTTAATAGCAGAAACAATGGCATTTATATTTTCAGTATTCATTATATAATATATATATATATATATATATATATATATATATATATATATATATATATATATATATATATATATATATATATATATATATATATATATAAAATAAAAATACTTGTCCTCATACAGAGGACATTTTAAGATGAAGATGGTTATATACAATGATTATTTGGATCTGTGATTGATAGGGACGGCACATTTACATAAACTGATTGATGAATATGAATATATTTACAGATGTCCATGTGTTTGATTTGTTAATTAGGGACGGCACAGTTACATAAACTGATTGATAAATATGAATATATATTTACAGATGGTCATATGGTTGATTTTTGTTAATTAGGGACGGAACAGTTACATAAACTGATTGATGAACATGAATTATATTTACAGATGGTCATGATAATGAAGGCCTTTTCTACTTGTGAACAGAAATTAACAATATCAAATCCATAGGGTGAAAACTACCACCACAACGTATTGACGTTGTGGAAATGTGAATTAATTTTTTTATTTACAAATAGGGGAGGTTCGGCCCCCCACTAAATAGATAATTTTTCGTGGGCATAATAATCGCCCCTCCCATAGACAAATTTGCCTTTTACAGGATACGAACCCCAATCGCATTTTTCACAGCCTTTACCTCTAACCAACTGAGCTACCACGCATTATATAAATATATATTGAATTAGTTAATATATACTTACCTAAATCGGAGTAGTTTTAAAAACTATAGTATTTGATTTTCTTAACATAAATCACACTTTCTGGTATTTTTTATTTTTTTCAGTTTCCAAGCATTATAGATATATTTTTAATTTTGCATAACATAAATTATAGTCTCTCTGTGTAAGCAGGTCAAACCGGATGTTTTTAAAATAACGTTACGCACATTATGAATTGGGTCACAAATACGGCACAGATCTAATTACACAGCGAACTTAGAATTTAGTATTTTAAATTGCAATACAATACAAATATGTGAAATATATATAACCGATTCTTTAAACAGAGATTTCTCTGTTCATATTTTATGTACTGTTTTCTCAGATGCTAGTATTTTGTATGTGATTAGTGAGTAAATGCTATTAAAATACAGGTAAAAATAACTACGATAAAATCGATATAAAACGGATCTAATTATACAGCCAGCTTAGAGCAGCCAATCATAATTGACTATGCATTTGTGAATCCTGCGCGTGGATTTGATGTATATAGACAAAGAATGCAGTACGCGGAATTTATATAAACATTGGGTAAAGTATAATTTTATCAGTAGGGAATGAGTTGCCCAATTAGCATTGAAAAGACACTTGGTAGGTTTGTAAAACGTTACTATGTTATCAATCATTAGTATATAGTGATTCTCCATCAAAGAATTATCATATATCTGATTATACGTGTGCGAACAAAGATTTTCGTTGAGTTTACTAGTTTTTGTTGGGTCAAAACCACAGGGGTGTTAACGGAAATTACCATTAGGTTTTAAATTTGTTTGTCAAATATAGGTTTTCTCCGGTTCTTTTGCTCGTATTGTGTAGCTTTTTATGAGCGAATTACGATTTAAAAAAAACCGGAAAAAACTAGTATTTGGTCAACAAATTTAAAACTTAATGTTTTCACCCAACTAAAACGAGTAAACTCAACAAAAAACAATGATAAAATCTACTAAAATGCCTGAAAAATAGCGTAAAAAACAATAAATTTGATAAAAATCGAATAAAATAAAAACTTTATAAAAACTAATTAATTCTGATTAAGCAGAGAATGTTTCATGATAAAGAATATAGTTTATATATCTTTGTGAAGTACAATCTTATATTTCTGAATAAACTAAATAATATTATGTTCCTAACAACAACTACCATAACTGAAACGTTTTATGCTTGTCCCAGTCTCGCTTAATTATCTAAGAACCTGAACATAATATTTTGCTCAAATTTAAAGGAATAGACAGACATTTTAACCCCTTCAGCAACTGATTTAATTACGGGTGGTACAATGTTAAAGTATTTACTAGCGGAAAATATTGACTTGAACATAATTTCTTCTCCAGATGCTTTATTCACGGATTTAATAGCTTTTGCAAATCGTGCACCTCCAGTTTTTCCAAACCTACAGTTTTCACTTTGCGTGATACTACGTAAATTTTGAAGTGAGTGTCAACTTTACTGTTGTTAATGTGGTCCACCACATACCCGTCTTTGATCGGTCCCAAAAAACACTCAATCACAAATTTGTGTGATAGATGGGCTTTTTCCGCTGGCTTTAAACGCAAGATAATCAGCATTGGTAACATTACCTAATGGTTTTTTTCAATCTGCAATTTCTAATAATACCATCACGATTCGCTTCATAATTGGGTATGATTGGATGTAACACAAACTCATTTTGCTCCATTTATATAGTATATACTATTTGTTTAAATCATTGCTTTGAAAATCTAGCTAGATAATCTTCTTCGCGCTTTATAATAGATTCAGAGATATAATTTTTATCATAATATCTTTTCAACTCCCTGTATCTTTTACCACCACATTGCGCACAAAGGTATGTCTTTCCTCTCATACCAACACCACACCGTATATACGGTTTAGGTCCTAGACTCTAATTTCTAACGCATTGCATGTGATAACTACAGAACTCGTTTACGCAATTTTTGTTACACGGAGACGTGTAACCAATCTTAAGTCAGCGGCAATTGTGATTTGGTTCAATCATATATAAACGATTAATACTTCAATTTAGATACATATTTGCCTTCATTATAATATGCAGGAATTATCCGCAATTGAGCCTGCTGCAGCTAGATTTGATCTTGACAGACTACACAAATTTAGTTTCTCGATGCAAGATCTAGCTTTAACAAATGCGGATATAACTAAACGCATTAGTGAAGCCAAGAAGGAGTTGCGCCACGATGGTGCGGTTCATGTGTGGTCCACATCCAGGATTGGAAATAATATCTATGTTATGAATGACAAACGAGGTAGAGAGATCATTGACTATCGCGATGTTCGGAAATATATTATTTTAGTAAAATTTATTGTAAATATAGAGACAAGCGCGAATCCATCCAAAAGTCAGGGAATAATATTTTCCTCGGTGCAAATTCCAAACCAGGAATACTGACTGGAATAGACAAGCCGTATTATGAGCGATTTTATCCAATAACTGCTGTTATGTACGCGCTCTATCCATTACATGATAAATCTGATATAAAGGATTTCAAGAAAATGAAACTGTCATCCTTGACTAGAATAAACTGTGTAGCCCAGTGAGTTATAGAACACTTCACAAACGCGATACGGGGAAATGGTTTAACAGATTTAAGGCGTAAAAAATAAATATGTGGGCTGAAAAACTTATAGACTTTGGAGCGTCTATCAGCGACGTTGCTAAGCTAGAAAAGTTATTAAGATTTCCAATAACAGTGAAGACGTTGACAGGAGAGATTTTTCACAAAACAAAATATAAATCTAGAGGAGCTCCTATAGATATTATTGATCATAACGCGCATACGTGGACTAATGCGGTAACTGTATTTCCACTAAAAGGAATGGTTAAATTTTACCAAGATGATGTACTCGATGCCATAGGTGATATTAGCATACGTGACCCTGTTTCTGTGTGGTTGTTTCAGAGTTCTGAATGTGATCATTATGATCAGTTTGTACGGTCTAACGGTGATGTTTATCGTACGGAATCTCTTTATAAAGAAATGGAAAACCTTGCGCTGAAATATACTTCTGACGATGTCAAAGAAAGACAACTACTAAGTAATTGTTTTACCGTACCATCGGTTGCTGCTCATTTCGCTCAGGAGAAAAACTCGTGGAAACCGACACGATTAGAATTTCTTAAAAATGTCGTGAGAAGTTGTATCGAATACGGGCACGGTGGATTGTGGAATACTAAATATAATTACAATAATGTTATCTCAGTTGATATAGTAACGTGTTATCCTGGAAGTTTTCTTGGATATGGAGAGTGCTCTAAATACTTTTAAAGATTTGGACATCCTACATATGACATGACCAGGGTTGCGATAAACGGACCCTTACCAGATTTTGATTTAACATGATTTGCTCATGTAGAATCATTCGAGCTTAGCGAAGGTCTCCGTATGATTGTTTATGCGTGGTTCGGAAAACACTTTTCAGAAAAATGTTGTGCTCCAATAGTTCTGCTAAGATATATGATCGACGTTGGAATTTTAGTATCGTTGAAAGTATCTAAAGCTATTATATCATATCGCGTGCAAAAGCAAATTTGGTTGCCAGAACCTGCTAAATACGACGAGAAATTTGCAAAGGATCTCGGCAGAAAAATAATCGGTAAGTTTACACAAGGAGGATTACATGATCATAAACGAACTTGAACAAGATTGATCATGGACGATGCTGAACTCGATTTCATAATCGCTGATACGATGAAGAAAGACATATTTATAAGTCGATGTAATGCTTATTTATCAGACAAAACAAAACCAGGTACCATTGTGAGCAATACTGATGGCGAGTCACCGCAGTTTACTCATTTAAGATGTTCGATGCTAGCTTATGTTTCGATAAATCTATTATCGATGATAAACAGATTTCCTCGTTACGCTGTTAGAGTCGCGACATATTTATTTTATATACACAAAAAGTATAAAGATTCATTAAATCTCGGTAATGGTGAATGGGGAACGTAGAGGATAAAACAAGAAAATATAATTAGTTATTGTGAATCTGCCGATGTTGAAATAGAGAAAAAAATGTTTACAGAAATAATCAAGCATATGAATCATCTGTGCCATCCGTGTATGATTCTGTATCTAGACATAAGACTGTTTATCTTAATGGGTGTGAAGGTTCAGGTAAAACAACACGCGCGATTAACTTATTCATGAGTTTAGATATGATTGTCTTAACACCAACGCACAAAATCGCCAGGGAAATAAAGCAACAAAATGTAAAGTCGTGTACATATCATAGTTTCTTTAGATGGTGCGGAGAAACATGGACCCCATCACAAATGGGTGAAAAATATATACCTAAAATTATCATATGGACGAGATATGCACGGTGCCTCTGGAAGTATTACAAATATTTCTTGATTGGTTGTTACTAAAGAATACTGCTGTGATTATGTGTGGCGATCATGGTCAACCACCACCCTTTGTTGGGCTGTCTCCACATGAGTGGCTAAAGAACAATGTAGATTATTATGAAGAAATATGAAGAAATATTCGATGATCATAGAGCAGTTGGTGAGTCGCTGAAAGAATTCAAAAGATTAATACGACTACAACCAGATCAAATACAATGTGAAGTAATGCGTGAGATAATTCCAAAAACATCCATGAATCATTTTTGGACCCTATGGAAACCTGCTGATTTAATAGTTGCCAGTAGAAAAATAGTTCGTGACGAACTACAAAAGAAATTATATGCGTTATACAAGAAAAAAATTCCCAAAGTTACCTGTACCGTTGTGTTATCGCCCAGCAGATACTAGAAAACAAAATGTTGATGCTGAGATTCCTAGTGCAGATACTGAAAGTGTCCGAATACAAAATTTTGTGCTAAATGATATTGTTCTTGTCGCTGTTGATGTTGTCGAGAGCGCGTTAAACATGGATAAATCGCCATGGATGTTAGGGTACGCTATAACGAATCATTTGTCGCAGGGATTAACTATCACTGATACTAAAGTTTGGATAGTCGATGATCGTATTGAGTGGTCAAATTTAGTTTATCTCGCAGTATCTCGAGTTAAAAGAATATTACAACTAAAACAGGTTATTGTGGATTGCGTAATAACCGAAGAAATCTCTAATAATATCGATATCAATAAAAAAAAATTATCCAGCTATAAGCAGTATGACAAAAAAAATAATCGCGAGTTTGATATAGATGTGGACATTATTATGATGTTAAAACAACGACAAAATAATCATTGCGCAAATTGCAACGCAATAATGTTGTGGCAGTATTCAAGCAATAACATAAGACAATTTACCGTTGATAGAATTAATAGTAGTCTTGGTCACACGCGCGAAAATGTGATGCTGACCTGTTTAGAGTGTAATCGACGTCGAGGATGTGCAAGTTTATAAAAGTGTACTCGGTGGTAATTGCGTATTCTCAGGAATTATTTGTAATTGTTCACGTACAAATCCACGTTGAGAAACAGTTGAATATAATCTGTAGATTGCAGGTCTACCTGTGGACCTTACCATTTTGTGTGTGGTCACACTCCAAATAGGATCAGTTGCCCTTTTTCTACCTCCTTCGAGTTCTCCAGGTTCGTATAAATATCTAACCGTAACATTGCCTAGTACTGGCTGAGAAATAGATTGACGTTTTATCGGTATATATATTTGTTGTGATCGCATCAGACGGTTTCATAGAAATTGCACGAGTAAATTCCTTATTCAGCGCAGCTATCACACTCGGTAACCTCGCAACCCATTCACAAGATCTTGTATCTGTGGATATTTCCTTCGCATATTGATACCCAAATAACTGTTCAGCAAGTGTTCGATTAAATCGTTCAACGATTGCCCGATCACGATGAATCTCCGTGTGTCCTTGTCTGATTTTAACGTTATGCTTGTTAATCAGCGAAGATACTGCACCAATAAATTCTTTGTCAGGATCAACCTATAGTAGTTTTGGCGATTGTAAAGGTCCTCGCTGATAAATTTGTTTAAACGCAGACACAACTTCAGATGCTGTCTTTGTTGATAGCGGCTCCGCTTCTTTATATCTGCTCGCAACGTCAACTCTAAGTGTGTTGACGTCTACTTGCTTTAATGGTATCGTGTGGTAAAAATAAGATATCCGCTTGATGAACTTCATTAGGAACGTTGACATCGAGATGTGAGTATTGAATTGTTTAGGTGGATTTAGAAAGATTTACCATATTGCCTGTCGTGCTAACCACGCTGCAACAACATCACGCCAAACTTTTGCTGAAGCGGCAAGTTTGCTAATCGCTGCCTTACCTCACCAATAAACTCTCGGAGAATTATAAACAGATTCCATTATAATAATTAGTTGATTAATTACCAGCTCCTATCATTATTTTACCTTTCATGGCGGATTTTATCAGAAAGCTATCGAGAGATTCTCTGTGAGATTTATTAGGTATAGAATTTAACGCTTGAATCAACTTTATATCTGCGAGATGCCGTTGTTTCAAATCAGGATTTTTATACGATACATCATGAGTGTGACATGCTTGATCAATCTTATTTACTGGATACTCTCCAGGTTTTGGTCGATCTTGGTTATCGAGTCTGATATCGAGACGAGTTCCAGGACCACAATAATTATATCCGGGAAAGTGTTTCTCACCATGATATTTTGCCCATGGAGTTCCTTGCAATTTTTCCTAACGAAGCGGCTATATCACCACCACGCACTATTTGCGACGCGGAAACAAATTTATATTTTTTGTACCACATTTTGCACACTTGCCTATGAGTGCGCATCTCTGACTTTTGTTGTTATCGTTGTCAATCCAACTGTAGGTGTTGTCGCTCTACATCGAACACAATATAAACTCATATCATTATTATATGGATATAATTGATTTTTCTGCGACACGAAAACAAGAGCCAGTAAGGCACCATCCAGCGTTACCAAATTCTATCAGAATGATTATAATAGGTCCTTCTAGATCTTTTAAGACGCAATTATTGCTTAATCTGTTAATACGATGGCTCAAGTGGAATACGTTGTATTTAGTAGCGCCATCTGTAGATGATCAACGATGCTACGAAGTACTTAAAGATTTTAATCAAAACGCAAAATTACTGGACAAAAATGATATCATTGATTTTATTACCGATATTGATGAAGCTCCATTCGTAGATGACTTAGATGGATTCATCAATAACCTCGTAGTGTACGATGATGTGATGCTGGACAAACAATCCAATCCAGCTAGAATATTTTCTCGAGGAAGACACAAAAATACTGAAGTGATTTATGTTACTCAGAGATATACTCAGATACCTAAGGTAATCAGAGATAACTAATATTTAGGTTGTGTTTAAAGGCGTAGATAATTATACTTTTCAAAATATTTATTATACTTGGTGTTCATGGGACAAGAATATGATTAAATTTAAAAAATTTCTTTTCTAAAGCACAAGCTGTTCCTTTTGGATTTATAATGATAAATTTACATGATCCTAGATCAAGGTATCGTGTAGGTTTAGCTAAAATATTTGGTTAATTCATAGCAGCAGAGAGGTTGAATGACATACTTGTAGTGACTACATCGTGAATAAATCGAGCAAAAAATCTAGTCAATTAAAGAAAGTTTTACTATTAAGGCAAAAACGTTTTTTCTCAGCCTTCGCAGAAACCCTTAATTTTCAAAAAAAGGTCTCAGGAAAATTTGTCTGTTCAGCCTCTCTGCTGCTTTTATATATATATATATATATATATATATATATATATATATATATATATATATATATATATATATATATATATATATATATATATATATATATATACAGTATTTGTCCAAATGAAAATAAAAATGAAAAGGCTGTTGATAAATTTCATCTCTTTTTGTGTATCCTAATATAACAGATCTTTTGCAGTTGTCAAAGCATAATTATTCGATTATTCGCTTTATACTAATTCCAAATGAACACTTCATTCCATAGCTTGATTGTCGCATCACATTAATGAAACAAATGTATTATTGTTTCCGGGAAATTTTTACAAACAGTAGATGCATTAGTGCTTGACAATTTTAATTTTAAAAAAAGAATACATTGTTAAAACTTTATAAATAATACGAAATTGAAACCATTGCAATTTTGGGTGTCTTTCTGTTTTAGAAAAGTTATAATATATGTCAGGTTATATATTCATATTCATATTAAAAGTTTCATTCCATTTAGTTATACTGGTTTAATACTCTTTTTTAAAGGTAAATTGTAATAGTCTACTTTCTTTATTGTTATGAAATACAATTTCTAAATGGAAAGGGATGAATGGTCTGAAGAGACCTGTACATCTTTCTCACACGAATCTGTTTCCGGTTCATACATGTAAGGTTGGAGTTAATTATTCTTCTTCGGGATTGTCATCTACATCACTGTCATCACTGACAGTATCCGTAATTTGAACATTCAAGTACAGCCAACTCATAGAGCGCTTGATTGCATTATCAACGATTTTCCGTGTGCAGTGTCTTAAATAAAGTCACATCCGTTAAGTGTTCAGGGGAGGGTAAAACGTTGCTCTATTCACGGGTTGATCGGGAGAGATGATCTGTTTTTCATAAATTTCTTCGTAACGAGTAAGAAAGAAAGCACAAATTTTCAGAAAATGAAACTTATACATAGAGCAAATTGTATATGAAGTTTGCGCGAATTTCATTTCTGCATGTTTGACCTCTTTAAATAGAGAAATTGAACGCCAGTTCCTCAGTTATTGCTTAGTTTTATACTCTTTGAATATACTTGTTATACTACCCTGTCTTAAATTAGTCGAAAATGATCCAGATTCTTATGCTTCATTTAATATTCTAACTATAAATACCCCAAGGTAAATCCAGAAGATTTTGACAAATTCAGCTGTGAAACCATCTGATCGAAGGCTTTTTCTATTTTCCATACTTTATAAACAATCCAGTACGTCCGGTTGGGTAATTTTGCATTCTAGTCTTAGAGACCGCGAATAATTTCATTGTTATCAGTACTTAATTTTGAGATTGTTTTATTCACATAGTTTCTGTTTTCTAGGTGGAAAAGTATCTGGTTGGTTTGTCACCCTTGTCTATCTATTTTACTCTGGATATAATAATACTTCCTCGGCGTTTTTATCTTCTCAAATTTTCAAGCTCCTTCTTTATAGACCCCAATATTTTATAAGATTCTATAAAACCATTCTCTATGGATTGCCTTTGCTGCGTAAGTTTTATTTCATTTTTTAATTTTCATTTAATTTCATATAAAGCACAATAAATAGTTTTTTCACGTATTTCAATCATCAATGCATCTAGAAATAACGAATCTGATATAGTCAGTTTGCATATGAATTCAATATTCATATGAAGTCAATATTCAGCTGCAGCAATAATCAGCTGCAGCATATTGAAAGTTTTTCTTTATGCCATTTTTATTTAATGAATATAGTTTTTATCAAAGAGCAGCAGAGAGGGTGAACCCTACAAGGCTTGTATGCCTTATTTACCAAAAATAATGGTTACTACAAATGACTGAAAAACAAGATCAATGACGTTATACCGAAGCCTCTAACCGGGTGTATTTCCGTACGGATTAGAACGGATAATAAAACGTTGAGGTTAACTCAGTTTTGTTATCTCATCGTTGATGTATTTTTTTACAAACTTTTTTGCAATTTTTCTACTTGCAGGGAAACACATTTTTTGTCATTCACCCTTTTTGCTCCTATAGATTAAATAAAAGATTTTCTCTAGATCTATATGATATCTGGGTTTGGGGTCATATAGATTTATTGAAATATATTGAAAATGAAACGAAATAGCTTGAAAAAGTGATCATGTCCATATCTCCTGAATATCATATATAATAAATATCTTGTAAAGTATAATTATATACTTCATTAAACACAACCAAAATACTACAGTCATCTCTGACAACTTTAGGTATTTGTGTATAATGTTGTGTAACATAAATCATGTCAATATTTGTATGTCTACCGCGATACAATATTATTTGCTGGACTTGATTGTTTATCCGCTACTAAATTATTAACAAATGCATCTAAGTCATCTACAGATGGGGCTTCCTCAATATCGGTGATAAAATCAATAATATCGTCACCGTCTTTATCAATTGATTTCGCTGCTTTCTCCTTAAAATCATTAAGTACTTCGTAACAATGCTGATCATCTACAGATCATCTTCATTACGGAAATTGCCAGAAGCATCATGAGCAGCAGAGAGGCTGAACGCTGAAACTTTCTAGACCCCTAATTTTTGAAAATTAAGGGTTCCTACGAAGGCTGAGAAAAACAGGTTTTAACTATGAAGGCAAAGAGAGGCCGAACCCTACAACGTTCTAGAGATCTTATTTTTGAAAAGTAGGGATTTCTACGAAGGCTGATAAAACATTTTTACCTTAATAGTAAAACTTTCTCTAATTGACCAGATTTTTTGCTCGATTTATTCACGATGTGGTCACTACGAGTATGTCTTTCGGCCTCTCTGCTGCTATGAATTAAACAGCCAGTATAAATATTATCAATAATGAATATTGGAGAACCACACTCAGCTAAATTAGCTCGAGAGCAACTAGAGGCAATTAAAAAAATATATACCTGTTCGTGATTCTGTTAAGCAGCAACTACAATCGCGTCAGGAATCTCAAGTTGAATTTGCAGACGAAACAAGACAATTATTTAAATCTATCACTGAGACCACTTAAGATATTCAAACTGTGTTAGAGAAAATCGCTGAAGAAACTGAAAAATAGCAACAAAAACTAAGAAAATAAAAAAAATTCTTGAAAACTTCCAGCCGAAATAGCTGCTGCGATGCCAGTCCCGAAAATATCTGAGGATGCAGACCAAGCTCGTGCTGAAATAGGTGATATAAAGGAACGTCTACCAAAACAAGTTAATATAAGTGACAAATTTATCGCAGATGCTATTGCTGATATTAAAAGCACTAAATGTGCAGCAGATTTAGCTGAGATTGCTGTGAAAAGTTTCAGTGATAGAAAACACTTTTTTAAAATCTGAATATGCTGATAAACCTGTAGGTCGTGATAATTGGTACAAATTTATATTTCGCATACACCATGACGTTGAACAGGCTAGAAATAGTGATCCTAATTATATACAATATGTTCATGCAATAGATAATTATATTACCTTCATGCAATTACCACCAGAACAACAAGTATTAAAACAACAATCGCTCAAACCACGAGAACAACAACGACGAGAAACAATGAAACGATTGCAATCAACAAGTAAAAAAGCACCACCAACACCAAGTGAAGAAGAATAAGAGGAATTTCAAGACCCTCCTGGTGCAACTGGAAGTGGCCTAGAGAGTGGTCTTATAACTTGTCCCAATAATGTTCTTGCTGATGTTGATCGACTAGAAATTCTCAACGGAGGAAAACGAGCTGGTAATAATTCATCAGAAATCATCAATGAAGCAGTTGATATTTGAAAACGATTATTTAGTGGCGGTATTATGGACATTGATGTGTATCGATCACTCATTAATGAAATCGTCGATGACTACCATAGTGACTTAGTCACAGTGATTAAAATCAATTAGTAATAAAGTAAATTAATAATAAAATGATCGTTCATGGTGCTCAACGTGGACCTATCATGGTCAGGGTAATAAACTTTCGATTACCGGTATACAAAACAACGTGCGGAGATGGACTAGGTGATATTGTTCAGGGTCTGTTTAGAAGGATGGCCCCAAAAGCAATACCGATTGCAAAGCAGTTAGAAATGAAAGCTATTGATGTTGTTCGTGAAAAAGGTGTAAGCGCTGTTGGTAACCTTAATAGCAAAGCATTCTCAGCAATCAAAGATAGAATAACGCGATTAATACGTAAACCACAACCCGTCCGACATCAACCAGTGAAATTACCTAGCACTGAAGTAGTACACGCAAGTGTAAGTAAAATTAAATCAAGCCGCTAATCAAAAACTAGCGGAGTTGGCTGATGTCCTAATGACGGGAAAAATATATACGCTAGTCTGATAGCAGGAAGTGGTCTCACTTACGGAAGTGGTCTTCGTGTTAGACGAAGATGATAATAAAGATGTTCAAACGCATATCTAACCCCGCTTTTGACATGGACGCACCAGTTCTCAAAGATGAGTCTGTTTGCGATTATCAGTATTATTCTTATATGCCAGAATTTCAGATCAGCGTGGACGAATCGAATTACAGGTTGAGGATACAGGTAGATATTTTATACCCGTTGAAGCATTTATTGAGGTCAAAGGTGAAGTTTTAAATAACGTTAATCCTGCAGCACCAGTAGCATATACAGCCAATGTTAGTGTTGGTTTCATAATAATTTAATTATGGCGTTTTTTGATAGCACTACATACATGATTGACGGAAAAAATATTGAATCAATTCAGAAAGACGTTGACGTTGTACAACAATAATTGGTCTTGCAAGATACAGCGATGATTATTCGTGATCAGCTGGTCCATCAATGATGTTTGAAAAGAATACAACTGATTTTCCAGAAAGTAGAAACTTGACTATTGGTGATGTGAGAGCTGCAGGAGGAGCTGCTGATACCCCTGCAGTAGTATCGATGAATGCAAATTTTAACTTAGGATTTGCGGTGCGTAAATCAATGTTAAAAGGTGAACGAAGAACATTTTCATGTGCAATTCCACTATCACATATCTTTGGATTTTGTAAAAATGTCAGAAAAGTCATTTTTGGAGCTAAACACACAGTTTAAACATGCAAAAATGCACTGATGATGATGCAATCTGGCAACCTGGTGTTGTTGATGGTGGTAGAGTTATACTGACCAAACTTTTGCTGTGGATGCCAATTATGGCTCCATTAATGTCTGAAGAATACCGGTTGTTATCTTTCATGAGTCAAGGTGTCAAATCAATCTTATCATGGTTAACAATGAACACATATTCTGTCCAAAGTGCAAATAATGGTCTATTCACATGGAAAATAGCTTCTAAGTAAGGTATTTCTGCACCAAGACATATATTTATTGCATTACAAAATACTGCACGAATAAACGATCAAGATGAAAGTGTTATGATGTTTGATAAGCTCGGTGTATTTGAGGTTTCGTTAAGGATAAATGGACATCAAGAACCATCCGAGGATATTTTGTTAGATTTCGATTAAAATCATGTAGCACGTGCGTATCATCGTCATATGACATTCATGGGCCGTGATCTAAACTTTGATACTGGTTTACAAATATCGCAGCTAGATTTTACAACGCTGTATCTGATTTATTATTTATCGCTGGAACATTTAGATTTAACCAGAACCAGACAATCTGCTGTAGATATACATTTTTGAGCTCGTGTTAATAGAGATGTTGGAGCTATTCCTAATTATAGAGCAATCACTGTTATACTTAGTGTTAAATAAATGTTACTCGAAGGTGTTGGTGGACGAATGAGAGACGTTGATGCCCCAGTAGAAAACATGTAATTAGATCGCTCGTAATATTAGTAATGTCATGTCATCACGTTAGTGTGAGTCTGACTACTGGTCAAATTAAAAAAAATTACAATCATCATCAAAAAATAATCGTGGGTTAAAATATCATTAAAAAAGAACAAATCGCAGGTGGTGTGAATAAGCTATCGTTGACCGATCGTCAGTATAATCACTTCAATGAAGCCAAGCGATCAAAGACTAGTGTACGGCTTAATCTTTCTGCAGCGGTTATTAAAGACATTGCTAAATCGGGTGGTATATTTCCACTTCTCGCAGCTATACCAGTATTGATAGCCGCTGCAGCCCCAGCTGTTGCAAAAGCTGCTGCGTTAGGCGCTACTGGAACCACGTCTGGAATGGCGTTAAAGAAAGCAACCGGACAGGGAATCAAAAAAAAGGGGAAAGGTCTAAGACTTCCTGGAACTCCGCCCTCGTGGTACGGAAAAGGTCTAAGACTACCAGAGACCCCGCCCTCGTGGTACGGAAAAGGTTTAAGACTAGGAACAGTTCGATGATAGTTCCACTATCAAATTTTGATTTACTCGATGCAGCCAAGCGACTAAATATAAAAAACTTCAGAGGAGTTTTTATGCGCGATCAATTGCCAAAACAACATAACAATACTGAAACTGGTATTATTAATCTTGATAAAAACTCTGGACTGGCACGCATTGGTGGGATATGCAAATGATCCACGTGGAATTGTCTATTTCGATTCGTATGGTTTGGCGCCACCAAAAGACTTTCTTCATTATCTCATCAATAAAATTGCTCCGATCTGGTATTCAACGCTACCAACACAAATATTAACTGATCCTCCAATATGTGGTCGAGAAGTACTTAATGTACTTGATGGTGTACCCATTTCACATCCAGGAAATTCCCCATATAAAGTCGTACACGATGTCGCATTTGAACAGACACTAATGACATAATGGTTGATATTTATGGAAGATCTTCTCAGAAGAAAGATAAGACCGTCGACTTATCTAAATACGAAACTCTTGATCATCTTAGAAATGAACTCGATGATTTATTAAATATCACGTGTGTTTATTATAATGAAATCGTCGTTTTTCAGGATAAAAAAGGACGATTAAAAACGAGCAACATACAACTGTCCTATATACTTACACGAATTCCTACCGCGGTTACTAATAATATCTTTACTTTTGCTGATCAAGGTAAAATACAGGATTCCGGTAAGTCTGTTAACGACTATGTTAAGAAAATTGGCGACGTATTATCTGGTGACATACTAATGTCAGGAAATAAAATTAAAATTACTTATCTCGGAAAATCAACCGCAGATAGCGACGCAACAACAAAAATATACGTCGACGATAGCAATAGCGATCAAGTTACAGCAATAACAACGATCAGCAATGAAATGACCACAATAAAAACTGATTTTACGAATCACATCCAAACGTTTGTAAGTCTTCGTAGAAACAAACAGATCCATTATTGAATTTTTTAAAAGTCCACCAACCGTTGACATAAAATTCGTTGACATTAACACGAAACGAAACGATATTATTAGTGGAATTCTTGATATCATTGTAAAAACGACCCTTATTAAAATTCATCACAAACAGATCATCAACATCGTGTACGTTGTCGGATCAGGCTCAGCTACATGGACACCACGAAATAAAACCATCAAACATACCGCGGAGGTTGCTGATATATATAGGTTGTATGTGCTTAGCGTTGTAGAATTTAATATACTTATCACATCTCCATTAGCTAATAAATTGTCTAAAACTGTATCTGTAATGTTGGATAAAGATTCTGAAGAAACGTTCACGTTGGAATCATCGGATAGAAGTTTGTCCTCCGCTAATTACTGGTGGTGTCTGGAATTTGTAACTAAAGCTACCATTTTAATTACTTAATTAAATGACAACGTCATTAGGTATAATGATTCCGATGACAGAGTTACTCATTGACGTTCAACGTCACAGATATAATCAAGCATGTAAGTGTCAGACTGAACTAAAAAATATCATTGACGATTACACGTTGAAAGTAAAAATATATCGCAGACGCATGGTTATTATTGACATAGTAGTTTACTCGGTTTCTGCTGTTGTTGCTGGAACCGGATTATTATTATCAACGATAACCATGACAGCTCCTGTAGTTTTAACGATTGTCGTTTTTACGACAACATGTGCAGGTATTCTCAGTATTATCGCTAAGAAAATATCTACATGCACGAGCGATAAATTACGCGAGGACATGTTGAAATTACACACAGCAACAACCGCCTATACTACATTATGCTCAAATCTTTCCTTGTACCTCGGTGATGGCAAAATATCTGATGAGGAGTTCGTTACGATAATGAAAACTTTCGATGAAGCATTCGTAAAATAAAATAAAGCATTCTCTAGTGACAATAGCGGAAAGATGGAGTATTAAATCATAAAGATAACAATAATGTAAGAGTCCTTGACATCGTCAAGAGAACTAATGCAACAGATCGTCAATAATACGACACGATCGAGAGTTTCTATGATATCGGTAACTTCGACCAGTCGTGAATTTAGCGTTAACGTTCCAACTGAAATTCCAGCAAAAGAAATTGCATTGGCACAACTGCGCGTTTATAATAGCTGGCCAAATATCAGGTTGAAACCATTCGGTGGATTACCAGCAAATACTTCACTGGTATTTGTGAATAAGTATAAACCGGATGGAACCCTCGATTGGCAAGTAGTTAGTATTCCAACTGGCAGTTATCAAATAGAGGAGACTAATGACTAGTTCCAACGCAGAATAAAATCAATCACAGGGAAAAAATAACAACAATCGCTGTCAATCTCGTTTGTGACGTTGTGGATCGAAGTTTTCAGATAGATCTTTCAAAGTCTAGTCCGGGTATCTTATTGTATCAGAAGCTATCAATCCCCTATACTTGCGTGTTAATAATCCGTTATTATCAAGAATACACTTGAAACTTACAAACCAAAATAATCACATGTTAGACACAAGAAACGAAGAGATAAATATAAACTTGTATGTGAGATTGTAATGCGTCACAATGCGAAACAAAAAAAATATCTTTATGCATGGTACTTGTCCATGGTACCTGATACATGATGTTTGGTCCGTATACAACACAGTTACAAAATATATATATTTTTTACTTAGGTAGAATATGTATTAGTTTTCCCAAGGGTTTGGTTTAGCAGTTATAACAGATAATGGTCAATAATTCTCATTATCACGTTCACTTTCATCGATCACGTTTTACTTTCACAATATTCCCTTAACTATCTTAAACAAAAGTTTATAATCTTTATCTGTTCGTATTCATGAGATAATTCTAACTTGATTTTGTCAATAGCGTTTGAGAGAGGCACAAACCATTTTATCTGATTATCAGTAACTGTTGCTAGTGACTTTAACATACCCTGTTGTATATCCTTTATAAATTTGTAATCGGACGATAGCGTAAATCTGTTTTGGTTTTTAGTTGTTGTAACGAGTCAAAATCACATAGAATTTTGTCAGCATTAAGGTTATCAGACACATTGATACCGTTATGTTGTAACTTTTTAATCGCAGAAACAATGACATTGATATTCTGCAAATTCATTATATAATAAATATATATATTTAATATAAAAAAGACCAGCGTTAGGTAACACCCTAAGGAGACATTTCTAACTATAAGACGAATAATCATATATCGCCGAAACATGAATCAGTTGAAAATGATATGAGAAAAACAATAAAAGTAATTGTGCTCATATAGAGGACTTTTTAAAAGATAAAGATGGTTATATACAATGATATATTCAATGGTTATAATTGATATACATGAATATATTTACAGATGATCATGTGGATGATTTTTTTAATTAGGGACGGCTCATTTTGACCTTTTTGAATTTCGGGATTGACATTTCGACATCCGCGCAAGTTCAGAGGTTACACATAAACTGATTGATGAAGATGAATATATTTACATATGGTCATGTGGTTGATTTTTTTAATTGGGGACGGCACACACATAAACTGATTGATGACCATGAATATATTTACAGATGATAATGTGTTTGATTTTTTAATTAGGGACGGCACACACATAAACTGATTGATGAACATAAATATATTCACAGATGGGCATGTGGTTGATTTCTTAATTAGGGATGGCAAAAAAACATATACACAAGACAACACCTAAGGAGGGGGAACCTTGTCTACGTCCAACAAACGCACCATACTCCCTACTATGGCGACACTTAGGGAGCACAAAATAGTGTTCACTATGTGATCTACATAGTGAGGAATATAATTTGTTTGTTGAATTTTGAGGAACTTTTCTGAGTCCCCCCAACTAAATAGATAATTTTTTGTGGGCATAATATCGCGCCTCCCATAGACAAATTTTGCCTTTCATAGGATTCGAATGCCAATCGCACTTACCACAGCTTTTCCACGTTACCAATCGAGCTACGGACACACTTGTATGTTTAAAAAAGTTAGTTAATATATATTTACCTAAACCACAGTAGTTCTAAAAGTAATAACAACCACAGTCTCTGATATTTTATTTTTTCAGTTGCCAGAAAATATATATAATTATATGCATAAACAAATAATACATTTTTGCTGTCACTTATCTAAGTCTATGTATAACAATCACGTAAATATAGGCAATAATATCACAAACCCCCACATAATAAGCACATTTACAGGAATTATATATTTATCACGATAGAATCGCATATAATGCTTGCTATATAACCAATTTCTCTTAATAAGAAGCCACATAGTCTCATTGTAAACACGAGGAATTCTCTGTTGGTAAAATCAATACAGACCAACCAGCCAATCACTAGACGATAAATTACGAATTGGCTGTAATACACTTTGTAAAAACTATCCGCGGAGTTTATGTAAATGATGAATACAGTACAGGATGTACGCGGTGTTTATGTAAATGATGAATACAGTACAGGATGCACGCGGAGTTTATATAAATGATGAATACAGTACAGGATGCACGCGGAGTTTATGTAAATGATAGATACAGTATTTTTGTCAGTTACTCTGATTGCCACATGGGGAAAGATGCCTATTATCATTGAATAAGACCACTAGCAGGGTTATCAAGTTGTAAACTGTTACTTTGTTGCACTTGAGACTTTATTAACATGAGGATGGATTTATACAATTCAGACTGATTTGTCCTATGGTATATAGTTGTTTTTGTTAATCTGAGACTTTGTTTACATGAAGACAGATTAATACATTTTGTAATATTATGATTTATCTTTCTATGGTAATCTGAGATTTGTTAATTACTGAACCAAGCGCAATACTCAAAGGTTTTATGCTTCCATTGGTTGTCTCCCTTGATCAAGGTACTGTAATATTCTGTCTAAATTTTAAGGAATAAGTAGATGTAATAACACCATCAGCGGAACGTTTCACTGAGGGTGGTGTAATGTTAAAATATTTACTAGCGAAATAAATTGACTTGAACATAATTTCTTCTCCAGATTCTTTATTCACGGACTTAACAGCTTTTGCAAATCGTGCGCCGCCCGTTTTTTCCATATTTGCAGTTTTCATTTTGCGTGATAGTATGTAAATTTGGAAGTGAGTTGTCAAGTATATTGTTGTTTATGTGGTCTTTGATCTGTCCCAAAAAACACTCGATCACAAATCTATGCGATAGATGATTTTTTTCGCTGACTTTAAACACAAGATAACCAGAATTGGAAACATTACCTACCGGGTTTTTTTCAATCTGCAATTTCTAATGATGCCATTACGATTCGTTTCATAATTGGTTTATATTGGATGAGGCACGAACTCATTTTGCTCCATTTATATACTATATACTATTTGTTTAAATCATTGTTTTGAAACTCTAGCTAGATATTCTTCTTCGTACTTTATAATAGATTCAGAGTTATATTTCTTATCGTAATATCTTTTCAACTGCCTGTATCTTTTACCACCACATTGCGCACAAAGGTGCATCTTTCCTCGCACAACAACACCACATCCTATACCCGGTTTAGGTCATAGACTCCCGTTTTTAACGCATTGCATGTGATAACTGCAGAACTCGTTTACGCAATTTTTGTTACATGGAGATGTATAACCAATCTTAAGCCAGCGGCAATTGTGATTTGGTTGAGTCATATATAAATGATTAATGCTTCAATTTAGATACATATTTGCCTTAATTATAATATGCAGGAATTATCCGCAATTGAGCTTGCCGCTGCTAGATTTGATCTTGACAAAAATTTAGTTTCTTGATGCAAGCTCTAGCTTTAACGATGCCATAGGTGATATTAGCAAACATGACCCTGTGTCTGTGCTATTATTTCAGAGTTATTAATGTGATCATTATGATCAGTTTGTACGGTCTAATGGTGATATTTATCGTACAGAATCTCTTTATAAAGAAATGGAAAACCTTGCGTTGAAATATACTTCTGACGATGTCAAAGTTAGACAATTACTAAGTAAATGTTTTACAGTACTATCGGTCGCTCAGGAGAAAAACTCGTGGAAACCGACACGATTAGAATTTCTTGAAAATGTCGTGAGAAGTTGTATCGAATACGTACACGGTGGATTGTGGAATACTAAATATAATTATAACGATGTTATCTCAGTTGATATGGTAGCGTGTTATCCTGAAAGTTTTCTTGGATTTGTAGAATGTTCTAAATACTTTAATATATTTGGACATCCTACACATGATATGACCAGAGTTGCGATAAACGGACCATTACCAGAGTTTGGCTTAACAGGATTTGCTTATGTAGAATCATTCGAGCTTAGAGATGGTCTCCATCCAATTCCTTATGCGTGGTTTGGAAAATATTTTTCTGAACAATGTTGGGTTTCAATAGTGCTATTGCGGTATATGCTTGATGTTGGAATTTTAGTATCGTTGAAAGTAACTGAAGCTATTATATCATATCGCGTGCAGAAAAAGGTTTAGTAGCCGGAACCTGCTAAATACGATGAGAAATTCGGCAGAAAAATAATCGGTAAGTTTACACAAGGAGGATCACATGATCATAAACGAAGTTGCACAAGATTGATCATGAACGATGCTGAACTCGATTTTATAATCACTGATACGATGTAGAAAAACACATTTATAAACCAATGTAATGCTTATTTATCAGACAAAACAAACCTAGGTACCATCGTTAGCAATACTGATGGCGAGTCACTGCAGTTTACTCATTTAAGATCTTCGATGCTAGCTTATGTTTCGATAAATCTATTATGAATGATAAACAGATTTCCTCGTTACGCTGTTAGAGTTGCGACAGATTCATCTTATGTACACAAAAAATATAAAGATTCATTAAATCTCGGTAATGGTGAATGGGAACGTGGAGGATAAAACAAGAAAATATAATTAGTTATTGTGAATCTGCCGATGTTGAAATTGAGAAAACATATTACAGAAATAATCAAGTATCAAAATCATCTGCACCATCCGTGTATGATCCTGTATTTAGACATAAGACCGTTTATCTAAATGGGTGTGGAGGTTCAGGTAAAACAACACGCGTTATTAACTTATTCATGAGTTTAGATATGATTGTTTTGACACCAACGCACAAGCTCGCCAGAGAAATAAAGCAATGAGATGTAAACCGTGCACATATCATAGTTTCTTTAGATGGTGCGGAGAAACATGGACCCCATCACGAATGGGTGAAAAATATATACCTAAAATTATCATATGGGACGAGATATGCACGGTGTCTCTGGAGGTATTAAAAATATTTCTTGATTGGTTGTTACTAAAGAATACTGCTGTGATTATGTGTGGCGATCATGGTCTACCGCCACCAATTGTTTGACAGTCTCCACATGAGTGGTTGAAAACATTTGCAGATTATTATGAAGAAATATCTGATGATCATAGAGCTATTGATAAGTCGCTGAAAGAATTCAAAAGATTATTACGACTTCAACTAGATAAAATAAAATATGAAGTAATGCGTGAGGTAATTCCAAAAACATCCATGAAGTTTTGGACCTTATTGAAACCAGCTGATTTAATAGTTGCCAGTAGAAAATAGTTCGAGACGAACTACAAAAGAAATCATATGCGTTACACGGAAAAATTTACCAACGTTACATGTACCGTTGTGTTATCGCCCAGCAGATACTAGATAACAAAATGTTGATGTTGAGATTCCTAGTGTAGACACTGTTCAGATACAAATTCTTGTGTTAAATGATATTGCCCTTGTCGCTGTTGATGTTGTCGAGAGCGTATTAAACATGAATAAATCACCACGGACGTTAGAGTACGCTATAACGATTCATTCGTCGCAGGTATTAACTATTGCTGATACTAAAGCATGGATCGTCGATGATCGTATTGTGTGGTCAAATTTAGTTTATCTCACAGTATATTATCATGGATTGCGTAATATCCTAAAAAAATCACTAACAGTGTTGATATCAATTAAATAGTCAGCTATAAGTTGTGCGATAGAAAAATATAGATACTAAGTTTATTATAACTCTAAAACAACGACAAAATAATCATTACGAAAATTGCAACGCAATAATGTTGTGGCAGTATTCGAGTAATAATAAAATACAATTTGCCGTTTATAGAATTAATAGTAGTCTTGGTCACACGCGCGAAAATGTGAAGCTGACCTGTCTGGAGTGGAATCAACGTCGATATATATTTGTTGTGATTGCATCAGTCGGTTTCATAGAATTTGCACGAGTAACTTCCTTATTCAGCGCAGCTATCACACTCGGTAATCTCGCAATCCATTCACGAGATCTTGTATCTGCTTGAACTTTGTTCAGGTATATTTCCTTTGCATATTGATACCCGAATAACCGCTCAGCAAGTGTTCGATTAAGGGTCCTCGCTGATAAATTTGTTTAAAGGCAGATGCAACTTCAGATGCTGTCTTTGTTGATAGCAACGCCGCTTCTTTATATCTGCTCCTTGAAATTTGAACGAGTAATTTCATTATTTAATGCAGATATCACACTTGGTAACCTTGCAACCCATTCACGAGATCGCTCACCGGACTTAAAGTCAGCAGATATTTCCTTCGCATATTGATATCCAAATAACCGCTCAGCAAGTGTTCGATTAAATCATTCAACGATTGCTTGATCACGATGAATTTCAGTATGCCCTCGTCTGATTGTAACGTTATGTTTTTTCATCAAAATTAATACTACACCAAAAAATTCTTTGCCAGGATCTACTTGTAATAGCTGTGGCCATCGTAGACCGCCACGTTGATAAATTCGCTCAAACGCAGATGCAACTTCAGATGCTGTCTTTGTTTATAATGGTTCAGCTTCTTTATATCTACTTGCAATATCAACAAAAGTCAATCCGTATTTGTACGTGCGTGACTTTCGTCCACGTGTTTTAATAGTATCATGTGGTAAAAACAAAATATCTGCTTGATGAACTTCTTTAAGAACACTGACATCAAAATGTGCATATTGAATTTTTTTGGTGGTGGTAAATAAATTTGCCATATTGCCTGTCGTGCTAACCAATATGCAGCAACAGAACGTGAAACTTTTGAGTCTTTAGCAAGTTTAGTGATCGCTGCTTTACCTCTCCAATACCCTCTTGGGCTATAATAAATAGATTCCATTATAAAAATTATATAATTAATTACAGAGTCCCTAACATTATTTTACTTTTCATAGCGGATTTTATTAGAAACTGGCGAGTTTCTCTCTAATAGATTAATTAGGTACATAATTTAATGCATGAATCAATTTTACATCTGCAAGATGCCGCTGCTGCAAATTTTTACTTTTATAAGCAACGTCTTGAATATGGCAAGCTTGATCAATTTTATTTACTGGATATTCTCCTAGTCTTGGTTGATCTCGATCATAAAGTTGGTTATCAAGTCTAGTTCCAGAACCACAGTAATTATATCCAGGAATGTGTTTCTCACTAACATTCCTAGCCCATGGTAATCCAGGTAATTTTCCTAAAGAAGCAGCAATATCCCCACCTATCTTTGTTGTCCCTGAGATAAATTTATTTTTTTGTGTACCACATTTTACACATTTACCTGTTAATGCATGTCGTTTATTTTTCGTTATTATTATTTTCAATCCAGTGGTGGGTGTAGATGATCTACATCGAACACAATATAGACTCATGTTATTAATAATATGGATACAATAATTGATGTTTCGGCAACACGAAAACAGGAACCAGTAAAGCACCATCCAGCATTACCAAATTCGATAAAAATGATTATAACAGGTTCACCTGGATCAGGTAAAACACAATTATTATTAAATTTAATAATGAGGTGGTTGAGATGGAACAAACTATATTTAATAACACCGTCTGTAGATGATCAGCATTGTTACTAAGTACTTAAGGATTTTAACGAAAAAGCAAAATCAGTTAATAAAGACGGTGAAGATATTATTGAATTTATCACATATATAGATGAAGCCCTGTCTGTAGATGATTTCGATGGATTCATTAATAATCTCGTGGTATATGATGATGTGATGCTGGACAAACAATATAATCCAGCTAGAATATTTTCTCGAGGTAGAAACAAGAACACAGACGTGATGTCTGTTACTCAGAGATACACACAAATACCTAAGGTGCTTAGAGATAACTGTAATAGTCTAGTTGTGTTTAACGGAGTAGATAATTATACTCTACAGAATATTTATTATACTTGGTGTTCGGGGGACATGGATATGATTAAATTTAAAAATTTCTTTTCTAAAGCACAATCTGTTCCGTTCGGATTCATAACGATAAATTTACATGATCCTGGATCAAGGTATCGTGCAGGTTTAGATAAAATATTTGGTTAGCTCCCCTTGACTGACAAGAGCAGCAGGCAGGGTGAAGGACAAAAATTGATTCGCTTTACAAGTAAACAAAATCGCCTTACAAAGTCAGGAGAAAATAACTTCAATAATATTATAACAAAAATGAGCTAACCTAACCGTATGGAAATATAATTAGTTAGAGATTTGGGTTTAGTGTTATTTACCTTTTTCAGCCTCTGTAAAAATCTTTATTTTTCGTTATTGAATCGAGCCAAATTTTGTAGGGTTCACCCTGCCTGCTTCTCAAATTCTAAGTTGAATTTTCATTCATTGATATTACTGTGGGAGTTTCTGCGACTTTTGCGGCATTTCTTACATAGTTACATTATTTTCTGGCTGATTAGAAGTATCTTTAGAAAACATCATTGACGGTCCACCTGATCATGAATAAGCGTCACTGTATCTTGCAAGGCCAAGTATTGTTTTGGCTCCATCGACGTCTTTCTGAATTGATTAAATTTTTTCCACCAATCATGCACGCAGCACTGTCAAACAATGCCATGATGCCATTATTAACAAAACCAACCTTAATATCGTCTCCATGTGCTGCAGGATTAGAAATATTTAAAACTTCACCTCCAACCTCAATATATGCTTCAGCGGGTAAAAAATATCTCATTGTATCCTAAACCTGAAATTCAATCCTTCCACGCTGATCTGGAATTCGTGCATCATAAGAATAATACTGATACCCACGCACAGACTCATCCTTGAGCACAGGTGAGTCCATGTCGAATGCGGGATTAGATGTACACTTAAACATATTTATTATAATTATTATCGTCTAAAACAAAGATATCAGACTAGCGGACTTTTTCTGATAGTGGTACTCTGCTAGATTTTGATTAGCAACCTGTTTTATTTTTTTATTTTTTTACTAATATTTGGAGGCATTACTTTAGTACTAGGCAATTTTAATGATAACTGAGGTTATCGTCGTATTAATTGCGCTAGTTTATCATTGATTGCTGAGAATGCTTTACTAACAAGATTACCAACAGCACCGATGCCTTTTTCACGAACAACATCGATAGCTTTCATTTCCAGTTGTTTTGCAATCAGTATTACTTTTGGGGCTATTCATCTAAAAAGACCCTTAACAACATCACCTAGTCCATCTCCGTAGGTTGCTTTATATACCGGTAATCTAGAATTTATCAACCTGACCATGATTAGTCCACGTTGAGTACTATGTACGATCATTTTATTATAGTCATTATATTTAATTACATACTCAATCCATTGACGCAGTCATTATGGTGATCATCGACGATTTCATTAATAAGGGACCGATACACATTAATATCTATGATACCGCCTGTAAATAATCATTTACAAATATCAGCTACTTCATTAATTATTAATGGGGAATTATTACCAGCTCGTTTTTCTCCAATGAGGATTTCTAGTCGATGGACATCAGCAAGGACATTGTAAGGACAAGTAATAAGGAGGATCATCTTCTAATAATTCTGATTCTTCTAGTTCTTTTTGTGATCTTTCTAATTTCCCTCTTTTTTTCTTTCTCTTCATGTCGTCTCCACAATTTGTCTGTACTAATGGGAGCGTTTTGCCATTCCTCCTCCTCTTCCTTTATGCCTTATTTTGGAGATTTTTCTCTTTCAGGCGGTGTAGGAATTTTTTCTCAACGGGGTGGCAATGGTGGTGGTAATTTCAATGTTGTTCGAAGAGCTGGCTGTGTTCTTTTTAATATTTTCGTTTTGGTTTTGCTTCTGATTCTTCTTCTTTTGCTTTTTTCTTATCTTCTTTCTCCTGTCGTTTTCTTCCTGTTTTTGTCTTGCGTCTTCTTTTCTTTATTGGATTGAATTCTCAATTTCATAAATATAACGATCATCAGATTTAATTTTTTCAACATCCATTCGTATACCATATAATATTTTTCACCATTGTTTTACGGGTTTTAATATCTGTAGCGTATTCAGGTTTCATTAATTTATCTCTTCGAACAAAACCAACCACAGCAAATGCAGTTAATTGTTGTAAGTCTTTAATGTTATTCTTAATAAATTTAACAGTATCTTCATTAATTTTATTTAACAGTTCAGCAGTACATCTAATTGCAACACTTACTTGTTTAGGGGCTGATGCTTTAGTGCCTTCATGAATTGGTTGAGCATCAGCTATTTCGGCTGGAAATTGTTCAAGAATGTTCTTTGCTTTTCTAGTTCTTTCTGCTATTTTTCCAGTTGCTTCAGCGGTTTTCTGTAATGCAGGAAAAAGATCTATAGTGGTTTCTATGATAGGTTTAAATATTTGTTTTGCATCCTCTTCAAATTCAACCTGAGATTCCTGACGTGATCGTAGTTGTTGCTTAACAGAATTTTGAATTGCCTCTAGTGTTCTTTTTGTATATTTTCGTTTTTGTTTTGCTTCTGCTTCTTCTTTTGCTTTTTTCTTATCTTGTTTCTCCTGTCTTTTTCTTCCTCTCGAGCTAATTTAGCTGAATCAGGTTCACCAATATTCATTGTTAATAATAATTATAATAGACATTTAATTTATAGCAGCAGAGAGGGTGAACGACAAAATATTGAGTGCCCCTGCAAGTAAACGAAATCGAATACAATGTTGAAAACAAAGTACGTCAACGATGAGATAAAAAAAACTAAGCTAACCTAAATGATTTAGTATCCAGTATGGAAATGCACTCGGTAAAAGGATTTTGTTTAGCGTTATTGGCCTAGTTTTTGAGCTGTTTGTAGGAACCTTTATTTTTGGTAAATAAGAGTAGTATTATAAAAGGCCGATTTGAGCTCAACGACCTTTTTTTACACCTTCCAGACCTCCAAACAAACACAATACCCCTTTTCTCTATCCTAAAACCCCAACCCCTATACAAAGTCAAAAGTCTATAAGTACACAAAATACCTAGGTAATTTAATCAATAATCACGCTAAGAGCCCAGCTATAGAACATTTGTTGCAAAATACCTAGGTAACGTAATCGATAATTGTGCTAAGAGCCCAGCTATGTAACAGATGTTTACTGAGCCAGGTAACTTTCATTAATAATGATATGCGTCATACGGAGATCACGTGATCTTCCAGAATTTACTAGAAGATAGGTAAAATACCTTTGTCTGACTCAATCTTCCAAATCATTACCATATAAGGTAGTAGTCATTGCGGTCGCTGAACTTTCAAGGGAGAGATAGGTAAAATGATGTGTCAGACTCAATCACCTGATTCTCGAGAACATTCCAAATCACTGGTATATGAAGCCGTTCAATTCTCTTATAGTCATTGCGGGGACGGACTTTCAAGAGAGAGGATACAACAGGCGAATCAGGTAAGTGATATTATATTTTAAGTTTAGATAATATTTCTACATTGTATCATACTTCTTTTGATAAATTTTTTATCCTTGCTGACTCTCATTGGTAAAATATCTGTTAACATACTATCAATAATACGGAACTCGCGTATTAAATCGTCCATATCATATTTTATCCCACGCAAGTAAGATCGTATCTGATCAAGTAATTTTTTATAGGTGATACTAGCCGCTTGGCAACTATTTTTTTAGTTGCGAGTCTAGGTTCAACTTTTTTATACGCTGTTGAAAGAGAGACACCTATACCAGATATGATTAATAAAAACGGATTTAATGATACCCCACTTGAAATTATACCAGAACTGGTCATTAACAACGGTAGATATTACTCGAAGGATCTTGTTGTAGCATTTGTAACATTTTTTTACGCACCAAAGTTTTTTATGATAATATTTGTAGTATTATTTTAGTGCGTCCACATCCTGTCCTGGAATATCTTTTGAAATATGATTAAAATCAACTATACTTTTTTTCATTATAATATTAGTTCACATAGTCTCATGTTAGGTTAAATAGTAGGTAATCACGGTGTTTCAGCTATAAATTCCAAACACCACCGATAAGAGGCATTTGTTAAATTTTTATCAGCTGGTTCAAGTATAAACTGTTCTTCAGCATTTGTGTTTAATACTATTGATACAATTCCAGAGAAAATATCAGTTGAGTGACGCCATAGATATCTGGTGTATATACTAAACTTTGCACCGCTAAAGACTGACAATCTATACACACCGGTAACTTCTGCAATATGCTTGATAGACTTGTTTTGCCTCGTCCATTCACCAAATCCAGCATTAACAGTATACACAATATTTTTAATCTGTTTATGAGGAATTTTAATCAGATTTATTGTATCAAGAGTATCAGGAATCCCACTTATAATATCATTAAGTTTTGTGTTAATATTAGCGAGTGTAATGTCAACATTTGATGGATTTCCAAAACATTCATTTTTGAGTGTGTTTATGTTTCTGCGAAAACTTAAAAATGTGTTCACGTGACCAAGAAATTCATTTTTGAGCGCAGTTATTTCATTATTGATTGGAACGTCCTGATCATCGACGTATTTCTTTGTTGCAGCATCAAAATCTGACTCTGGTGTTCTGAGGTAAGTAATGGCATTATGGTTCATGTTGAGAAATGCACGCATCATACCACCATTGACTGACACATACTTTGATTCTTGATCGTCAACATATTTTTTGATGTAGCATCATTATCAGTAGTTGGATATCCAAGATCTATAATTTTATTTTTGTTCATAATAACAGTCCCAGTAAATACATCACCTGCTTTTTTAACATGATCATTAACTGACCTACCAGAATCTTGTATCTTACCTCGATTGTTAAAAGTAACGATATTATCATCAACCGCAGTAGGATTTCGTATGAGTACATCTGACAGTTGCACATTACTCGTTTTTAATCGTCCTTGTTTGTCCTGGAAAAGGACGACTTAATTTGGATCTACACAGGCAACATTTAATAAATTATTAATTTCATTTTTGAGCTGATCAAGAGTTGCATACTTTGATAAGTCACCTTGATAACCTTCTGTGGATACATCTCCTGCTAATGTTCCAAATTTTTTATAGTAACTCATTATTTACTATCCTACATAAAATTATCAACATTATATAAAATTATAACAACAATGGCAAAGTCGACAATATTATTTTTGATACAGAGAGACTGGTGAAGCATAAACATAACAATGAACTTTCTGATTGTCATTATCTTATTGTTGGGCAAACTGGATCAGGAAAATCAAATTTTCTTATGAATTTGCTTCTTGATGATAATTTTAAATACGATAGAGTGTATATTTACACGATCAATCCACAGCAAGATAAGTACGAGTTATTAAGCGAGTATAATGACAAGCTTCGTGATGAACTTAAAGCTGGTGAAGATTTTTTTATAATTAGGCAGCCAGAAGATCTTATTCCAGTTAATCAACTTGATACAGATGAACACAAGATAGTAGTTTTTGACGATATTCCTCTAAATAACATGGAGATGAATAAAATAAGATCGTATTTCTCACTCTCACGTAATAAACAGTGAAATTCTGTTTATCTCGCACAAGGTTTTTATAACGTTGACAGATTTATTCAGCGAAATACTGGTTGTTTTATATTATTTCCAGGACTGGACAATGTTGACGTTAGAAATATTGCAAGCGAGCAATGTGGTGACGTGACTAAAGATAAATTTATTGAACTTTATCGTAATGCTACAAAAGATAAATACAACTTTTTCTTATTTGATAAACTTACAAATGATCCAACTAAATTGTTTCGCTGTTGTATTAACAGTTTCTTACAGTAAAGCGTTTTAGTTTATAAAAGTTATAATAATAATAATGGACAAACGAGCACGATACAGACAACACATAGAAGATCTAAAAAAAACGTGCTCAATCTCAGGCATCATTTAAGCTAAAAGTACAGCAAGCACGACGTGGACAAGTAACTGCTACAGAAGCAACAGCTACAATTTTCAGGCCAGTTACTGAAGCACTACTTGGAAAACAACCCGAAACTAAACCACTATCAGAAGAAGAACTTAAACAACTGCAAGAAAAAGGTTTGGTTGGAATTGTTAAAGAACAACAGGAAGCAGCTGCTGCAAAACTTGTTACTAGATCTGATGAAGAAAAAAGAAAACTAATTGAGGCACTTACAGCAAATATAGATGATCCTGTCGCTAGACAAGCTGAAACAGATCGATTGATAAACAATCCGCTGGAACTTGAGTGAAGATTAGCAGAGTTAACAACGCAAGGAATAACAAATATTATAAAAAAAATTATCAGGAGACATGAAAGATATCAAAGAGGAGCAAAACAAAGTTGGTGAGCTTACTGTAAAGTTTATGGAAGTTTGAGATCAAAGACTTCATTTTATAAAAAGAGCAAATGATGAGATAAAAGGTAGTGAATATGATGATTTTTTTAAACAAAGAAAATATAAGAGATATTGAAAATATAAGCAGGTGGACTGATGCAGAATATCAAACATTAATCGATAGATTAGATGTAATATTTAAAGACGGAGCTGCTGCTAAAGATGAAATAAACATGGTTATAGAAATTAAATATATGCTTCCATTTTATAATAGAATGAGATATGGTGTTATTGCTTTCATGTTTAAAAAAAACAGCAGAAAATAGTAGAGCAAAATCTTTTGGTAGGGGGTGGAATTTTAAAAGAAAATTTTATACATTCGATAAAATTCGTGTAGAAGAAAATAGAGAAGGAAAAACAGGAACTGGTGTAAAAATATTTTCTTCAACTATTGAAATGATAGGTAGATTAATGTTATTAATATCATCTTAAGAAGCTGGAAATGTTAGTGTTGAAATTGATAATGAAATCATTGACATACTTGATTATCTAAGATCGAGCGGATTATTAACATCTGACGAATATGAAACTTTACACCGCGACTTAATTTTGTAAAATGATATAATATAAAAAATGTCAACAACATTATTGCTAGACTCTAGTGAGTCTGCGAAAGAGAGTGCAAATTTTTCAGTAAATTATATTCCTCCTATACAACTAGATCCTGCAAAACAATATGAGATTGGATTAATTTCTTGTACCTGCTGGAATGCTATCCCTAACGTGAAAAATGATATTAACGATGAAATGTGGTTTACTATGATTACAACATCTTCAATATCTACAACAAAAAATAAAAATTCCACAAGGAGCTTATAATATTACTGATCTAAACAGAACAATCAAAGAGCTCATAACAAAAGCTGGCGGTGTGGCTGATAATTTTGAGTTGGCAGCGAATAATAACACATTGCGAGCTAGGATAACTTTGAAAAATATAGTAATCAGTCTTGAACCAAGAGAAAGACGTATTGCACAACTGTTAGGATTTACTGAAAAAAAAAACTTACACTGCACTTGATCAGTCTATTACGTATGACAGTGAACTGCCAGTAAATATAACAGAAGTAAATACAATATTAGTAAATTGCTATATTGCTTCTGGCTCTTATACATCAAAAGGCAGCAAATGTCAAACGATTTACAGTTTCTCACCAGACGTTCCGCCAGGTTCTCTCATGCAAATAACTCCACGACATATTATCTATTATCCTTCAAATATTGAAAATCAAATATCAAGTATAATAATGCATTTGACATAATAATTAGGAAAACAGTTGCATTTTAATAATGAAGTTGTAACTTATTACTTACATCTACGCGAGCAATAATAAAAATTATACAACATCAGATATAATGAAACAAAGAAAAAAATTATCGAAGAAAAAAGTAGGAGGATTTTTCGAAAACATATTCACTAAAGTTATTGAAAATGTTCCGGGTATAGCGCGTAAAGTTGCACCAATTGCTATTGGCGCTGGTAAAGCTTTTGCAACTGGGGCTGCATCTGCCGCTGGAACTGCGGTGGGACAAAAAAGTAGCTGATAAAATAAAAGGAGATCCACCGACTGCATCTGAAATAAAACAAGCTAACTCAGAAATCGCTCCAACAAAAGAAACTGAACGAGCTATGATAACAACAACAAAAAAATTATTATCACCAAAGGGCGAACAGATCATACAAAAATTAATATCTAAAGTAACAGTGCCGCAATAAAATTTTATATAATCTAATAAATAAAATGTCTGTTAAAAATTATCTCGAGTTAACAGAAACTCATGACATCGACAACGATGTGACAGAATTTAAGTATGTTGAGTATCTCGATGAGAACTCTAACGAACCAAATAAAGCTGGTATTAGAACCTTTAACACCAGAGACGAAGACGTATTTCTACTGCCACATAAGGCTATGTTAGAAGTACGCAGTCAGAGTATGACAGTAGCCAATCCACCTGCTGCAATTGCAGTTGGAGCAGAAGTAGCTCTTATAAATAACGGCTGGTGTTTATTCAAAATTGCTATATATCAATTGGCCAATCAAACTATAGAAGATATTTCAGGTCATTTACAAGTTGCAAGTACAATTTTAAATATTATTTCGTTTTCAGATGATTACTCGAGATCAACTGCAACCAACATGATGTGGTTTAAAGATACTGGACGGGGTATAGCTGAATCAACTGAATTTTTAAAGAGAGGTGTTATAGTACACTGAGCTGATGCTGATGCAAATGTTGTAATTGTAAGAAATTTTCTTATTGCTAATGCAGACGCGCTAGGTATAGCAGCACCAGGTACAGCTGCTAATGCAGACGCTACAAGAGTTTCTCTTACGGCAGCTTTTAATAATTTAAATATAACACCTCTAGCTGCAGATGCAAACGGTACTGCAATGTTAAATTTACTTCTTAACACACTTGACGTGAGAAATCCACGTTATAACGAAGGTTTTACTAGGCGAAGAGAACTTGCAGCAGGATCACGTCAAATTACAATGATGCTTCCACTAAGTATGATTTTCGGCTTTTGTCGCGATCATGATAAAGTATTTCGCGGAGTAAAACATACTCTTATTTTAGATCGAGCAGAACAAAACGATTGCTTGTTTAGATCTGGATGGGCTGATGTACAGTTTATCATAAACAAACTTGCTCTGTGGATGCCACGTGTAACACCGTCGATCACAAAAATGTCGGAACTAAATAACACGCTTGATAAGCATACAAACAGAATTTATTTTAAGCAGCATAAGGTATATCAGACAGCGGTTCCAAATACTACTGACTACACGTGGAGGGTCACAACAACATCAAGCGCACAACTGCCGAGACAAATATTTGTCGTATTTCAACAGCACGCCTGACGAGGCAACCAACAACAAAATGATGCAATATTTGACCACGCTGATGTCAGACGAATATACGCTAGACTAAATTCGAAGCAATATCCAGAACGAGCTATAGAATGTAATTTTGCTGATGACGCTAATACAAATATTACTCGACCTTACATGTACCTGCTTGACGCAATTCAAAAATATCAGGATGTTGAAGATGGATCTCAGATATCAGCAGAGGAATTTCGTACACTTTATGCTATATTTCATTTTGATGTTAGTAAACATAGCGAGCGAGCTGTAGACAGCACAGCAGATATTGAAATTACCTGGACACATGGAGCGGTTCCAATAGCGCCGTTGTACGTATACGCATTAGTGATTAGTGATAGATTTATCACGATAGATTCTGTTGGAGGTAAAATGACTGTTCAAGTTTAATCTACAGTTGTTATATAAAATGACAAAATATATTGTAAAAGAAGTATATATGACTGATGGTCAAGTTAAAAAATTAGTAGCTGCTGTTGCAAAGCGAGAAGAGGTATCATTAAAAATCAACCCTAATATTTCTGATGATGTTTTAACAAAATTAATGCTGACAAAAAATCAAGTAAACAAGTATAATCGTAAAAAAAACAACACTTTTATGTTAAATTTAAGTGCTGCACAGATAACAGCGCTGGCAAACGACATTGTCGTTAAAGGTGGTTTTCTTGGTCCAGCATTATCAGTATTAGCTAGTACAATAATACCTAAAGTTTTGCCGGTGTTGGGAACATTAGGACTAGCAGCAATGTCAGGAGCAATCTCTGGCGCAACGAAGAAAGCTGTTGAGGGTAATGGTATCATTCGTGGAAGTGGAATAAAAATAATTGTAAATTTTATGTAAATGATATATTATAATGCCACAACGGAAAAAAATCGCCAACAACAAAATCGCCAAAAAAAGAAAACAACAAAACGCAAACAGGCAAAACAATGAGGAATTATTCCTTTCGCTCCACTTTTGGCGGGACTAGCGGGAAGTCTGCTGCCAAATCTTTTAGGAATCGGACGTGGCCTAACATTACCAGGAACACGACCACCCCGTTGAGTAATTTTCATATAATCGATAAGTTAAAAGCAGTTCCTGGATTTCACGGAGTTTATTCTAAAGATGAACTCACAGTAATAAAATCACCGTTAGCTGTAAGTTCGTGTGTGATACATTTGCAAGATTTCATTGACGGATCCGGCACGCATTGGGTAGCAGTTTATGATAATAATTATTTCGATTCGTTTGGACTTTCTCCAAGCGATGTAATAAAAAGGTATATAAACAAAAAATTTAAAAAGATATATTATTCGTCAAATCAACTCCAACCTGTTGGAACGTCTGCTTGTGGATATTATTGTATTATATTTATCCAACAGATGAGTAGAAATCTCAATTTTTTAAAATTTATTTTACAGTTTGATAAACAAGCTTCTCACGCTAATGATGAGATCGCAATTAATTTTATCTAAACTTAAAAATATAATAATATCAACATACTGTCTCAAGTGTAGAACTAAAACAGAAAATATTAATGAAACAACAGAAAAAAACAAAAAACAACAGGATAATATTAGAGTATTTGTGCAATCTGCGGAAAAAGACAAAATATGTTTTTAAAGAAAACGTCCCCAGGTTTTGCTGAGCATCTATAATTAATACCACCACCTCGTCCTTTTTTCACATTTTCCTTCTGCGTCACTAGTTCTAGATTTTCCAATCGATTGTCTGTTTTTACGTTATTGATATGATTAATGTCCAGACCATCGGGTATAGATCCATGAAATACCTCGTAAACAAAACGATGAGCTTTTTAAGTAAATTTATCGACTAGTGTTCCTCTAACTGTTACTACGAGATACCCCATATTGCTTATAGTACCAAGAACTTTTTTATTTTTTCTGTTTCTAATAATACCGCGATCGTTAGCCTCGTATAAATCAAAGACCGGATGCGGCTGAAACTCATCTTGTAAGGATAAGTTTTCGATATTATCATCAGTGACTGCACCGTTCACATGATATACACGCTGTCCATCTGGAATATCATCGCAGAACAACGTGTAAATAAAATCTTTTCTAAGCATTGTAATCCTCTCGACATTATCTCCCTTTACACTCATCTCATAACCCGCTGACGTTGCTTTGCCAACAGAATTTCTAGTTTTGATGTTAATAACCGAACCTAATGCATTTCCAGCGTATAGGTTGTACTTTGGGTGAACGTGATATACCTCTTGCTCATATGCGCTTGTCAGATTTTGTGTCATTATACTATAGTGATTTTTATATCTCTAATTGTTTTTTCAACCTGGCGCATGCGCTGTGTGTGGTAAACTATCGATCGAACAATCAATTAGACATTAGAATATAGTATAGCAATGTTGCAGTTGCGTGATATAGCCAAAAATAGCCTTATGGGAGTACCTGACAAAAAAGGCGACTGCTTTTACAGGATTTGACAACAGTTAGCGGTTCGATAATCAAATCGTACTGATAAATTTTACTGCAACAAATCTCTTTCATCTGCTACAGACAACCGTAAAACGTGAGCTTGAAAAACACAAGGGTCTAAGAATATTAGTACAATATCACATTATATTTTCAAAACTACTTGTGACGGAAGAATCGACTGACAAGGAAATTGCAGACCCTTACATCAACGCAAAATCTAGACGTGTTTTACTTGGGACTGATATTTTATCACTATCTAATGAAATACACCAAGAAATCTGGAAAAAATAGAAGAATTTACCGAATTAGGTTCGGGTTGGAAGTTTGAAATGATCAAGGAAATTTTATTTCGCACGATGAAATATGACGCATTACGCGGTAGTTCGTATATCGACCTGCCACCAAAAATAAAAAATAAGCAATGCTGTATAAACATAAAAAACGTCGATAGCAAATGTTTCCAATGGGCTGTTCTTTCTGCGCTATTTCCAGCAGAAAAAAATGCTGATCGTGTTGAGAAGTATATCAGTCACGTGTCAAGATTAAATTGTACTGGTATTGACTTTCCAGTGGCAGAAAATCAAATGCCAAAATTTGAAAAGCAAAACAATGTTTCGATTAACGTTTTCGGACTTGATGAAAAAGAAAAGGTCTATCCGAGATATGTTTCAGAAAAAGCTTCACAATCGACTATCAATTTACTGTTTTATAAAAACCATTACGTTTGGATCAAAAACTTTAACGGACTAGTTGGTGGACAGTACAATAAACAAAAAAAGAAAACGTTCTTTTGTTATCGCTGCTTACACGGTTGTAATGACCATGAACAATTACAAAAGCATTTGCAGTACTGTAGTGACGTACAACGAGTAACAATGCCGTCCAAAGAAAATAGCGTGTTACAGTTTGTCCATCATAATCACAAACTAAAAATTCCTTTCGTCATATACGCTGATTTTGAGTGTTTACTTCAACCTGTACTTGGCGTAGAAAATAATCCTAATCAATCTAGTACAAGAAAAATTCAAAATCATGTTCCGTGTGGAGTAGCGTATAAGGTAGTTTGTTTTACTGATTCTAGATTATCTATACCAATCAAATACTATCGTGGTAAAAATCCAGCTGTCTGGCTTCTCAAGCAGTTGATTAATGAAGTTGATAATATTACTTATCGTTTGAAAAGAGTAACGCCAATGATTAAATTAACACCTCAACAAGAATCTGATCACGAGCAAGCGGAAATTTGTCATATTTGTGAAAAAGATTTGACTCTGACAACGTTAGTAATAAAAAAGTACATGACCATTGCCATTTGACCGGACAGTACCGTGGAGCGGCTCATAATCAGTGTAATTTAAAATTTCATGCTCCAGATTTTATTCCGGTTATTCTTCCCAATTTTCGAGGATATGAGAGTCACATTATAGTAGAAGCTTTTGGTGATCCTGATATAAAAACTCGTCTAAAACTCGATAACGTCATCAAATGCATTCCAAATAATTTTGAAAAGTATATGTCAGTTACGCTAGGTAAATTGCCTTTCATTGACAGCCTGTAGTTTAAGGCAGCCTCGTTAGATGAGTTAGTAAAAGGATGTAGTAAAATTGATAACCTAAGAGATTGTTTTGAAGATAAATTTAATCTACTAGCTAAAAAAAGAGATTTTCCGTATGAATATCTTGACGACTGGAGTAAATTTGACGAAACATCTTTACCTGCCAAAGATAAATTTTACTCACAACTTAAAAATGAAAATATCACCGATGACGAGTACAGGTATACACAAAATATCTGGAAAGAGTTTAATTGTGAGACTTTTGGTAATTATCACAATTTATACCTGAAAACTGACGTGTTATTATAAGCAAGGTAAGTTTAGTAAGGTAAGGTTGGAATTACTGACAGACGTGGATATGTTCAATTTTATTGAAAAAGGTATCCGATGCGGTATTAGCGTGATAACTAAAAAATATGCTGAAGCAAACAACAAATATTTGAAAAAGTATAATCCTGAGCTCCCTTCGAAGTATATAGTTTATCTAGATTGCAATAATCTTTACGGTGGTTCTATGGCAGAACCAATGCCTCTTGGTAGATTTCACTGGATCACGGCTGATCGATTTCTATCTGAAACAGAAAAAAAGATACATGACGATGTTTCCTATTTCGTTGAAGTTGATCTTGATTATCCAAATTCGCTACACAAATTGCATAACGATTACCCATTCCGCGCGGAATCGATGGTTATAGATTATAGTTTGTTATCAAAAGAACAACAAGCGTTAGCATCACCAAGACAATATTCTATGGTCAAAAAACTAGTAACAAATTTGCTTCATAAACGTCATTATGTTTTGCATTACAAAGTTTTAAAACAAGCAGTCGATGCAGGTCTTGTGTTGAGAAAAGTTCATCGCGTACTAAAATTTAATCTGTCTCCGTGGATGAGAGGTTATATTAACTCGAACACTTCAAGAAGAGCTGTAGCAAAAACTGATTTTGAGAAAAACTTCTTTAAACTGATGAATAATTCTGTTTTGGTAAGACGATGGAGAATATTAGGAAACGCGTAAATATAGAACTAGTTAATGATATTAATCGTATAAACAAACTTGTGTCAGACGATGATTTTGTGAGCATGAAAATTTTTAATGAGAATCTTGTTGCGAATCAAAGAAGAAAAACAAATCTAAGACTAAACAAGCCGATCTACGTTTGAGCTTCAGTGTTAGATTTATCAAAGTGGCTGATTATGATTTTCATTATAATTTTGTTAAAAATCAATGGCCGGCCAGTAGATTATTGTTTACTGATACTAATTCGCTCGTATATGAAATCAAATGCAAGGACGTCTATCAGGATATGTTTGATAATAGATATCTGTTTGATCTTTCTGATTACCCACGTGACAGTAAATTTCATGACGACACAAATAAAAAGGTTATTGGTAAGTTCAAAGATGAAATGAATTCGATCGCTATCAAATACTTTATCGGATTACGCAGCAAAATGTATGCCGTATTGTTAGACAATAATAAAATAACGAAAAAAGCAAAAGGTCTGCCTCGTGATTTTGTTAAAAGTTTATGAAATTTGATGACTACAAGTATGCGCTTGATGGCGGTGTTAGTTTTATGAGAGCTATGGCAATTCGAACGAAACGTCATAAGCTTGAAACAGATGTCATTATCAAACGTGGATTGTGTAATTTTGATGACAAACGTTATTGCGAAAATGGAGTAGATACACTTGCACTAGGGTATTGTCATGATGATAGATCTATACTTGACATTATCTTTTCCAACTGAAATTTTATCTAAACTTAAGAAATAATGTTTGAAAATTTGACAGTGACAAATAGCTACAGTAGCAAGATCAAATATCTCATGATGGACGGCAAACAATTGACAGTTGAAATTAATAATGAAACAACAGGTATATGTTTTAGTGGAACACGTGATAAGCTAAAACTTTCGCTCATCAGATCTGATGACAGCGAGTATTTTAATTATCTCGAACAATTGTATCAAAGGTTACTAGCGGAATTTAAAAACTTTCATAGTCCGATTAGCCAACAAAAATATACTAAACTTACAATTGATCTCGATCGGTCCAAGGTATATTTTATCGACAAAAATATTCTCTAAACAAGCCACAAATAAAAGATTTGTTGGAATCTCGTCGTTGTGTGAGTGGTAAAGTAAAGTTTAGTCTCTATCATCGTGATAATGAAGTATTTTTTAATGTCAACAGTTGAAACATTAATTATTGGTGATGAAATATAAATAATATCACTTACCTGATTCGCCTGTTGTATCCTCTCTCTTGAAAGTCCGTCCCCGCAATGACTATGAGAGAATTGAACGGCTTCATATACCAGTGATTTGGAATGTTCTCGAGAATCAGGTGATTGAGTCTGACACATCATTTTACCTATCTCTCCCTTGAAGTTCAGCGACCGCAATGACTACTACCTTATATGGTAATGATTTGGAAGATTGAGTCCGACAAAGGTATTTTACCTATCTTCTAGTAAATTCTGGAAGATCACGTGATCTCCGTATGACGCATATCATTATTAATGAAAGTTACCTGGCTCGGTAAACATCTGTTGCATAGCTGGGCTCTTAGCGCAATTATCGATTACGTTACCTAGGTATTTTGCAACAGGTGTTCTATAGCTGGGCTCTTAGCGTGATTATTGATTAAATTACCTAGGTATTTTGTGTACTTATAGACTTTGGATTTTGTATAGGGGTTGGGGTTTTAGGATAGAGAAAAGGGGTAATTTGTATTTGTTTGGAGGTCTGGAAGGTGTAAAAAAAAAGGTCGTTGAGCTCAAATCGGCCTTTTATAATACTACTATAAGGCCTATGATTCATCCTCTCTGCTACTCAAAATGTAAACTGTTATCAAATTTCCACAAATATAATGTTATCATGGAATGGTCAACCTATAACTTGGCAAAACTGTCACTTTTCTGACACTATGAAGAAATTTAATCTTGCTTGTTTTAGAAGACGTTTTCGTCTCAGTGTATATCTCATTGATTCTGCATTTAATACTCTAAATGGAAACACAAGACCAAACGTTTCCTTTTTACTTAATAATGCATATATAGCAATGAAGTTATTTACATTTCTATATTTATATGAATCTAATTCTGGATCTTGAACCAAGTTTTAAAAATATTCCCACATATAATAACTGAATCAAATTTGTATTCATATATAATATCATTTATATTAACGTAAAATTCTGGGCAATTATTAGTTGACCCATATAAATTAAATTAATTAAAATAAAGTTCCTTTCACCAATTAGAATATCTAATGCAATTAAATGAACATCAGTATCCTTTTAATATTCTTGTATACCATACTCAGAGTTGTAATTAAATAAAATTCAAACTCCTCAAGAGTTGGATTGTAACAGTGTACAATACATTCATAATACCTTTGTGCCCTAATATATGAAACTTTATACTCTGTAAAATGTGCATTTTGTAAGCAATATATTACACTGATTTTTTTCTAAGATCAAAAACATCCTTACTTTATTGAATGTCTCCAAGTCACCAATAGTTGGTATTTTTATGTCTAAGCTATCCATTTTCATTATAAAAGTATAAATTCATCACGCTAAAAGTTCACCATGTTTTGTGAACAAAACAGAACGTGGTGTAAAATGACTAACATAGAGTAAGAAACATTACATATAGATTGAGAAAAACGTCAGTGATTTGATACATACCAGGAAAACGTCCACTTAGAACTAGACCGGTACCGACTACATTATTCAAACACACACACACACACACACACACACACACACACAAACACACACACTAATATAAAGTAAACATAAAGAAATGTAATTATTTACTATAATAGTTTCAGAGGTGATAATACCTATATGTGTGATCATCAACAAATACACTTTAGTGTTGAATAATAAGATCAACTACAAAACAATGTGAGTACGAGTTATAGTAAAAGTCTCATTAAGGCGAATAATCTTCCCTACCTTTATCTTGTATGTGTATAGGTTTATATATATATATATATATATATATATATATATATATATATATATATATATATATATATATATATATATATATATATATATATATCAGACAGAACAGACAGTGCTATCCCTGGATTCTGTAGTGGTATCTTGATAATAGTGGGCAGAATTAATAATTTAATACAAACAATATTATCATATAGGTTAGAGAAATTAAATTCGTACTCTATGGAGTATTGAACCCAGATCCGCGAGTAAATGGCACCTATCGCCTTGCCTGCACGCAGCAGCATCATATTATTGTTTGTATTAAACTATATATATATATATATATATATATATATATATATATATATATATATATATATATATATATATATATATATGTTTGTTTGTTTGTGCTTATGTATGTATATGGATGTATCATTAAATGTGTGCTATGTATATTTCCTAGCGATTGCTATATGATTGTATGTATTTGTGTATTTCAACTTGTAAATAGTTGACGATGTATTTCTCTTGTTTAAGTTCTCGATTATATTTTGTGTCTCATAATCTTGTAATATGTATAAGCCATATTTGTTTTAACCTGATGTAATCTTTGCTGAAGAGGAAATGAAGTAAGTCACATGCGTACAGGTGTCATGGGGAAAGAATTACAAATATGGTTACCCTTGTATACGTTTTATATTTCCTTTTCTTTACTATTTCAAAGTTAATGTTACGCACATAACAATATCGACGTAATAACATTTTTGAAGTATTATAATCATCAAGCAAATGTTCAAAGATCAGTGCAGGTATTGAGATATTCTTTTTTGTAAATAAGGCAGCTGACACAGTAATACTGTTGTATTTTTTGTCACTTTTCTGTTTTATTTCATGATCTTGTATTGTCCTGAATTTGATTAATATGATGTAATCTCTGTTGTAGAGGAAATAAAGTCATACATACATACACACATACATACATACATACATACATACATACATACATACATACATACATACAAATTACATACATACATACATACATACATACATACATACATACATACATACATACATACATACATACATACATACATACATACATACATACATACATACATACATACATACATACATACATACATACATACATACATACATACATACATACATACATACATACATACATACATACATACATACATACATACATATCATATCATATCGTATCATATCATATCATATAACTAAGGAAAGGCATTAAGTTCTTAGAATACTTAATTTCCATGACTATCAAGTCGACAAATTTAAAGAATTCGACAAACTTATATAAAGATCATTGTACGAATTGAGATAGATGAACTCAACACAGTTGAACTCATATCAAGAAAATTGATCTTCGAATTTAAACAAATATGTTCATGCAAATATAAGCAAATAAATCCAAGCAAATCGTTATATTGGTATCAATGGACTACATCAGATTGACGCATATACATTGTGCTTGCAAGCTTCGCTTGCTTCTACCGCCAGAATCATCCGTCAACTTTCCAGACAACCGGTCCCTTAGAAAACTGTTGTACAAGAGAATTTCTTCAAAATTCAAACTTAGAGTCTCCTATATTTTTATCTTGCAGAAAAACGTAGACTGACTAAATTTTGGCGATGGGGCATATTAAAACCACGAAATTTCGTGTGGGAACCACGCCCCTTATTTAAAGTACCCAATCGGGATTAAATATATATACTGTTATAACTAGGCGCCAAAAATGCGCTCCGTCTGACCTCTAGATTTCCAAATACCTATCATGGACAATCTCATCTCTGACATTTGTGATACAAAGATCGAAGTTAGCGTTTTCCTTCCAGTCTGTCTGACTGTTAAATAAACGAAAGCTTAATTAAGAATCACTTCCTCTCAACACAGACATTAAAAACCCTTACAGTATAGTACGCACCTGTCCCCATAAATCTAATTAATCGTTCACCTGCCCAAATTAATGTTCTCTTTATAAATCGACAGAAATTTGCACCCTTACACATACATACATACATACATACATACATACATACATACATACATACATACATACATACATACATACATACATACATACATACATACATACATACATACATACATACATACATACATACATACATACATACATACATACATACATACATACATGGCGGAGGATTTTGCTACAATGAAGAGAGTTTTATACACTGAAAAGTTTTAACGTAGTTGATTGAGACGAGGATAATGCTTTGGAAAATAATTGTTAAAACATAAATGAAATTGCAGCAAAATCGCATATCAATTGGTAAAAGATCTCACGACCCATAAGCAATGGAAAACTACCATTTTCCAAGACAAACTCAGGAAAATGCCCCACAGAAGATCAAAAGATCTTTCAGCGATGGACAGATTATTGCTCAGAACTGTACAATCATAAGACCTAAAGAGATCGTGCAGCATTAAATTGTCCTCAGGCATAGGAAATTAATGACAACATCATTATTGGTGAGGAAGTGAAAATTGCAGTTATTTCACTAAAGAAAGGAAAGTCAGCCGGCGTTGACAACATACCAGCAGAGCTCATTCAAGCAGGAGGAGAAGAGAAATTCACAGTCCTAACAAAACTCTGCGACAAAATATGGCAGACAAGAGCCACATGGATTCAGACCTTGGTCATCACGTTCCCTTAGAAAGGAACTTTTCTTACAGTTATGCAAAAACTACAGAACCATAAGTTTGATCAGTCACCCAAGCAAAGTCATGCTTAATGCGATCCTAAACAGACTAAAATCCCGAGCTGAGAAAATTGACGGTGAAGAGCATGTAGGTTTCAGAGCAGAAAGAAGCAGCACAGAACAAATCTTCAATCTCAATCTCCTTTGCGAGAAATATCTTCAGTATCAGCAGAATCTATTCCACGTCTTTATAGATTTCAAAAGGCTTTTGATAGGGTAGGGCATGCAACCTTATGGACAAGTATGAGAAAGTACAACATCAGCTAAAATCTGGTGCGGGTTGTTGAGCACCTCTATTACAAAGCCACCAGCGCTATCATCAATGGCAGTAGAGGAGCTTGGTTCCGAACAACAGGTAGAGTCAGACAGGAATGTTTAATGTCACCTACACATATAGTAATAAGGGGTATTATACGGACAATGGGAGTTATAATTAGAAATCAGCCTGGACGGAAAAACAATGACGATACCCAAGCAGAGGATTCAACGTCGATCAACATCTTTGTGACGAGAAAAGATGAAGGGTATGACGTGAACCTCGTTTATTTATAGGGAAAGACCGAATTGAAATGGTTCACCAATCCCAACACGCGTTTCATAATTTGGTTACATTGCGGAGTCTGTCTTCCAATCCGAAGAGAGTTACATGTGACGTCATAATTCCTATATACGTGCACTAGCGTTTGTGCGCAGTGAATGGATGTGACATAGTTTGGTGAAACTAAAAGTGATAGACACTAAAAGCGATGGTATTGCAGCGGCTACTAAAGTGAACACAGTGCAACTTCCGAAAGAGGTTGATTTTAGCTGGGATTTAATAGATTTTCTCTCATGCAAGAATTTGTACCGGCACCAGCACCTTCACCACTTTCTCCTTCTTTACTACGTGTCGACGATTTTAGACAAAGACAGAAAGAAGAATTAAATAAATTTTTACATCAACAGAAAGAGGAAGTACAGGCGTTTCTCCTTGAACATCAACAGCGAGAAAAAGATGATGCAAGAAGGAACCTAAGTTAAGAAGTCTGAAAAAATTTATCAAACTTCTATATTACGACCCCTGAGAAAAAGACCTTCTGGAGCCAAACAGCCTAACCCTGGGACAACACAAGAGATACCATCCCTAGTGACTTATACTCAAACATTGACAGGAGCCAATCCACTAGTAGGCCTTGGCCGTGGCAAAAGTTTAAGGTAGTTAAAGCGAATTGCTTCTCTTTTCAGAGTTTGTTCCCATAAAATATTACAGGTAAGACTTTTTATGTTCTAAATATTTTGTAGGGTGGGTACCTTTGAAGGTTAAAGATTTGTGATTGTAACCTTCCTAGTTGCAATGTTATTGTGAATTCTCTTTTTATTCTACCAACTTCATGTTTAGATTTAATTTGGAAATTTAAATAATCTTTCAGGAATAGCATAATGTTTTCTAATCTATTCTAAATTAGTACTTTATCCCAAATTAAGTAAAATATATTTCTTTAAAATGATTGTTGCATTATTCGCAACTATTTTATAATCTTTAATTTGATTCAGATCTATTATTTGTAACACTTTCTAAAATACGAAAGCTACAACATATGAAGTGGGAAACTTAAAAGAAAACCATTGTAGTGCATTCTGTATATTGTTCAATGTAAAGGCTCTTGTGCCTTTGGAATGTAGTACCGTATATCACTTATATGAATTATATGAATAAACTCACTTCCCGTTGCTTCAAAACTAGAAAGGATTCATCTTGTGTTTTACAGATCCTTCAACTACATGAGAAGTCTTGTATTTATTACAGATCCTTGGTTCCCTCGCTAGCCAAGCTTTTCCCAAAAGGATGTAGCCGTGTCTACACCGTTATGCGCGACACCTTTGAGAGAGTCCGAACTCTCCCTTTTTCTTTCTTTCTTTCCGTCCGACCATGGAATAGAATATTGCTAAGTATTTACGAAAAGGACTCAAAAAAGCATAATAAAAACCTTTTCGTAAAATTTGGAGGAGAACATACAAGGAATGACAGACGAATATCATGAATACAGGTGTCAAATCGCATAATTATAATCCTAAAGGGAGACTCGCACCATAACCTTTGCGACCAGCAGACTTCGCCCAGTTATGCCGTCATCTTGCATCAGAACACTACAGCACGACCCTATTCACATTACCGTTTCTTCATTACAACATATCAGCTTCTGTTGCACTTGTCCGGCAGCTATCTACAGATTGGCAGTAACCATGTATACGCTATTATTAACGCCCTTTTTAGTTCCAGTTACTCATACTCCATTCGATTATGGTTCCTTTGATTCTACGCAGACTACAACTGACAACCCAAGCATGGATCTTAAGCAGACGATTACCATATACAAGTACCAAGCCAGCAGCTACAGCTTTCTCAGTGACCCCCACCAGTGGGAAATGAAAGAATCATATATGTACTATTAATTGGCAAACTAATTTCTGTCAGTGCCTAGAACATTATGCATTTTGCCGTTTCCTTCAGTTAACGTGACTCATAATACTACAGACATTTTTTTGTTCTTGGAGTGCATTTTTTCTCTGAAAAACATCCGATTCTCATATACAGGTATGTAATGTTATCACATAAGATATTTTGAAGGTGATCAATCGCAGAATCATGATAAATGGCTGTACATTTTTACAATGGGCTAACTTTAATGATTTATCAGAAGCTAAAGTTTTGAATGCTTTTCCATTTTATCTTCAAGAGCATGCTAAAGTATGGTAAAAATCACTACCTGATACTATTACAAATAACGGGTCCAATCTGGTAGCTGAATTTAAATCAAGGTTTCACGCTAACGATATCATTTTAGATTTGTTAATTTTACAAACTAGACAAGAGTATTCTGAAACAGTTATGGACTATCTAAGTCGTCTTTTACAAATTGCAAAGAAAACTATTCCAAATCAAATATTGTTAGCAGTTGCATTCCAAGGCTTAAAATCAGCCATTAAAACTATTGTAATGAATCTAAATCCAACAAACATGGATGATTTACATAATAAAGCTGCAGTTTTAGCCGAAAAATCGATTGCTTGCACTGATAACAATAATTCGTCAACACTTTATGTACTTTTAAAAGAACTTCAACAAATTAAAGATCAAATTAAAGCAGTCATCTCAGAACAAAACATGGAAAACAATTCATTCTCTCATTCTTTTGTACAGGGGAAAAAGCAACCATTTCGTTCTCACAGACCTAACTATCAACATCACAATTTGTCTTATCAGCCAGCCAAATATTTCTCCAGTTCAGTATACAAAGCTCACTCTAACTACTCACATGAATTACCTCATGATGCATACTACCATTCACAACCACATAATCGTTCCCAGACATTTTGTCTTGGATGTGGACGTCTATGTGCAACACGTAGAGTATGTCGCTCACGCAATAAACAGTGTTATTTTTGTCACAAAACAGGTCATTTTTCACGAGTATGCTTCTCATTACAACAACAAAAAAATGAATTCGTGCCAAATCAGGGGACAAAATCTTGCTACAAGCGAACTAAACAGCCTCAAGTTATTTTGGTAGCATCCATTCATAAAAATCTCAGTCAGAGACAAGGTAACGCACGCACTTGTTGATTCAGGAGCAGACATAGCAGCAATTAATGAAAAATTTCTCTACCGTCTAGGTTTGAATTCAAATCACTACAAACCATAAAATATTTCTCATATTTTAGGGGCAGGAGGAGAAAACCACAATATAACTGGTCTGGTTCAACTAAAATTGAAAATATGAGGCTTATACTTCTCACACTCATTCTCTGTTGTACCTCCATTACATAATTCAGTAATATTAGGTATCGATTTTTAAACTAAATACAAAGCTGTTCTGAATTTAGACACACAAACACTCTCTTTGCTAGACGATATGGTTACCATAAATTTAATTCACAACCAGTCTGGTCTCGCGCGCACGGCAAAGGTCTCTATTATTCCAGCATATTCAATAAGTACAATCGCAGTACGTGTAAGTAAAATTCCTAAAGGCACATCTGAACCGTGTTATAGTATGTCAAACTCTACTATTCTCCAAGCTCAAACAATTCTGACTATTTCCAACAAGAACTATTTGCAGCTATTAACCCCACATCAGTATCAATGCATGTGCCTGCCAATACCGTATTAGCATCTGTAGACGTACTACACCCACATACAATAATTACCAATAATGAGGACACTCTTGACAGAAATGACACACCTGACATCATGAATACACAATCTACTAAGGTACAAGAACCAATTAATTTTGATTAAACTCTTCAGATTTGACAGAAACTCAAAAACAGGAACTTCGTTTATTTTTGAATCAGAATAGGGATGTTTTTGCTGTTAACCTACAAGAACTAGTTAGTTCGAACGTGTTTACACACCGAATAGAAACAGGTAATTCCTGCCAGTTCATTGTCAACCTTATCGTGCAGCAACGCACATCAATAAAGAAATTGATAGACAGGTAGAAGAGTTACTAGAACACAAACGAATTGAACCAGCTCATCTAGTTATGCATCTCCAGTTGTATTGGTCAAAAAGAAAAATGGCAAATCTTGTTTTGCTATTGACTGTCGGAAACTTAACCAGGTGACACAACCAATGACATTCCCCCTCCCACGATTGCAGTTGGACAAACTCAACCATGTCTTTTCAGTACTTTATATTTAAATTCAGCATTTTGGCAAATTATACTGGATGAATTAACCAAACATAAGAGTTCTTTCATAACATCACGTGGCCTTCACCAATGGAATGCAATGCACCTGCTACATATTGTGTTCTTTTAGGTCATGTTCTCAGAGGTATATCATGGTCAGTATGTCTTGCATACATTGATGACATCATAATTGTTTCTCACTTATTTTCGGATCATTTAAAATACTTGTCACTTATATTTGATCGTTTGCGTCAAGCGAACTTGACACTCAAGCCTTCAACATGTGTATTTGCAGCATCAGAAGTTGTTTATCTTGGTCACAAATTCTTAACAAAAGGAATCAAGGTAGATGAATCTAAAATTGAAGCAGTTACAAAATTCCCTGTTCCTAAAACACAAAAATTGTTAGGAGTTTTCTAGGTTTGTGTAATTATTACAGGAAATATGTTCACGGTTATTCCACAATAGCTACGCCATTTAACAAATTATTGACAAAAGACGGTTCATTTCTTTGAAGAGATAAATGTCAAGTAGCATTTGATACACTTAAGACTGCTCTGACTTCAGCGCCTATTTTGACGTATCCGGATTTTAACAAACCATTTAGACTGACATGTGATGCTAGCGGCACAGCTCTAGGATTTATTTTGTCTCAGATAGGGACAGATGACAAAGAACATGTTATTGCTTATGGTGGTAGCGCTTTGATAGACGCTGAAAAACGTTGGTCAATTACTGAACAAGAATGCTTAGCTGTTTTAGAAGGCATCAGAACTTATCATAATTACCTGTCACATCAGAAATTCACTGTCATTACAGATCACAAAGCAGTAGTGTGGCTTACAACAGTTAAACACACTTCGAATAGACTAATTCGTTGGCCACTTCGTTTACAAGAATACGACTTTGACATCATATACATTCCAGGACATAAAAACACAAATGCTGATGCACTCCCACGTCGTGACTACGACCAAACAAATATGCGAAGATGAGGAAACTCCAGACTATACAGAAGTATCGCCTACTCTATCAGAACCAGCTGTTCATTCCATTCAGAAAGAATTAACTGAAGTTACCTTATACTACACTAAGGAAGACACCCCAATCATATCTGCAGTAAACACTAGTGATAACACACTCAGTGATACTTCTTCTGACTTAATATCGCCCATTATCAGCGCGAGTGCCCCAATTTCAAGGATATGTATGTTTACTTAGAGCAAGGAATATTACCAGATAATACACGTCGCCCAAAAGCTATTCCGTACGAAGCAAGTCTTAGATCATTTCTTTCAGCCTAGTGAAAGCACAAAACTTCCTCAGATCAACTCATAAAACAAGTTGCATTACCAACAAATTTGAGACAGGATGTTCTTCTGTCATATCAAGATTCAAAAGCAGGAGGTTGTTATTTAGGTGTCCAAAGAACATATCAAGCTATCAAATAAAAGTACTTTTGGCCTAAAATGTATCAAAATGTGTATGATTACTGTGATAAATTGGCGGCGTCCAAAACACGCACCAACCTTTCACTATGGTTCGTTGCTTGGGAATGACCTCCCGTGGTGTAATTGACCCAGTGTGGATAGATATAAAGAAGAATGCAGATCACTGAACAAGTATATTGAAGAAACAAACACAACGAGCCCTCTTTCAATGAACAAATATGAAATTTAAACAGTTCAACAACAGAATTTAAAATGAAAAGAAATAAATTACTTTGTTACAAAAGAAGGAAAAATGTACTAACATGTGCTTCAATAATAAAAACAATACAAATTTATTTTACTGATATTATTACTGTCAGCGTTAAAATTCTATCTTCATTGCCTACGAGATGTGACCTTTGAGTGCAACGATGAGAGACTTCATCACCTATTTCATGCAGATATCGAGACTTCCGTTCGTCTCTGCTCTGCCGATCTTTGTCTAGTTGTCTGATCTTGGACTCTTGTCAGTCGAACTCTGATTTAACAATGGTCTTTGGACCTAGAATTCGACTTATAATTCGCTCTTGTCCTGTGATTGATTCAAGAATTTCTCAGGAGAATCCAGGAAAACTGTTTTCCTTCATTAAATAAAATGTCTCGCAATATACAATAGGTCACATTTCCAAGTATATCTATATTTTTGCATTAATTCGGCTCAGAAACAAAAGGCATAAATCCTGTCGCATTCACTCCTTGCTCCCTAATTCCTATGTTTACATAGACGGTCAATGCCTGTCCTGACCTTAATTCGGGTCACGCTAGGGGTGGTCATTAAATTCAACTCTCGGCTCAGCCAAATGAGCCCGTATTTAACACCCCTTGACTTCTTACTCTACTATCTAGCGGTGTTAAATTACATATGGCTTAGACCCTCAGATCTAACTATTTTAAAATAGTTTACTCGACAAATTAAATATTACAAACTAGCATATAAATATATACTTAAGTGATCAATTAAATATTACAAACTAGTATATGGATATACACTTAATATTATGTCGTACTAGACAGAGTTAATCCATAAAACTACGAAACATTACACATCATTTATTGAGCTTAATTCATGAAAATTCCTAAGCACTCCAATGTATTAAAGATTCGATTACATGTAATCTTGCCAATTCTTCTAACGATCATTCAATTACATGCAACCTTGCCAACTCTTTAAATGAATTGATAATTAAAAAGTCAAAGAATAAAATGTCATAACTAACATTTCACTAAAAGCCTGCAAAATGAAATCATACATACATACATCATATCATGAACATATTTGCAAATGAATCAACAAATAAAATAACATATCAAAATCGGGAAACTAAGATTGCATACCTTTTGCCGTTTCTTTATACGTCTCCGACGCACCTTTGTACAGTCTGTCTCCTATCTGAGACAACTATCTGGCCCCTTACTCAATAACGAAAACGTAATTTCTACGAATTCAAAGGTAGAGTTTGTCTACTTGCTGAGACAAGTCCCACGCTTTACTGCCAAATCACGAGATAACGTCTTTCATGTTTTTCCCGGAATCGACCTCCTAACTCATCACAAGAAAGATTGAAGACTGTAGAATTTTTCTAACGTAAAACCTTTAATTTCTTACAGAGTTACGCCCATAAATCCATATTAACCAATCGGAATAGAATGTTTCCTAAATCTGTTCCGTAGAATTTTTGGATTGACAAGACAGCTAATCATGCCGTAATTAACGTTCCTTTGAACAATCACTTATGGCAAGCTTCCCCCATTTACGGGTTGATTTTGTGAAGGTTTTATGTCATTCTTTTGTACCATAGCATATGACTCGGTCAAGGTACGTCAATTGGAACGAATTCCCTTTTGACGTTCAGAGATGAAATGAAAATAATCATCTAAATATCTCTAGCCTTTTTTACTTGAATTAAGTTGACTTTGATACAATTCCTTTAACCAATGCTTCTAAGAGTTTTCAAAATTCGACACATCACAATTACATTACGCCATGTTCTCAGTGTCAACTCATTAAAAGAAATACAATTGCTCGAAAGGTTCCATTGCACCCATTGCCTCCAGAAGATGTATTTTCTCGATGGCACGTGGACATTTTGTGCATGCCAAAAAGTATATCTTATTGGTGACAGATAGTTTGTCACAATGGTCTGAAGCTTTTCTCTTACGCTCTCAAACGGCAACGGAAATTGCCAATGTTTTGTACAATGAAATATTCACACGTTATGGTGTACCGAGAACACTTGTTAGTGATCGTGGACGAAACTTTATGTCCTAGATTGTTCTCGCACTCTATGAACTATTTCAAGTAACACGTCACCATACTAGTTCTTATCACCCTCAAACTAATGTTGTGTGCAAACGCCAGAACAGCACAATAATACAATCTTTAAAAGCCTACTGCAACCAGCACCAAGATGGTTGGCCCCCATTTTTGTCTAGTATAATGATGGCATTCCGAATGAGCCCAGCAGTTAACTCAACTGGCTATTCACCTTATTACATAGTCTTTGGGAAAGAAATCACATTACCTCTATATGTATCTCTTACACCTCGAGAGACTGCCCAGCAACAAACAAAACAATACATAGATCAGTTAGTTCAAAGATTCAAAATAGTTCAAGAATTAGCTAATGCAAACACTCGCGAAGTGCAACACACAACCAAACAAAGGTCTGACCAGAAAACGAAAGAACCGTCCTTTCGCGTTGGAGATTATGTACACCTACAAATCGCACACATACCGGTAGGGTTATCAAAAACATTTACCCCCGAAGGGAAGGTCCGTATTACATCACTGAATTAGGTCCGAAGAACACCTACAGATTACGCCGTTGTTCTGACAATAGGGAAATGAAATCACTTGTAAACGCCAACAGACTTAAGCATGATAAAGATCCTAGAGATTATCGACCACCGACGCCAGCTACAGCCGACACTCTCACTCAGATGAATCAGTCACCAAATGATCAAACAAGCAATAGTCATGCACCGACTGATAATAGTACAGAATGGTACTCAATTGATAAATTTTTGGAATCCAATTGGTTTTCTCGAAAGAAGCATTACTTGGTAAAGTGGACCGATGGATCCACGCCATCATGATAACCAACAGAGAATGTTTCTCCAGCATTAAAAGAAGCATTTAACAGAACACGCACACAATCGAATACACGACGTAAATGACTAGGTCGAATATTTCGTAATTGAATCCAATGCGAAATTCCGAAGGATATTTCTTCGTATTTGGGAGAGATAATTGTAGTCCTATCATAGATTCCATTCTTTCTTCATATCTTCTATTTCGTTTTCTTCTTTTATTGCCCAAACCTCTCAAACCTCTTTCTTTCTCTTTAAGGTATGGATGCAATATGGATTTGGTTCGTAGGATTGTATTTCTTTTTTTTAAATCTGAATTCAGTGTCCGTAGCAACAGAACAAAAACAATAAACGCTACGGGTTATCTCTAGCCACTCCCACTATCTATTTTATGGTTCAGCCGATAAGTGGATTCGCACTTTTTAATCAGGCTTTTACGGAATTATTCAGTCGAATTTATCGAATATTGTCACAGAGATGTCAAATTTTGCTACATAAATGATATTCTTTCACACTTCAAGTCAATACGTATTACATTGAATATGCAGTTTCATATAACAATCTCATTAATGAATGAGTTAATTCAAAAAAGTGTTTTGCAACCTTCAAATGTATCATGAGATAAGTTTTACCCTTCATTGATAAAATAGGTAAATAAAATCTATTTAGAATGCTGACAATGAAAACATTGCAACATTTAGCAAGTTATACAAATATGCTGACGCAACGGAATAATGAAATTTAACCTTTTGGTGCTATTGCTCGATATGGATGTGATTTCTACTCCTATACCTGACAAATTGACAATCGAATTAGAAACATGTTAACGGCTATTGGTCCAAACTCAAAAAACGTTTATACTGTTAGAGAAAGCGATGCTTGCCATTGTTGAAATATTCGTGAAGAATATTAGAAAATAGAAGAAATGATTGCAGCTTAAACTTTTGAGACTTAGCAAATTAGTCATACAGCGAAAGTTTCAGCAGGCGAGTTCACCTGCTATACTGATTTCACAGAATGTTTTAATGAAATTTATAAATCAAATTGAACGATCGCATCTATCGATTACATATGTTTTTCCATAACGCCAATGAATCCGCATTACTGTTTATGTCATTTATAGCAACACGTAAAGATCGTGACCTATATAATGCGTTACATACCCCAGTTGTCCAGATGATATTCAAGATGTATCAATCAATTCTAGTTTTAATGAAAGCATCACGAACACATATTATACAGTTACTTGGTTTACCAAGAAAAATACCGCATCTTGCCACACATTCTAAACATCTTCTTAAATTAATATATTTGTTGTTTCATGTATGAAACAATATATTGGAAGGCATAATTCACATCATATTAATTCATATCAATATTATGAACACGACATTCTATTGTGTGCATGATCCTAGGTCTATGACATATGACGGACGTATAACTAATTATTCAGATAAATTAACAGAAGTTACTGAATTTCACCGATCAACCTAGCACTTACACGGCGATTTTAAGTATGTTCTGCTGACGTTATTTAATGAAAAAGAAATAATAATAAACTAATAAAAAAGAGTAAACTAACATATACAAAGAAAAAAAAAACAAGAACTGCATGCTGATATCAAATTTCTATAATCGTCTAATGGTACTATTGTTAGAATAGGTTATGTAAAATTTAAATAAAATTTTAAAATGTTTTTGGCTATTGCAAATTCTCACAACATTTTCTTTTCTTTTTCTGACATCGTGCCAGACTATTTTCATTGCATTTTTGAATTTTATTGTGCGGTACTTTTCCATTGAATTTTTTAATTTTACTGAATATTGTGAAATGTACTTTTCATTGTATTATTTTTGAATATTAACAGATGCAGCATTCATTTATTGTACTTGCATTTCACTGCATATCATGCAGTGTCCTTTTATTGTATCTTTTTGGAATACAACAATGTACCACGATGATTTTTCATTGTGTTTTTTCTTGCAAATTATTAATTATCAATGACTGTTAATTGTGTTTTTGTATTAACAGTGAATTTGGTTTATTTTTAATATTTTATGAATGTAATTTTTTCTTAAGCGATCCTCAAGGACGCGGCTCAAATAACCCAGAAGGTATTGTTATGAGGGAAAATTTTAGTATAATTAAGAACATGAGAAATCTCTCTAAATTGTATTCAAACTAACTCTTCTTTGGACTCATTTTCATTAAACTATATTGTAAATAATTTCAATTAAAATATATGTAGATTAACTTTATTTGATAAAGCTATATTCTATCTTGATAAAGATTGCTTTCTTACAATTAGTGCAAGTTTCATTCTTGTATGTGTACAGTTACTTCACAAGTAATCTTTACAAACAGGAAGAAATGTCTGCCTCTAACTGGTACAAGTTTGCCTCATTATACATGTATAAATTCGCTAAGCTTACACTCAATGGCAAAAATTCTTGACATATTCTCCAACTGAGTATCTTGGCGTGGAGGTTAAATCCAAGGGCAGAAATAAAAACGTAAAACATACGTAGTTCTATGGGGATAAAACCAGTTCTCGCTAGTTGAAACAATCATGAAGTCCGAGCGTTTGCTAGCCCTCCCCACCTCAAAAAAGCTAAGACGTTACCATAAAAGGTTATGAGATGTCGTGATCTAGTATAATTAAGCCCCCAAAATTTGCTAGCATTCAGTTCGGCTTCCCGCTTCAACTACATGAGAATTCTTGTGTATATATTACAGGTGAGACTTTTGTATGTTCAAATTTTCTCGGAGGGTGGGTACGTTTGAAAGTTATAGTTTTGTGATTGTAACCTTCCTAGTTGCAATGTTATTGAGTGTTCTCTTTGTTAATTGTTAATTTCAGTTTGCACGATTTGTACCACAGAATATATGAATGAACCATAGAGCAGTGTATAGTGCTAGATGGGGACGTCCACAGCAGGGGGAGTAGAGGTGTAAGCGACATGCGAACAAAAGCAGACAAGGGGAGAGGGTGGTAGGAAAACAGGTATTATATGTGTAGTCCCTTTGTGGACAACGGGTTAGAGAAAGAAGAGATGCTAATGCAACCTGAACTGCAGAGAAAGAGAAGGAGGAAAGTGCAAATCAATTTATATTAAGAGAAATAGAGCTGGCAAGTGAAAAGCACATTACCACTTTGCATACACATTCGAGTTTTAATGTTACTAAGAACACCAGCTCAGTGCCCCCTTTTAGAGAAAATAGTTAGACAAATATTTCGAATTTTTTTTAAAAAAATCTGAACATTCGAAATGGCCAAAGAAGCATTAGACTTTATTAATATAAAAAGCACATTTCGACGAAACGCCAGTGATCTATGCATCCCTATAAGTGCATCAAAGTGCCGACTATGATCTAGTTAAGGAATGCATCTTAAATGGTTATGAGTTAGTCCCTGAGGCTTATCAGCAAAAATGCACGAACTATAAAATGAAACTGGACAAATTCTTGTTGAATTGAGAAGAGAAAAGGAGCAGTTATTTGATAGGTGGTGTTTAGCCAAGAATGTTGATCAAGATTACGAACATCTCATCTTCTGGAATCAATACTGCTCCAACACTTACATCGCTTGCATCAACAGATATCTCAAATGATTGACTTAAATTTTGACCTCTAAGAACTAGTGCACTTCTAAGTACGGCCTTTAACTTATCAAAAGCCACCTGACATGTTTCAGTTCAAAGGAACTTGTTTTTTTTTTTTTGCTCAATAAATTTGTCAGGGAATCAGCAATTATTGAAAAATTAGAACAAGATTTCCTATAGCATCCAGCCATATCACAAAATTGCATCAGTTGCTTTTTGCTAACAGGCACGGGGAATTCAGAGATATCTTTGACCTTAGCATTTATAGGTTTAACTTGTCCACGTCCCACGATATGTCATAGAAATGTTCCACAAGCACAACAAAACTCCCTTTTGGGTAAATTGATTGTCAAACTTTCATCTGTTTGTCAAAAAGAATTTACAAATTGTTGCTAAATGTTCTTTCCAGGTGTCGTTGTAGATAATGACATCATCGATGTAAGCATTACAATTATCTGTGCCAGAGGTAATCATATTCATTAAAAGTGTAAAAGTATTTGGCGAACATTTGATCCCAAACGGCATTACTTTATATTGATATGTCCGTCTGGAGTCCTTTGCATTTCCGTCAGTGTAATTTGCCAAAATCCTTTCAGAATGTCAAATCTGGTGACATGCTTTGTATTTCAAATTGTATCAATGCAGTCATCGATTCTTGGTAATGAAATCAATGTTTTAGTCACATTGTTCACCTTTCTTTAATCACATGCAGAAAATTTTATCTACTTTCCGAACAAGTATACTTTGTGAATTCCAGTTACTTTAACTCGACTCTATGAAACAATTTTCTAGCAAATACCTAATGTCTTTTTTCAAGCATTCCTCTTTGAGAGAGTTCATCAAGTATGGGTGTTGTTTCACATGTTTGGAATTTGCAATTTCAACCTCATTGTAGATTTTGTTTGTTAGCGTATAAACTTCTGAAAATAAGTGCTCATATTCTAGTAATAAATGTTTACTTTTATTGCTTTCTTGTTATTGCAAATGTGAAAATTTATTGCCCAGATTATTCAAAATTTCTGAATTCCGAAGATTGTTGTTTCTCCAAAATCAATAGTGTCCAATTGTATTCATTCATTTAAACCATCCCTGAGTGTGACAGGTACAGCTAAATTAATTGCATGATTAACCGAGCTATCTCTTTCAACATACTGCGTGTCTCCTTCAATTTATTTGCATCCCAGGAGTACTATTATTATAATTTAACTTATTCATTTTCTACTTAACTTTGTAATGGCCGCAATACCTAATGTGAAGAAAATTTTTAAGGATCAGCAGGCTAAAAATTCCTTATTGTATTTTTATCATACCTTCATTTAATTTTTAATTGAGTAGAGTGCAGATTAGCTCTTGCAACCCCACAAGCCTTTGACAACTTATACTTAAAACTATGTCAACATACTGGAGAAGATTGATTTCGGTATCTTGATGAGAAAGAAGTTTCTCTTTTAACAACTTCAATGGTCCTCGTACAGTATATCCAAAAACTGGTTCAAAGGGACTGAATCCTAAAAATTCTTTGAACTGATTCCCGTCCAGCAAACATTAGTAAATGAATGCCTTTATCTCAATCTCTATCCATATCAAAACAATATGACCGAATTTTATTTTTTAAAGTTTGATAAAATCTTCCTAAGCCCCATCGCTCTCAGGGTGATAGGCAGAAGATTTGAATTGTTGGGAGTCTAATTTGTACATAACATGCTAATCAGATTGGATAGATTTGGGAAGGCCTTTATCAAAGCTTTTACTATTTTTAAGCTTTAGAGTACATCAACGGATTTGACTCTGTAAATCTTGTTGATGCACACATGATGGTCAGCAAGTATTGGTTATCTAACTTGGTCTTAGGTAAGGGGCAGACAAAATTATTCTGTTAAATGGTTCGTCACGTACAGGAACAGGTTGCAGATGAGCCTTAGGTATTGTCTGATTGAGTTTTTCTACCATTTGACAAGTATGACCAGATTTGCATTATTTACAAACATAACTTTTAATATTTGGCCAATAGATGTGGTTGAAGATCATGTGACAAATCTTATTAATCCCTTTTTGACCAGCCAAATGAGTTTCATAGACCAGACTAATAATTTCCTATCTATACGATTTGAAACTGCAATATGATAGTTCCCTGACCATAGTCACCAGCAGATACCTTGGGATGTCTCCATTTTCTCATCAGAATTCCATTTTATATTTGAAATAACAAACAGATACTTTGGCTTCAGTTTCACTAATGGCCCATTGAAACAAACAGGAGATCCTATGATCATTTTCCTGTTCGATTATAAGTGATTGTCGTTTGTCACCCTGATTAGAATAAAGATAATGAGTAGTTAAAAGAGGATCACTGTAATTAATACATTTTGACTGATCCAAACAGTGAAAGTGACCTCATTAAAAGCCTACATAATACATGCGTCAGCTAAAGGAATATTTTCTTGATGAACATCATTCACAAGAAACTCCACAAAGATGGATACAAACCAAGGCATTCTCTTTCAATAGGATCGACTTTCTTATCCAAACAATGCTTGTCAGTTACGAGTTGATTAACCACAACCTTAACCCATATCAGGTAATAACATAGTAAAAAATGGATGCCCTCACTGGGTAACGAACACATTATTCTGACTGGCACGGGGTCCTGAGACTAAGTCTGAAGAAAAAGTCACACAATTGAGAGGAACATTAACAAAGCTGCACTCCACTCCCTGAATAAGAACACTCCCATTAGAAGAAGACTTCTCAGAAAAGGCAAAGTACCTGATAATAAAATACTTTATTTACCTAGAGTGAATATGTAATTCACATATCTAGCCGTGCGCACTTAAAATATCCCAAAATGTTTTTTCATCATGAAAAATGCATGCTTATGTACGGTAATATTTTTCAATTTAGTACTTTGATAGAAAGTATTATTGTACCATCGGCTGAAATTTGATTCCATTAAATCATTGAACTTAATAATTGGTAACCAACACTCTTAAAATTACACACAAAAAGTACACTAAAATGTTCAGACAGATCATTTGAATTATATTTGCACATCTGATGTTAACAACTACATAATGTAAGTCCCACATATGCAAACGTCCATCCTTGTTTACAAGTTTTGGGGATCAGAAATTCCCATTTAGTTGATGCTATACGATGCACTGGTGCTATAGTTGATCTGTGTGGCCACATTTGGCTGTATTCACTTGCAATATCCAAAATTGTTTATTTCCCTCATGAATAGAATTGCTTATAGTAATATATTTTAATTTAGTACATTATCACTTGACTTTCCTGTATACTGATATGTACTAATGTTTGCTCCAATGATCAAATATCACCATTGCATGAAATTTTGTGATATACAGACTACCTAATTAGTTATTTAGCCTGTATGTGGCTAAATACGGTTCTAGAAACCTCATATATTTTTGGAATGAATTTATCACTTTAATACACGCCCAGTGTTTCACATTTCTGAGTGTGACTCTAATAATATTTTTCCCATGCTTGCACCCTTAATGTTATATTGAAATATCCATATCAAACTTCATTTACTTGAGTGAAAACCAAATGTTTTCAAGAATTAAGTGAAGCATGTTATATCTTTCTTAGGCCCAGTCTCATATCTGGAACAAAGTGTTGTATCAGTTTGGAAGCTCTCTAGTCTTCCTGTGGTGATATCAAGGTTTCATAAGGTCATGTGCAGTGTACTGCCATAAGTGACCACGATTAGTTCATATCACCACACTGTTATGTAGCACCTCAAAGACATGGCTTAGGTCTTCAGGAGAGAGATAAGCACCATTGTTCTGTAAGGTAGAGCCTCCATGGAATGGTATTTTTCGATCACATTGTCGCCTTTTGTGGTCATCAACATTGAAATGAAATGAATTTTTGCTATAAAACATGGTAGTTTAAAATTGAGTGTGCTAACATTTATGTGATATACATATGGCAATTTGCTGCCAAAATTACTGAGAACTATCTTGCTTCACTAATCCGAGGAAAAATGTTATCAGTTGTACAGACCCAAACTATCATTTGTTTTAAATATCATTAATTAGTCGACATTGCTGTTTAAAATTTGTTAAAATGAACTTTAAAACTTTCGTTTGAAAATTCAATTTTTCAATAAAATTTAGTTTTCAACATGTAAATTTTTATTTATATTTTCATAAAAATTTCTCAATTTTTTTATTTAAAATTTTTCAGACAGGCCTCATCTTATATTACAATTAGGTTTTTATTGCATCGAAATATTCATATTGTTACCTGGCATGGGCTCGTACTTAGTAGCAAAGAAAAGAGTGAAAGCCAACAAACTTTGTTTTTTTAACAAAACAATTTATTTCCCTGGACAAAAATGTAAAATTTGTTAAATAGAACTTACAGTCTGTGAATATCATCCAAAATTTGATCCTAAGAATGAAAACACAGGTCCTATCACTAAATAGTCCTATAAGAATCCAGGTTCGAGTCTCGACGATGTACAAAAATGGAAGGTGATGACATCAGAAGTGGTCCAGTATACGAATAACAACAGCTCTTCGCTTGAATCACAGTCTTCGTTTCCGAATAATTCCAGAATAAATTTCCTTGAATATCTTTCAGAATTTTTATAAAAAGTAAACTTGTTGAGTTTCCACGGGAAATAAATTAATAAATCAAATAATCAGATGAAGAACAATATGGCAACAAATAAAAAGTAATACACCTTGTTCCTTCAAGGCGTTAGAGTGACTCTGTTTAAAAAATATTAGGAATGCGTATTTAAAACCGCAGACATCATTTTAAGTCTCGCAAGAATGGTTATGTGGTCTTTTACTACACTATTTTGATCACATATACCAGTATAAAACCACTTAAAAACCAATCATAAAAAGCTGTTTACACAAAGTAATCACGCGAAGAAAGTATGCCCCTGATACCGACCAATCATTTTAACTTCCTTTTGACACTTTTGCCAGGGTAAGATGGACTAAATGATAATTCTAACGTAATAATCTTCATCTTGAATAAAGTTTGTTATAAAAATATATCTCATTACTGAAAAAGAATCTAGACTCCGGGACAAATTTCCAATGCAAATAAATACAATAAAACAAAAATGAAATAAAAAATTTTAAACCTTACACCCAAGCAATTTAATCACATATACGTAACACTTTCCCCATAAAGAAAAAAGAAAGATTTATATAATAGAGCTTTCTTTTTACAATCTATAAATAATACATGAGGTAAAGGATATCACATAAGAATATTCTTATGAATTATATAAAGTGTATATAAAATAATATTTCTATTCACGGGAAAGTGCGTCTTCTTTGATGTGCCTGATGTTCAGATTATAATCTTGCAAAAACATACTCCACCTTAATAGTCTTTTTTTTCTCATCTTGTCGATGAAGGTAAGGGGATTGTGATCACTATCCACAACAACCGGAGAAGGGGCCGAGCTTATGTAAACTTCAAAATGCTGTAATGCCAAAATTAAAGCCAAACATTCCTTCTCAATTGTTGAGTATTTTCGTTGGTGCTTATTTAATTTCTTGGAGAAATAGCACACTGAGCAATCAATACCGTTGCTGTCTTCTTAAATTAATACTGCTGCAACCCCAACATCACTTGCATCCACAGACAATTTAAAAGACTGATTGAAATTTGGAGCTGTAATAACAGGTGCACTTTTGAGTATTGCTTTTAACCTTTCGAAAGCTATCTGACATTTGTCGGTCCAGAGAAACTTGTATCTCTTACTTAACAAAATTTTTAGAGACTCAGAAATATTGAAAACATTTGAACAAAACTTTCGATAGTATCCGGCCTTACCCAAAATCGCATTAATTGCTCTTTAATAACATGCGCAGGAGAATCAGATATCCTTCACATTTGCATCAATAGGTTTGACTTGACCATGTCGACACAATATATCCTAAGAAAGTTACACAAGCACGGCAGAATTCACTTTCAGATAAATTTATTGTCAAATTAGCATCAGTTAATCTTTCAAAGAATTTCTGAATGGTGGCTAGATGCCCTTTCCAGCTATGGTTGTAGATGATGATGTCATCAATACTGTGCATCCCAATTATCTAGACCGGAAATAATCATGATCATCAAGTGTTGAAACGTACTTGGAGAACCTTTCGTCCCAAACGGCATTACTTTGTACTGGTAGAATCCCTCTGGAGTCACAAACGCCGACATTTCTTTCGGTCTTTCCGTAAGTGGAACTTGCAAAAATCCTTTCAGGATGTCAGATTTGTTGACGTACTTGGCATTTCCTATTTTATCAATGCAATCATCAATCCTTGGTAACGGAAATGAATCTGATTTTGTTACGCTGGTCATCTTTCTTTAATCAGTGCACGTACGGAAAGTTTTATTCGGTTTCATAGTGTCTGCATAGTGAACTTCAATCACTTCTACTGGGCTCTATGAAACAGTTCTCCAGCAAGTACTGAATTTCCCTTTACATGTATTCCTGTTTGAGAGCATTCATCCTGTATGGGAGTTGTTTTACAGGTTTTGAATCAACAATTTCAACGTCATGAAACATTTTGTTTGTCCTTTTAGGAATATCAGGAAACAAGTGCTCATATCTGAAAAATAACTATTTAAGCTAATTTCTTTCTAATTATTGTAAATGTAAAAGTTTCTGGTCTAGATCTTTCATAATTCCCAAATTCCATAGATTTGTTGCTCCAAGATTAGCAGTATCCAATTGAATTTCTTCACATAAATCCTCAGTTTGTGGGACAGGTAGATACCACTACATTAATTGTAATTTACAGGGCTATCTCTTTCAATAAACAAGTACCTTATTAATTTATTTAAACCTGATTACTATAATCATAATTTAACTTATTCATTTTCTTCACAAAGTAAGGGCCATAAAATGTAACTTAAAGAAAATTTTTGAAGACTGAGCAAGAGAGAAAGAAAAGACTAGAATATTCTCTTAAGTAATGTTTTATGAAACCATAGTTTCACTTTTAACTTGAATTGCAGATTGACAGCTTCAAGCATAACATGCTGGAAAAGTCCAAAGATGAAATTTGAGCTTTGACCTGATTGGACAGATAAAAAGGCCAAATTGAGTAAAAAGCTTTTGCCAAAGCTTTTACTATAGAATACCTCGAAGGAATTGCCTCTGGAAATTTTGTTGACGCACACATAATGGTCAACAAATATTGGTTGCCTGACTTTGTCTTTGGTAAAAGAACAACACAATCTACCATAATTATGTTAAATGGTTAGTCAAACGCAGGAATTGCTTGCTGATGAGCCTTATGTATCTTCTAATTGAGCTGTCCTACCAATTGACAAGTATCGCAAGATCTACAAAATTTGCAAACATTACTTTTGATTTTTGGCCAATAAATATGAGCCAATATGTTGCTGTAAGTTTTATTTATCCCTAAAAGACCAGCCAGAGGAGATAAGTGGGCCAAACTAAGTATTTCCTGTCCAAAAGATTTTGGATTTAAAATCCGATAGTTCACTGACCATTCGTCATTAGCAGGTACCTCGGAAGGTATCCATTTTCTCATAAGAATTAAATTGTTTATAAAGTAATAGACAGGTACTTCAGTTGCTTCAATTTCACTAACGACCCTCTGAAACATCCAGGAGATCTCATGATCATTTTCCTGTTTGACGACAAGTGCTTGTCGTTTATCACCCTGATTACATAAAAGAGAATGAGTATTTAGAAGAGGATCAATTCCACCTGATTGATCCAAATTAGAGGTAAAATTGACCTCATCAAAAGCCTGAACAATACATGTGTCAGCTAAAGGAATATCTTCCTTAAGAAAATCATTCTCAAGAGCTTTCTTTGACATAGCTCATGTAAATGCACAAGCTGAATAAAGCTCAGGGTATTCTTTTGCAATTTAATTGTAGTTTCTGATCCAAAGAAGGCTTGTCAGTTACAAGTGGATTAACCACAACCTTGTCTCCAGCTAGGTCGTTGCCTAGCAATAAATGAATGCCCTCAAGGGGTACGTATACACTATGCCGACCGTTACAGGTCATGAAACTAAGTCTGATTACAAATTTACCGAATGGAAATGAACATTAACAAAGCCGCACTATACTCCCTGAATGAGAACACTCCTTAGAACAGAACTTCTCAGAAGAAGGCAAACTACCTGACACTAAATGTCTCTGAGAAGCTCCTGTATCCCTTAAAATTTTAATGGGGATAGGATTGGCCGAACCACCTAAGAGTGATAGAGAACCCTTTGACATGAATGGTTCATAATTCTCCATAAAAAACGATTGTGGTTTATTAGAACTAATACATGACCGTGACCATGACGCCTTACAAATAAGAGCATTTGGGACAGGTCTATCTTGATTCTGATGCCTATATTTCAACTTAAAGCAATCAGAAATTACGTGTCCTTTTTCCTTAAGATAGGTGCACGTAGTCAGAGACAAGGAGTTTGAATAAAGTCTCAAAAAGGCTTGATTTTTAGAATTTGTGCCAGACTGAGTTTTACTGAGAGCCGTATTAGGCTGAAATACCTTCCTAGCAGTAGACTGCTGAGTGAATGATTTGCTTACAACAGGAACTTTATGTCTCCTTTTGTTGGTGATACTAGAGTTAGATTTAAGCATTATTGGTATGGATTTAAAGATAATTGTTTATTCTTTAGAAAATGAGCTTATGGTGTGGTTGTCTGTGTGTGTTTCGGCGACAGTATACAGAGACTAATAAGCAGTACCGGATTTAGGCATAAGCTAATCAAGCTACAGCTTAGGGCCCCAACGTCTGAACTCTGTCTGAAGGGGCCCCTCAAATTTAGTTTATACCAAATATGGCCTCTATAGCTTCCCATAGCTTAGGGCCTCTGTCTAAATCCGGCACTGCTAATAAGGTCTAGGTGATGATCCGAAAGTGAAATCTGGGTTCCATTGCACATTGGTTTATTTACAGTCTAGCATCTCAATGAAATACGGATATCGTACGCGATAAACTTTACCATGAAGTCATCTTTGAAGATATTTTAGATTAACATATGATTTGTATTTATTGTCACACAGTGGAAAGTTCTGTACCGAGAAACAAATGTAGATAATATATAGTAAAATTAATTGCGTTCTAGGCCCATTGCATGTTGGTTTGATTACAGTGCAGCCTCTCAAAAAAAATGCCATTGAACCTATGATACGAACTTCATCTTGAAGTCATCTTTGAAGGTATTTTAGATTAACATAGATTCATATTGATTGTCAAGTTCAGTACTGAAAAACAAATGCAGATAATATTAAAATTAATTGTGTTCTCAGTCCATATACACCTACCGCCAGTCCTGCGATTTCGTGCTGACCATGAAAAGGTTGGAAATATGGAAGCCAGTCTGGAAATGGACAACATAGAGTATATATAGGTTTAGCTGGCCAGGATTGGTAAATAATGAAAGATAGATTTTAGTAAAAATAATATTTTGAGAGCTCATCCTAGTTGTCAGTGAAAAATATAGAGACATTGTTTTATTAGTGAAATTTTTTACAGTCTTGAGTTTGGAACACTCATTACTGAAATTATCACTCAATTCTTAAGTGAGGAATTGAAAGCACGTTCTTCAAATACGTTTAAGTCTAGAAAATGATGCGCTTTGTATAGTTTAATCTACACTGAAGTTGTCATCCAGGATGCATAAATGCTGTAATATCAAACTCCATCCAGGGGATGTGTGTGTGTGAGTATATATATATATATATATATATATATATATATATATATATATATATATATATATATATATATATATATATATATATATATATATATATATATATATATATATATATATATATATATATACCACACTCAACAAACTAAAGTATTGAGCACTATTAAGAACTACATTCCTTTTTATAATAATTCTAATCATGATAAAGTAAAAACACGAAAGAACGTCCGAAAAGCATGATGCAGTTCAGTATGTTGTAATACATTAATGGTATTATGAATGGAGTTTTGCATTATAAGCATAGTCCAATTAATGTGTGAAGAATATCTGATGCAAATCGTTCAGGTGTGAGATGATGTTTGACCTACTAGCCTATGGCATATATAATCATGTCATTTTTATATGTCACTGAAAACGGCTACCATATGTGTGCTTCCTAAACGTCATTGTTTAGATTGCCGTGTGCATCTCTTATAAACGTGTTCTCTGTATCTTATACTAAATGTAGATATAAAACCTTGCTCTGGTCATCGTAATGTCACGCTTTCATCACGAGTATTAATGAATGCGTCAAGGAATTTATCTAAAAGACAAAAATAGTACTAAAAGCCATTGGACGTCAACATTAAAAGAAAAAAGTTCACGTTTTAGCAGTTGTTGTGCCTAAGTCATTTCCATGATGGACCATGCGTGTGTCATGTTCGAATTACACATTAATAGTTTAGGAAATTAATCATATTACCTTCCTTATTTTTGGATTATCAAAGCCATATATATGATGCTTAGCCATTAATTTGTGACTTCAACCACCCAGTGAGTTTTGTTACTGGAACAGCGGAGATGCAGGATAGGGATGGAATCAATGTGTCAGCCGAAGAATCACATTTCACTTGTCAGACTTTTGTTGAACAATAAGTTAGAACTAATGCTGCTGTTTATTATTGTAAGTTCTTGGTCACGCAGAAGTTGTTATTTTACATTAATGTGCAAAAATAGTATGCACTTGATAGGGACTATTTCTAGCCGTATTACGACTCATTGCATTACCAGTACCTTGTACTCTCACTCGATTCTCAATGAAATTTACATGTCCGTTTCGTTCATTTCTAAGTAATTGCAGGTATAAATATACAAACAAGGTTAAAAGTAAACACGCACACCAAAGACATTGAGAAGACAATTTAATTCTGCCTAAATGTTTTGCTCAGAGTGTTTTTGTGCAGTTTGAACAGTTGACTTGGTTACCGCTATGGCTAGCCCGAAGAAGGACAAGCAATAATTGACTATTGGCTAGATAAGGACATGTGACGTGAATAGGCTTCTATAAATACGAGTGAAAAGCAGTCATTATTGACAGACCATCTGAGTAGCGCCCTTGGAGTGTTGTCTGTCTCTGGGGTTTTGGTATTGTCTGTTGTGGCTCTGCAAGCCGATACGCGAGTGACAATGCCTGTTGCAGTTGGAGAAGACGCATTGGGAAGCCTGAGTTGCTTGGGTTGCTGCTGATAACTTTATTTCTCTCACGTTTCTATGCGGCCTGCTAAAGTCTCCTCCAATCATCGACCACTATGCCCTTGCTGAACGTCAGTATCCAGGTGCCTCGGTCCTCGGCCCGTACTTCCCAACTGTCTGGTGAAATACCGTATGCCTTCATGTCTCTCTTGCAAACATCCTTGAAACGGAGTGAGGGGCAGCCAACTCTTCTGTTGCCAGTCATAGGATTTCCTTTGTCAGTCTCCCATACTCCATGCGTCGGACGTGTCCCAGCCATCGAAGGCGATGCTTACTCAGCAGGGAATACATACCTGGGATACTCACACGCTTGCTTTGTGTGACATGATCTTGCCAGCTGATTTTCAGGATGCGCTGTAGGCACCGTATATGGAAGTAGTTGAGTCGATTCTTGCCTCATATAGATGCTCCAGGTCTCACGTCCACATAGGAGGGTGCTCAGAACGCAGGCTTGGTAGACTTGAGTCTTGATCTGCACCGTCAGCGCCGTTTTCCCACGCCCTCTTTGTTTGTCGGGCCATGATATGTTTGCCTTTCCAAGTCCTCTCACCAGCTCCACGTCAAGCAAAAGAGTGTCGCTAATGGTTGACCCCAAGAAAATAAAGTTTTTGACTACTTCCAGCGTGGTACCGTCGATTTTGTTGCATTTTGTTGCCGAGGATAGTGGTGATATCTTGAGCACTAACATTTGTCTGTTTTAGGCTGATGATGAGCCCTAACTGTTTTCAGGCATCAGCGAAACGGTCTCCCAGTCTCTGGAGGGCATCTTCAGTATGGGTCATAAGAGCCACGTCGTCAGCAAAGAGGATAGACCTGATGAGTACTGACATCACTTTGGTCTTCGAGCGCAGTCGTGCCAGGTTAAACAGCCTCTTGATGGACCTGGTGTGCAGATATATACCATCAGTGAACGTGCTGAAGACATGGGAGAGGAGCAGGGAGAAGAAGATGCCAAAAAGGGTTGGTGCCAACACACAGCCCTGCTTTATGTCGCTGTTTATGGGAAAGGAGGCTAAGATAAATCCATCATACAGGACTGTACCTATCATATCGGTATGGTAGATTATCATGCTGAGGAGTTTGGTGAGGTCGATGAACATAGAGTGGTTGACCTTGCTCTCTGCTTTTCTTTTGTCGGAGGGAGAAGATCATGTCTATTGTCGACCTTCATGCTCCGAAGCCACACTGAGATTCCGGGTACACGCGGTCCGGCAGCAGCTGAATCCTGTTGAGGAGGATGCGAACAAACACTTTGCCAACTATGCCAAATAGAAAGATTCCTCTGTAATTGTTACAGTCACTGCGGTCTCCCTTGTTCTTATAGAGGGTCACAATGGTAAAGTCCAGCATGTCTTGTGGGACTGCTCCTTCCTCTCAGCAGAGGCAGAATAGTTCATGCAACGGATGTAGAAATGTCAGTTTCCCACGTTTGATGGCTTCTGGCGGGATGCTATCACTACCGAGTGCTTTGTCATTTGGGAGGGAGTCAATGGCTTTGCTGAGCTCTTCTAATGTAGACATTTTGTCAAGCTCCTCCATAGTAGGCAGTTTATATATGTTGTTAAGGCCACATCAGTGACTGACATTTCTTGAGAGTACAGCTCTGAGTAGTGCTCAACCTATCTTGTCATCTGTTGCGCACGAACTATGATCTCTCCTGTCAGAGATTTCAGGGGAGGGGATAACCCCTTTCACTGCAGGGCGTAGGCCTTATGGATGCCACTTTACATGCATGGGATGTTTCCTGACTCGGCACTTCTCTGGATTCCTTCACACAACTGCTGAAGTATTCGTTTGCTGACTGTCTAGCAATGCCTTGGGTGATTCTTCTGGCTCTTGTGATGGCAGCAAGTGTACGTTCATTAGGGCATTTCTTTTTGTAAGTGTCACGATCTACCTAGGTTTACGGATGTTTATTCAACTGACACTAATCCGGTGTTTGATCTGTGGATAAACGCCGCGAGCAAAAAGCCAGAGAAACGTAGTTGCCGAAAAGTTCTTTGTGCAGAACAGGATACCATAAATTACATCTGGGTGCTAATCCTGTAGTAGGACATCAAAAGAGCCATTTGTAATAAAATGATAGGCAACTTATATTGACAGTTCCTCTGATTTACAACTTGGGAATGGTTAGTCCACCGCATCCAATCAGAATTAAGCTAGTTGGTGGGCATACCTCAAAGTTTCGAGGATATTTTAACTGACTCCGTCCTAAAATTATTTAGTAGACCGAGGCAGATTTCAAGGTGATTGCAGGATTAAAGGCTACTCCGAGATACGCACTCGTAAATTTGGCGGGAATCGAAGGGAAAAGATTGGAACAAAGAAAGCTTTAATAAGGTAGATATTCGTTTGATTTTTGACTCACACATTGCAAACGCCGTAACTGTAAGTACTAATATTATGTTTATGCAATTACTAATAGTATTGTTAGAATGAAGAATTACTTTGTAGAGTTTCATTTGTATACTTATTTTAGATTTGTATTGGAGTTAGGAAATGATTTATGTAAGCAAGATTATGAATGTATGTTTGAATATGTTCAGAGCATAGATAGTTACATATTTATATATTTGTATGATTTGTGATGCAAAATAGACGTGTTGGTTATTATCTATTGATGTGAATCAATTATCGTTGCCTGTATACGAGTAATTGATATCGTGCTTTATGATGTGTTATGTTATGATTTTACATTTTGTTTACCATTCATGAATGTATAAGTATTTCGGTGGGAATGGATGCGTGACCCATGAAATTAGATAACCTAATCTGATGATAAGTTTTCTGGGATTAGTGTAAATTTATGTGCCCAGCAACATAGTACACCCTCCTTGTGTTTTATAGGAAGCTTTCCGGGTGGAACAACTTCCGTAGAAGTGGATAGGAAAGTTGAAGGAGAATTTTCCGGGTGAAACAACTTCAGTAGAAGTGGATAGGAAAGTTGAAGGAGAATTTTCCGGGTGGAACAACTTCCGTAGAAGTGGATAGGAAAGTTGAAGGAGAATTTTCCGGGTGGAACAACTTTCGTAGAAGTGGATAGGAAAGTTGAAGGAGAATTTTCTGGGTGGAACAACTTCCGTAGAAGTGGATAGGAAAGTTGAAGGAGAATTTTCCGGGTGGAACAACTTCCGTAGAAGTGGATAGGAAAGTTGAAGGAGAATTTTCCGGGTGGAACAACTTCCGTAGAAGTGGATAGGAAAGTTGAAGGAGAATTTTTCGGGTGGAACAACTTCAGTAGAAGTGGATAGGAAAGTTGAAGGAGAATTTTTCGGGTGGAACAACTTCAGTAGAAGTGGATAGGAAAGTTGAAGGAGAATTTTTCGGGTGGAACAACTTCAGTAGAAGTGGATAGGAAAGTTGAAGGAGAATTTTCCGGGTGGGATAACTTCAGTTAGAAGGAGAGTCCCGAGAGTCTGAGAGAGGAGACTGAAGTAAGACTGTCGGTACAGTCAGGGACGACGGATTGGAGTCGACGGTTCGACGAGGAAGACGACGGAAGGGGAAGTAAAGGTGGAGAGTAAATTGGAAGAAACAAAGGAGGAGTAGAAGTGGAGAAGAAGGTCGAAGGAATAAAGGAGGAGTGCAGGAGAAATTTAGAGAGACAGATGAGTAGAACCAAGGACAGGGCGAAAATTCTCACACTGATTCAGATGATGAAATAGGCACAAAAGGGTCGAGCGATTGAGAAGCTCGCATGTTGAAATTTTATTGTTAATTAAATTGTTTTATTTAATTCCGCCCCTGTTTACTTTCGTATTTAATTGTTTAATTTCACCCTTTAGTACTTTTGTATTTAACTGTCGGCATTGCTGACTGGGGGCTCGGGACCATATTCACCTAGCTTCTGAACCATAATCGAGCCTGGGTGGGTACCATACCTAAATTAATTTGGAAACACCCCACCCCATTTTCATATAACCATAACCCTCTAGGGTATAAATAAAAACCCTAACGTAACAGTAAGCTATGTCCTCGATTAATAGTTCCATCATTGAAAGGTGTACGTTGAAACAGTCCTGGCTGTGTTGTTCCTTCTTGCCAAACGCAAACATGGCTGTACTACAGATGATGTACTTCATGGCGTTCCACTTGGCTGTGGCATCGTGCTTTGGCAGGTCTTGGAGAGCATGATCCAGAGCGGACATATACTCGTCCGCCTTGGAGGAGATATACATCTGCGTAATGTTGATGCGAGGGCGCCCTTGTCGTTTGGAGCGGTGTAGTCTTCGTGACTGTATGCACACCCTGCTGAACACATGGGCGTGGTCGGAGTCGCAGTCTGCTCTATGATAGCTACTGGTGGAGAGGATGATATTCAGGGCAGAGCACCTGGAGATGAGCATGGCAAGTTGTTGTCAGCGATGAGACCTGGGATTTTTCATGTAGCTTACACTTGAAGAATGTGTTTTTAGCGCACAGACCATGATAGGTGCTTAGATCCAGCAGTCGTTTCCAGAAGGTGTAGTTTTCCTCTCTGAGGAAGCCTCTAGAAGCAAACCTGGTTTCCTGGAGGGCATCAATGCTTACATTTACTTTGTGAACTCTATGTCGATGATGACCGTCTTCCTGGTCTCGTCAACCTCCCTGAGGTCATCAGAAATGCCTTTGTGCATGGCACGGACGTTCAAGCTTGCGAAACGAAGGGCTGAAGTCTTCTTTAATGGTTTCTTATTTTATTTTTTTTTTTTTGTCTTGTGCGGAGTTTCCATCTGCTTATCATGTTGAGTAACACACTGGGCTCCAAGCACCCACTGAAGAAGGCAGACTTTGGCCGGCCAACACCTTACTGACCGGGGTGTAAGCGGCTTAAGGCGGGCGGTAGTGGGCCAGTGGGACTTGATGAACCCTCCCAACATCGAAGTTGAGCCGTGGCGCATTTTCCCTATGCCAATCGGGTGCGAATCATAACCCGTAGACTGCCAGCTTCCGTGTTGTTTCCTCGCTCAAAGACGAGGCTGGAGTAACCTCTCCACGGCGCAAGCCAGGGCGTTTAGCATGGAGATCCTGGGCTGCCCAGACGTCAGGATACCCCTCTTGTCCTTGCTGGTTGGTCCAAGGAATGTTGATCATGACATTTGGCATCAGTTTGAATGCAATGACTGCCGGAAGGAAGTCGTAGTTGACACCCAGCCGCCTTAGAGACTCCACTCCGGATATTCTGTCTGGGTTTACTCCCGTAGCATTTCCTTCTCCCAAAGATATCCACAAGGCAGCGGAACAAACATCCAATGGTTCTTCGTTGGTTTTGAACTGGAGTTTGCATCTACTGAACGAACTGCTTGACAAGGCAAACAAGCTCCATCTGCCCGGGCTTTGAGTCAGAGTTTTCCTTCTCTTAGACTGACTGCATACCAAGGCTAACGAGCCCAGCCTGCCAACCCAGTTATACCGCCAGGCACTCAGTGGCATCAAACAGCAGTCTACGTGAAAACAGGGGGACCCATATCAGGGTGATGTTGTGGACACAATGGTGTAGGCGAGGCCATATTCAAGTATTTCCTGCCCAGCAAAGCTGGACAGTAGTGAATGGGGTTAGAATAGCGACAATGGGAGTTATCATTAAAATATGGCCCGCGGAACTTTGGCGACAAATGGCACAGCCGCGGCAGAATAGCGACAATGGGAGTTATCATTAAAATATGGTCCGCGGCACTTTGGCGACAAATGGCACAGCCGAAGGAAGATAGCGACAAGGTGAATTTTGTATTAGCACACCCTGGGTCTGTATAGCGACAAGAGAAATGGCCCAGGTGGCATGACGTCACGGTACTGAACACTTGTCAACAGTGTAGCAATGTGTAAGTACTGTGACGTCAAGCGTTCGTCGTGTTAGTGAAATGTATGTTTTATAACTTATACAGGCAATTTGTTATGGAAAAGTATAATCTTTTCGAGGCATGAAAAGTGGCCCTGAAAAGGGCCTTTGATTATGATGTTAACATCATGCCGTTAACATACAGGACATCGCATTGCTTTTTTCTTTCTCGAAGCTTGTCTTAAACTGCATCTCACTTCTTGTCCGAAGATGAGAGTCCGCTTCAAACAGCCTTGTCTTTCCACATAACATCTTCTTTTCCAAACAGTGGCACCTTTAATCCGGATGACAGTCCATTTTGTTTTCGCATACACGGGTAATACCGGATCAAAAAACAATGACGATAACCAACTAGAGGATTTAGCAGTGATCAACATCTTCTTTGTGTGTGATGAGAACAGGTGAAGGAAATGAAGTGAACTGTTTGTATTTATAGGGAAAGACTGGATCGAAACAGATTGAAATGGTTGACCAATCCCAATACGCGTTACAAAATTCGGTCACTTCACGGAACCTGTCTTCCAATCCGAAGAGAGTTCCCTGTGACGTCACAATGCCTTTATACGTTCACTAGCGTTCGTGCGAAGTGAATAGATGCGGCATTGTTGAGTCAAACATGACGGAACTTAAGAAGACAATGAATTGGGGTGCACCAGCTGCGGAGACGAAAAGCAATGGTATAGCATCAGCTACTAAAGTGAACACAGTGTCACTGACCGAAGAGGTTGATTTCAACTGGGATTTAGTTGATTTTCTCTCTTCGCAAGAATTTGTACCGGCACCAGTACCTTCACCAATTTCTCCTTCTTTACCACGCATCAACGATTTTAAACAAAGACAAAAAGAAGAATTAGAGAAATTTTTACAGCAGCAGAAAGAAGCAGAAGAAGCATTTCTGCTTGAACAGTAACAACGAGAAGAAGAAGAGACGAGAAGGAAACGACAAGAAGAAGAAGAAGCAGTAGAAAAGAAAGCAAGTCCAGGAGAGAAGGAAAACAGTGAAAGTCAAACGGTCACGATACTCTTGGATATTTTAGCGGAGTTAAGAAATCTGAAAGAAATGTATCAGACTTCTTTATTACGTCCGAAGAGAAAAAGACCTTCCCGAGCCAAGCAGACTAACCCTGTGACTACACCAGAGATTCCACCATTAGTAATTTCTACTCAATCACTGACAAGAGCAAGTCCACAAGTTGGCCTTGGCCGTGGCAAAGGCATAAGGCAATTAAAGCGAATTGCTTCTCGTTTCTGAGTGTGTTCTCAGGAAACAAAAGACCCAACGGTCCTTTTCAGGACCACTCATTACTTTCGAAAAGAAATACTATTCATTTTGCCCAAAAAAATCAATGAAAACTTAAAATCCTTGTATCACCCTTTAGTATGTATGTATGCATTTATGTATGTGTGTGTGTGTGCGTGAATGTAGACTCTTATTCTAAAAAATTAAAACCAGGAGACACTTACGTTTTTTCAATCTGGTCTATTCTGGTACAATTCTTTACAATTCAATTCACAACAGAACGTAACAATTGTTTAAAACAAGTTCATAGACTTCTTCTGTGCCTGTTTTTTTTTTTGAATTTCTTCACTTTCACAGTTTCCTTCTTCTCTTCCTGTCTCGGGGTTCTTCCTTTTCCTCTTCTTCCTCCTTCGCCTGCTCCTATTGTTGTTTCTTAGGGCACTCTGTAGACCAATGTCCTCTTTCTTTACAATAATAACAGGTATCTCGACTCTTGTCTTTTTTGACACTGGTTTTTTGACGGTCTGGACATTCTGTAGCACAATGCCCTTTATTCTTACAGATATAGCAAGTATCCTGACTTTTGTCTCGAAAAGTGGAAGAATAGTCCGTTGGATTGTCTGGCGAAAACTTTCGAATGACACCTCGTAAAGCTCTAATGAGAAGTTCGATTTGTGTGGGTTCTTCCATCGTACTGATCAGCTTGAGAGAAAAATAAATAGTGAGAGAGAAGGCACTAGCCCTTTATATATGCACTGATTTGACATGAATATATAGGACCCACGGCATTTCAAATGTAGTCATTTCACTTTTTGCAATCAAGATGAAACGATCGCACGATTTCAGTGAGAGAGAAAAAGAAAGTAAGAGGCAGAAACGTGATTTATCGCCTCGCACAGTAGCCGAAGTCTTGGCTCAAATTCATGCCAGTGATTTTGAAGATGAGATGAGTGAACCAGAATCTAAACCCAGGGAGACTACAGCAAAACAAAATAAAGTACCAACAGTAAACCCTAAAAATTACTATCACATTCAAGAGACGGACAAACGATCCTCTAGAAAATTTAGAACTACAGCCCACAAGTACACCGTGAAGTTTAAAGATTTCAAGTCCGACGTACCACTGGAGAAAGCATAAGAGTTCATCACCGATGTGTGGGATTCTTTGTTAACGAATCTGAAACAGCAATGTGAAGCCAAAGAAGACGATCGCTTGAGACTTTCCATTCATCACGACAATTTGAAGTCTCCCGTATGGATCGAGTTTAGCAGTCCATCAGAATTGACACCTTCCAAAATCATCGACAAGATTCAACACGTGCAACAATCCAACGACAAGTTTCACATCACCGACGGAAAAGCGACACTGTTCGTGACCCACGTTTCTCTTCCCCAAGGGACAGGACGTAGCAAAAAATAAGTTCTCTTGGTAGACAACCTTCGCAGCATCAAAAAGAGTATCGTTCAAATTAACAATCCTCAAGACAAAATGTGTTTAGCCCGTGCCATCGTGGTGGGACGAATGTATGCCGACAAGAATAACACGCCAGAATGGAAAAGAGTCTGGAAAACTATTCAACGATCGGACCGAGCCAAACAACCAAGCGAGGCAGAACTCCTGTTACAGCAAGCGGGACTACCTAATGACACACCCTGTGGCATTCCTGATATGCAAAAGTTTCAAGACGTTTTGGCTCCACGTTACACCTTGAAAGTGCACCCACAAGAAGTGCACCGACCACTGTTGTTTCGAGGCAAAGATTTCCAAGACGGAAAATACATTCACATCTATTATCACGATCAACATTTTGATGCCATTACCAGTATCACTGCATTCCTGTCCTACAGTTATTACTGTGAGAAATGTGACTACGGTTATAACAATCGAGAGCAACATAAGCATTGTGGATTAAAATGTGAGGGATGTTTACCCTCTAAACCCTGTTTGGACGAAGGACAAGAACGAGTGCATTGCTCTGCTTGTCAGCGTACGTTTGTCAGTCCTGACTGTTACCAACGACATTTGAAGACGCAAGGTTCACAGCGAAAAAGTGCATGTCAACTCCTGAGATTGTGCCCTACTTGTGGACAAGGCATACGTACCAACTGCGCCAAGGCACACGTCTGTTCAGGAAAGAAAAGATGTCACATTTGTCACCAAATCGTGGACTTGGAACACCAATGCTACATTCAAAAATACCATTCTAAACATGAAGAAAAAGAAAAAGAAGAGGCCCAGAAAAAGAAAGGCAATTTCATCTTTTTCGATTTCGAATGCATGCAAGAAACTGGTATTCACATCCCTAATTTCTGTGTAGCTCACAGAGCGTGCGAAAAATGCATCCAAGAGCCTATCTTCACTCATTGCCCTCACTGTAGCAAGATTCCTGGAGGACGTGAAAAAATCTTTAGGGGACCGAACACATTGACCAATTTTGCCCAATGGGTCTTAGACCCTATCGACGAGACATGGAGCCAAGAAGATATCGAACGTTACGGAGATTGTCATCGTTTTGCCACAGTCATGGCTCACAATTTCTCGGGATACGATGGACAGTTTTTGCTGAGATACTATACGGAACAAAGTACCGAACGTCCTAAAGTTACTTTGAACGGAGTCAAAATCATTTCCATGCAAGTGGGACAAGTGCAGTTTAAAGATTCGATGAGTTATTTGGCCATGACTTTGAGTTGCATGCCTAAAACGTTTGGCATGACAGAAATGGCCAAAGGCTATTTTCCTCACTTTTACAATACCGAAGCCAATCAACATGCTGTTCTACCTCATTTGCCAGAGGTTCACTACTACGACCCCGACAACATGCGTACCGAACAACGAGAAGCTTTCTTCGCATGGTACCAGACTCACGCTTCGGACCCTTTCCTCTTTCAGGAAGAAATGTTAAAATATTGTCGTTCCGACGTGGACATTTTACGGCGTTGCTGTGGCAAATTTCGAGAATTATTCATGGAACACGGAGGAATCGATCCTTTGAAAGAAGCCTGCACCCTTGCTAAAGCGTGTTCCTTAGTGTACCGTCAACGATTCATGCCCGAAAACACCCTAGCTGTTATCACCCCTCAAACGACCCATTTTGTCAAACGACAATACTCGGTTAAAGCACTACGCTGGTTACATTACTTGTGTGACAAGGAAGACAAATGGATTCAACATGCCCGCAACGGAGGAGGTGAAAAGACCATCGGAAGGTATTCGGTAGATGGTTAGAACTTAGAAAACCCTCAGATCGTGTACGAGTTTAACGGTTGCTTATTTCATGGATGTCCTATCTGTTATCCTCAACGGAGCACTAAAAATCAGTTTTTACAACAAACCATGGAAGACTTGTACCAGGCCACTTGTCAACGTCGCTTGAAGTTAGAAGAGCAAGGATATCAAGTGATAGAAATGTGGGAACACGAATACGACCAGCGATTGAAAACCGATCCCGAGTTTAAGCGTATCGTGGAAAGTTACAAGCTGTCGGACCCTCTAAACCCAAGGGAGAGTTTGTACGGAGGACGGACGAATGCCACCTGTTTGCTGTACCAAGCCGACGAGGAGAAAGGAGAAGAAATCAAATACTTGGACGTGTGTTCTCTGTACCCATACGTGTGCAAGTATTGTCACTTTCCGGTAGGTCACCCACAATTGCTGACCGAACACATTGACGTGGACAATATTCGACAATATGAAGGATTGACCAAGTGAAAAGTCTTGCCTCCCACGAATTTGTACCATCCCGTGTTAACCCATCATTGCCAAGGAAAACTGATGTTTCCTTTGTGTCGCACTTGTGCTGAAACGTGCAACCAAAACCACCCTTGTCAGCACACACAGGAAGAACGTGCCTTGACTGGAACATGGGTTAGTGTAGAATTGTTTAAAGCTCTGGATCTGGGATACCGACTGTTAGAAGTGTACGAAATGTACCACTTTCCCAAGACAGAAAAGTACCACAAGGGTGACGAGACTCAAAAAGGCATTTTCTCAGAGTACGTAAATGCTTTTTTGAAACTGAAGCAAGAAGCCAGTGGCTATCCTTCCTGATGTCACACTCCCGAAAGTCAAAAGAAATTCAAAGAGAAATACTGGGAAGAGGAAGGCATCACTTTAGACCACGTGGAAAAAAAACGAAGGAAGGCGATCGTTTGCCAAAGTGATGTTAAATTGTTTGTGGGGCAAAATGGCACAACGTCCGTGTTTACCCAAAACGGAGTATTTGTCACAACTTTTTCGTTACTTCCAGATGATTCACGACAAAACCAAATTCATAAAGCACGTGGACGTCGTTCGTAAGGACTTGCTCTTAGTTAATTACGAAGAAGAACTGGACTTTGTTGAAGCCAACGAATTTGGAAATGTCATCATTGCGGCTTACGTGACAGCTCATGCTCGCTTAAAACTATACGAAGCTTTAGAATTGTTAGGAGATCGTGTGTTGTATTTTGACACGGACAGTTGCATCTACATTAGTCGTTTGGGTCAAGAGCAACCTAAAATCGAAGGAGACCGTTTAGGAGCCTAGACAGACGAGCATCCCGAGGACAAGATTCTAAGTTTTGCCAGTGGCGGTCCAAAATATTACGGTTACGAATACCGTAACCCTCAAGGAGAAGTGTACACGGAGTGTAAAGTGAAAGGATTGACTCTCAATTATCGCACCAATCAAGTGGTGAACTTTGGCGTACTCAAAGAAGCCTTGCAGTCTGGTCAGGATGGAAACTTTAAAGTGACCACTTACCAACCTAACAAGATTGTGCGTTTGCCCACACATCAAATCGTCAGTCGACCTTTGGAAAAAGTCTATCAAATCGTGTATCAGAAGCGAGTACGGATTCCTAACCACTTCACTTTACCGTACGGACACGCTGATATTGCTCAGCATATAAAAAGGGACAACGTTCAAGACTAATAGTTCATCTGGACTACCAAGACCAAGAGAAAAAGATGAATCCTTTTACCCAGCAAATATTCAGCAAGAGTAAACTTGAGTGCGATGCTGTACTTTGCGATGACGTAGATGCTGTACGCTGTGACCTTAGCGATTCAGTACCACATTATCGTCATGGGAACTTTGCAAAGACGACCAAACCTATCCTGGAAACGAGTGATAATGATGGTATACGTGTCAATCCTGACGGATGCAAAAGTGATGCCGCTCGTCATCGTACACCTTTTCACATTATCTGTGGATGTCATCCTCCACAACAAACGCTTCGGTTACCACCCTACGGATGTCACGTAAAACTGAGCAAACTTTTGCATATCTCACCTTACCCTCATCGAGGTGAATCTGCACAATACGAATATTCGTTTCCTGTGCGTCTGCCAGAATACTCTGATTATGAAAGTCGGATCCAAACCTTTCGAGGTAAATGGCCAAAATATCTGGGAGGACCTACCCCCGAAGAATTAGCCAGAGCTGGATTTTTCTACTTGGGTGAAGGGGATAAAGTCAAGTGCTTTAGTGGTGGCATGTCACTTCACGAGTGGGAACAGAAAGATTCCGCTTACCTGGAACATGTTCTTTGGTCTCCGGATTGTCATTACGTACCTTTAGTGGGACCTCGTCCTTTATTCAAATTCAATGATGTCAAGCAAGAAAGTAGCCACAGGGTTAGGAGTCCAAGGTCGGGTCACCCCTAGTCAAGTATTTAAACCTGACATCAATATCAATCTTCAAACATTACCGCTGAAATTGCAAGAGAAGATCTACAAGGACATTTGGCAGAGTCTTGCTAGTGCCAAATCTCAATTGGTGACTGTAGAACGTTTGCGTCGAGCAATTCACAGGAGGAAAGTGAAAGAAGTCAACCAACAAGTTCGATGTCTTTGGATTAAAGTTGTGTTCATTCTTTGTTTTCGCTTTAGACCATTTACAACGGAAGATTTTATTAACATTCTGGACCGTTATCCTGAATGGCAGTGGAATGAAATAACTCACTACGTTCAATACTTTCGCTCTAAGAGAAGTGTTTAAGACATGGTTATGGATCCTTTACTAGAGAATATTCGTGGTTTACCTGCGGAATTGAGAGAACGAATTTATCGAGAGTTGGTCAAAATACAAGTCAAACGCAAAGAACTATTGCATCCGTTACGTCACCGATGTTTGAACCACTGGTTCCTCAATGCATTTAAAAGGATTGATTCTTAAGAAAGTGTTCAAGTGGTCAGACATTAGTCAACATCGAGTGGGAAAAAAAGTGTATTGTTAGTAGAGATTATATGTACTTCCAGTTACACTTACTGAATCGAATTCCAGAGGACGAGTTAGAGAGTTACCACAATCTTGAACAGTTTGTAAACTTAGTGGAAGAGGAAACTTCTGATCGACTAGTCACATTTCAGTTAGTGACTAGAGAATTTAGATTCGAGAATGGAATAAAATGACTATGTTTGTGGAGAAATTACGGTTATATGCTGGCGAAAAAAAAAGTGACTATAAAATCGTTCTACCATGCCGAAACCGTTATCATTGTTGATTCAACAGATCCCTTGGAAGGAGATCCATGACCATATTCAATCAGTGGAGGATTACCATTGCCTTTTACGAGAACTGTGTCCATTGAATTGGGGACGACGTGTCGTGTGTGTCTTAGTGACTTGCTTTCTGGGATTTCGTTTACCGTCCGATAATTTTTGGACACTTTACGAACAGTACGTACCACTCGAAAAACAAAATATGAAAGTGATGCCTTTAAATGCTCACGAGAAACTCATTCTCCTGAAAGCTTTGCGCTTTCATTTGGATACTTCTAAACCTTTACGGGAAAACAAGATTCGTCAACTTTTAGGTACCGAAGAGGTGTATGAGGATGTGTGTGTAGCTTGTGACTTACACCCTCACTGGACAGATGTACGTGACTGGAAAAGTGTGGGTTTTGAGGCTTGGACTAAACAAGTGGCTAACTATGCCCGAGATTTGTAATCCTGAAACATTAAAACGTTCCGTGAAAAAAGTCACCTTTCATTCTGTGTTAGTGACAATACCAGAAGAAGAAGAACAGTTTGTCACGGAGGAAAACCATTCTCTTCAGGACAGGACGTTCCTTGACCTTTCCGAAAGGCCATTCCAGGAGAACCTTTGTGTGACAGTACCAAACCATGTACAAACGTTTGGAACATTACGCATTATCCCTAGGACACTACATTTGAATGACAAAAAATGTTGTCAAGTAGAAATTTGTTTATATTCCACGATAGTTGTGTTGATGTGTCTTTTATTCATGTACTTAACCATTTGGCTATTATGTATTTATGTCTTTCGTGTTATTTCATTTTAAAGTTTGCAATAAACGTGTCCTGAAAAAGTATAAAAACTCTTGTCTTGTTTGTCATCGTGTTACACAAAAGGTGACATTCCTGACGCTACTATGGCTACCTCTACTGTCTCTGCTCCCTCTTCCTCCACTTTCAAAGTCATTGACGAACACTTAGACCGTGCTAGTTGGGATGCCTTGTATCTTCGACATCCCTTTAACATGCTCATTGCTGAACCTAGCGGTTCAGGCAAAACCGAATTTGTCAAACGTTTGATCGAACATAAACATCATTTGATCGATCGTCCACCTCAACGTATCGTGTGGTGTTACAAAGAGTGGCAATCCGCGTACAACCTTCTACGAGAAACTCAAGGTGAATCCATTGTGTTTGTGGAAGGCATTCCGGTCGAAGACGACGGTATCGTGTCTGACCCCAGTCAAACCCATTTGGTTATTTTTGATGACATGTTAGGAGAAGACGAAGAAGAAATTAAGCTGTGTTTTACACGCAAAGGGCATCATCGTAATGCCAGTGTCATTTACATTACTCAAAATTTGTTTCAACAAAGTAAAGCCCATCGTACCATCAGACTCAATGCTCATTACGTGGTCTTGTTTAAAAGTCCTAGAGATAAATCGCAAGTGCAAGTCTTAGCCAAACAGTTAGGAACACCTTGGCTAACTCATGCGTACGAAGATGCCACTCAAACTCCACACGCCTATTTACTCGTGGATTTGAAACCCACTACCCCCGATTATTTGCGATTTCGTACCCATCTGTTTCACCACTGGTGTCAAGACGGTGGACCTGTCGTGTACTCATCCCCGTCGTCGACTTAACCATGACCAGCAAAGACAAAAATAGTATAAAAACCTTGGTTACTTGGATTCTGTCTCACACATTGTCAACATGACGTCCCTTCAGTCTCATCTTCCCGTTAAATTGATTCGTGTCTTGTATGGCATTAGTCGCGATTAAAATCCACAAATACGTGATCGTGTCTTAGAAGCCAGTCTCAAAGAAGTCTTACGATGGTTTACGGTGACAGCACGTCAATTACTGCAAGGCATCATTCAGATTCCACATCAAACCAAACGTTTTTTTGACAGAAACAGAGTAGCCTTGACGCAACTAGCTGATCCTCGCATTGACACTCAAACCAAAAAGCAAATCATTTTGAAACATGGAGGTAGTGGTTCATTAGGAGTTGTCATCATTCGTTCCCTCCTAAAATGGGATCCCAATGCACCCAAACTTGTCCCCAAGAAAAAAGTTACTACCAAACGTACCCAGAAGAAAAAGAAAAAGAACCACGGTAGTAAAACCAAGTCACCACCTCAGAAAACGAAAAAGAAAAGTCCACCGAAAACAGTTTCAACCTACATGAGAGCGTCTCCAAAAATGTCTTCTCCATCAGTAATACCCGCTTCCTCTTAAGCAGCAGCTACTGCTGCTCACAAAGTACCTGCCCCAAAAATCAAAGTCCAAGAGAGAACAGGTGTGTTACAAAGTTTACTGGATTTGTCCAACCAAGAATTGGCTCGATTTAGCCCTTTGCGAACTCCTCCACGACGTGTGTTGCCTGTCATCAAGTTGATACGACGTAAAGACAATCAGTGGCGACGCATTCCAGTATAAAAAGACCCTAGGTCCATTTTAACATCAGTGTGTTTTTTTGTGCTGCTAATCACCTCAAGATGGCACCACCAAGAAGTGTACACCATCACCATCGTCGCTCTTCTGTGCAAAAAGGAAAAGGAAAACGAAAACGTCAGTCACGTCATCCTAAGAAACGTTTAGTTCAGCATCGACGACACCTATAGAAAAGACAGTCGTTCCAAGAAAAAAAAGGAGTCACCAAAGAGGCGGTTTCTTCAGTCCTTTTTTTTGTTTACAGACATATTGACAACATGTTGGGAAAGGTTGAGCAATTTATAAAAGAGATACAACAAAAAAATTGATCAGGGACAAAGACCATATGGATAAGGGCTAACAAGGACGAACTATGAAGTTAAGTGGCTGTCGTGTACCCAAAGATGTATCGTTCTCCTGTTCCAAAAGGAAACAAGACAGTTTCGTTGTGCTAAAAAAGGATAAAATGGTCATGTACCCAAGTGATTGACGTTAGTGTACTTTTTGGTGTCTGCCCTGGAAACAATTTACAAAAAAATGTCACCCTCCAAAACCCATTTCTCTTCTACTCCTAAAGGAAAGAAAAGTAAAGGACTACCCCCTCGTTTAGTCAAACATTGGGACATGTTGTCTGTCCTGTCCAAAGCTCCTTCACCCATGCGAAAAAAAACTCATTCAAACCGCCTCGAAGGACGTCATTGAAACCGTGTGCGAATGTTGTCTGAATGTTTTGAAAGGCACGATTCCTTTGTCTGCACATCAGAAAAAATGCTTAGCCAAACATCGACACGTTCTTCGCCAAATGGTCCAAAAGAAAATTCCTATTCGTCAAAAGAAAAAGATGTTGGTGCAACGCGGAGGAATTGCTATTTTACCCCTGTTAGCACACATGTTAGCACCCTTGCTGGGAAGCATAGCACAACCCTTGTTGCAAGGAGTAATGGGATCACTTGGAACTATCCTGGGAGGACGAAGATAAAAGGAGAACACTGGAGTCAAAAGATCCCAGACGTGATTCTTGAAATCTAATGGAAGGACGAAAACTGACTTTAGTCTCTTATAAACGATGGATGTAATACCATCGTTGGCAAGAACAACGGACCCCACAATTACCTCCCAATCCTCATTTGACCGAAATGTCACAGTTACAACACGAATTGCAATCGTTGATGGATCGTAGCGATTTGTCCGAAACGGAAAAATCTCAACGGTACGGTCAATTGTTGCAACGACTGCAACTCTTTCACCAAAAAGCATTAGACGAAACAGCTGTACCTTCTTTGAAAGATTTGAAAGCCCTGATGAAAAGTCCATCACCACCACTACCACTTACCTTAGCGGTTAAGACAGAAGCAACCCCACGGATACCTGAAGAAGAGGTACGAGAAGTCTTTCAAACACCACCAGCAGCTCCTCTTCCTAGTAAAATTGCAACGTCCTTGTTGACCCCTTCCCCTACACCTCAACGAGAAGAACTTAAAGCTTGGGTTAAAAAGAAGATGTCCACTCCTTCTTCGACAGAAGTAAAAAAGAAAGAAGGGAAACCAGAAGTGAAAAAAGACAAGAAAACCAAAGAAATTCTCTTACCACCATTACCACCTCCAACACCATTACCAAAACTACCTTCCACTTCTACTCCTGTGGCACATCGAACACGTAAAGCCGTTTCCAAACCACCCTCTCGCTCCATAGCGAAAATCATCAGCGAAGATTGGATCACTTATTAAAAAAACAAAAACGAAAAAATGGAGAAGGTCTTAGCAAGCATTTACTACGATCCATCTCATCCAGCTGGCTACGGAGGTGTTCAAAAATTGTATCGTGCTGCCAAAACAAAACTGAAAAGTGTCCGTTTACCTCAAGTGCAATGATGGTTACAAGAACAAGCTACGTACACCTTACACAAACCTATTCGATGAAAATTTTCAAGAAGTCGCACCCAAGTGGAAGGTATCGATCATCAATGGCAGGCGGATTTAGCCGATGTCTCTCATTTGGCCACCTACAATCGTGGCTACAAATATTTGTTTTGTGTCATCGACGTCTTTTCCAAATTTGCTTGGGTCGTGCCTTTGACTTCCAAATCGAGCAGTGAATTAGTGCGAGCCTTGAAACTAGTGTTGAAACAAAGTGGTCGTCACCCTCTTCGATGGCAAACCGACAAAGGTACCGAATTTCTAAACCAAGCTTTCCAAAAAGAATTGAAGAAACGTGACATTCATTTTTTTTTACCACCGAGAATCCCGAAACTAAAGCCAGTATCGTGGAACGTTTTCAACGCACTTTGAAAGAATGCATGTGGAAATATTTTACGCATCAACACACTCTCAAGTACATCGACATCTTGCCACACCTCCTTCAATCGTACAACCAATCTTACCATCGGAGCATTGGACGTGCCCCTCAAGAAGTGACTCCCGACAACGAAGTGACCGTCTCCGAGCGTCTGTTTGGTACGTCCCCGTCAGTCACTAGTTCCAAGAAAGGTAGATAGTCAGCCACAGGAGATTGGGTACGCATTGGCAAAACCAAACGTACTTTCGACAAAGGTTACTTGCCCAACTGGACCACCGAATTGTTTCGTGTCACTGAACGAGTGCGTGGTCGTTATCCTCCCGTCTATAAATTGGAAGACATGAATGGATAAGTGTTAAAAGGAACGTTTTACTTACCCGAGTTACAACGTGTGACCAAAACTGAAGACGACGTGTACGAAATCGAAAGCATTCTCGATCGAAGAACACGAAAAGTGGGAAAACGGCGTGTCAAAGAAGTCAAAGTACATTGGAAAGGATATCCGTCAAGTTTTGACTCTTAGATTAACGCTTCTCAAATCATTGACTATAAAAAGAAGTGACCATCATGGTCTTCAACACAGCCTTAGTTCCTACTGTGAACGCTTCTTCCCCCAGTTCTTCTCTGCAAGATCTACAAAAGCAACCCTTGTGGGTGTGGTGTGGAGAACGTGTGCCTAAAACGCAAATCGTCTTTTTCTGCCAAATCTTTGTGGTGTATTGTGTCATCGGTGCAGCCATTGCCAATCTAAGTTTACAACAAGGAGACAAACAATTGTGGACCATTTTACTCAGCAGTTGCATTGGTTACCTTCTTCCCAACCCGTCTCTAAAATATTCCTCTAACGGAAACAACAACAACAACGGGAGTCTGGTGTCCAACGTCAGTTCCAACATTCATCCTAACCATTCTCTTTTAGACACTCCTCTGGTCTCCAGTGACTCCTCGGACACTAAAACTGTGGAATTATGAACAACCAATTTTACTTAACCTTACCCAGTGACAGTTCCATGGAGGTGTTTCCCAAAAACACTTTGTGCTGTTACACGGCCAAATTACCTCAGGCCATTCAATTTGATGACGAAGCCTATTGGGAAGTGGCTTTGGTAGAAATGATTCACCCAACACAAATTAAAAACATCGTTGAAACTCAAAACACTGTATCCGTAGAAGTTGAAGATGAACAAGTGCAACAAGTCATGGATGAACGCAGTGATAAAGTTGACTTTCCGAAAACAAAGAATCCTGCCACTAATCGAACCACTTACATGATGAAAATTCCTTCAGGTTATTATTTTAGCGGTCAACATTTGGTAAACACCCTTGCTGACAAGTTCAATATCATGTTTGAAAAAGCCTTGGAGAAAACTAAAAAAGTGTCAAGATTGAATACCACAAAATAGCTCGTCGACTCCTGATGAAATTTTCACATGACAAAGTCTTGGCCATTACATTTTGTCCTGAATTGTATCACATTTTAGGTGGAAACCCCGAAATGGTCAAGAATCATCCAACCAAAATGCCACCCATAGGTAACAATTTGGATTTTGCCAAACATTTTCATTTCCCTGTAGTAATGAACCAAGGACTGAATTTGATTTTTGTGTACTCCGACGTAGTGGAGTACAACGTAGTAGGTCACACCTCTGTACCGTTACTGCGTGTCAGTCCTTTCAAAGTGGATTCTGCCACGGTTGCTGACGAAGAAGGTGGAAACACCTATCACGTTCACCGTGAATTTGTACATCCTCACTATTTACCTGTCAGTAAGTCGTATTTTGACACAGTCAACATAACTATAAAAGGAGATCTGGGACAAAATATTCCATTCACCCAAGGAAAAGTCACTGTGAAACTCCATTTTCGAAAAAGAGTACTCTAAAAAACTTTTTTTGTCAGTCATGTATCCTGTGTACCAAGGAGTCACTCGACAACGAGGGCATGGTTTAGGGGATATGCTCAAATCGGTCTTTCGTACTGTGGTTCCCGTGTTAAAACCAATGGTGACACGGGGATTGCACGCCCTGAAAGATGCTGCGATGACACACGGTAAAGAATTTCTCCACGATGTCATCATTGACAAACAAAACCCCAAAGGAGCTTTCTTACGAGCAGGCAAAAATGTTTTGCTTCAAACAGGCAAAGATATTTTGGGTCGACGAGAAAATCCTATAAATGCCACGTTTGCTGCTGAGTCAGGCATTCCTGCTTCTCTGAGGTTCCAACAAGGACAAGGCAGAAAAAGACGACAAAAGCACCCTTTCAAGGGACTTCATACTCTCAAAGCTAGAAAAACTAAGAAAAAAAACTGTTCGAGACAGACGTTTTTGATTATAAAATTGTAAACAAAAAAACAACAGAAAATGATGCATCGAGAGTCTTGTGCCTGTTCCAAGTCAGAACTGGATCTGTTTGCCATGCCACCCACTATGATGACCATGCAAGAATCCCAATGGGTCGAATTTCATCCTGTTTCCTCTTTGACGGATTCCGCTCCCATCGAGTTTGAAATCAAAGGACAACCGGAAGATTACATCGATCTGAATATCAGTTACTTGTATCTGAAAGTCAAAGTGCAAAAATCCGACGGTACCAATCTAGCAGATGATGCCAAAGTAGCTCCCGTCAACAATTTCATGCATTCCTTGTTTAGCGAAGTGGATTTGTACTTGAATAACAAACTGATCAGCAGTAGCATGGATACTTACCCTTACCGAGCGTACCTAGAAAATCTCTTGACGTACGGAAAGGAGGCCAAGAACACTCATCTGGATGCTTGCGTGATTTGGAAACCTGACACACCAGAAAAGTTCGACGAACTAGATGAAGACAATAAAGGATTTGTTGCTCGTCAAAAGAAAATCGTGGGAGCTCGTAATTTAGAACTGATGGATCGTTTGCATTTGGACATGTGGTTGCAGGAGAAGTATTTGCTGAACGGAGTAGATATTCGTCTGAGATTGAATCGTAGCAGTACGGCTTTCCACTTGATGGCTGAAGAAAATGTCCACTACAAAACCAAAATTCAAGAAGACAGACTTTACGTGCGTCGCGTAGAAGTGTTACCTAAAGCGGGAAACGACATCAGTCACACCTTGAGCAGAACCACTGCCAAGTATCCGATACGGCGTGTAGAAGTGAAAACATTCACTATTGCTACTGGACTCCGATCCAAGATCGAAGATCATCTATTCCAAGACCAGTTACCCAAACGTTTAATCGTTGGCATCGTTAGCAATGCAGCCTTCAACGGAGCAAACAATGAAAATCCTTTTGAGTTTAATCACTACAAAGTGTCCAAAATTGAAGTCAGTCGCGATGGCAAGACTCTGTGTACCAGACCCTTTGAACCTAACTTTGACCAGAAGAATTACTTGAGATCGTACTTGTCCCTGTACGAAGCTACCGGTCAACTAGGAACCAACACCAGTCACGGCATTTCGTACGACGATTATGCTGGAGGATACACTTTGTGGGCCTTTGATTTCACTCCAGACCAAGGCAGTGACGAGAGACATTTCCACCCTATAAAATCCGGTCAACTGCGAGTGGAACTTCAGTTTGCAGAACCTCTACCCCACACATCGAACGTCATCCTGTATGCTGAATTCGATAATACCATAGAAATCAACAGTTTGAGAGAAGTTATTCTAGACTATTAGACACTATGGAGGACACTTATCCTTCTTTGAAAGTGGAAGAATCCATGGAATGGGAGGATACCGTGAAAACCAATTTCAAAGACGAAGACAAAGAAAACGAGGTCGTGAAGTCAAGATGGCCAGAACAAGAACAACATTTAGTCTCCTGTTTTGCTAAACACTTGGCAGATAAAATTACGGAATTGGTCAAGAAAGATTGCTATGGATGTCAAAACGAGAAATCCCAGTCAAATTCAACACGATAAATGTCTCATGATGAGTCAAGAAGAAAAATTGGACGAGTATCTGGACGAAGCTTGGATTCTCATCGCAGAAGAAAGCGTGTTGCATGAGTGGTATAAAGGCTTGTGTGATCATTCCTGTCCTCCACTGACTACTCGAGAAATCTAACACATCGAAGCTCTCTTAGCCCAGAGTTGGGAAACCAGGCGAAGAAACGGTTACTTGTCAGAACTTTTCAAGCAAAAAGTCAGAATTGAATTGATGACTTATCATCACCTGTGAAGAAAACAAACAAGAGAAACAAAACAAGCAGAAAAATGGATACCTGGGAACTTTATTACCTTTTGAATAACAGTTCGTATACTGCTTCTTGGAATCCTGTAGTGTGTGCTAAAGATGAACTCCCACATCGCAAAACTCAAGACCACCAAGCTTATGTCATCAACACAGACGACAGTCATCTTCCAGGAACTCACTGGGTAGCCGTGTACTTTCCTCAGGTCAATTGTGTGGAGTATTTTGATTCGTATGGATTACCACCTTTGGAAGACGATATCATTGACTTTATGAGAAGAAATGCCCAGACGACACGATTCAATAATGTGAAGTTACAAAGCAACGATTCCATGGTGTGTGGACAATATTGTGTGTATTTTCTTCATCATCGCAGTCTGGGACATTCTTTAGAACATTTAGTCACTTTTTTTGATCGTGACTCTTCTAGAAATGATGCAAAAGTAGATCGATGGTTTTGTGACCGTTATGGTTATCTTTTGTCTTTAGCTAGAAAACGTAGTGTACATCAATGGCCTCATGATATGAATGAATGGAAATCTCACATGATTTCACAACGTTGTCAACCTTGTCAAAAATAATTTGTATTTTAAATTGAAATGTTGTTTGTTCCTTGTTCCTTGTTAATTCTATTCATTGTTAGTTGAATAAAAAATGTTGTATTTTGAAGAAAAAAACGTGTCTGTCGTTTGTTTAGTTATAAAAAAACCACAGTTTGAATATATGCTCTTTGACTTTCTCTCTATCCCTCCTCATGACATGAGCTATCCTCACGTTTCAATAACTAAAACTCAGTAGCGATGTTTTATATCCCATCCGCGCTTGTACCATATAAAGCGAACGGGTCTCCAGTCTGACCATTCACTGTTGACTCGTCATCTTACGAAGATGCCTTCCAGACTAGCTAAACTCAACGAAGCTTACGTTCAATTACATCGTGTCAGGCTAAACCTGATACCGAAGCCTGAAGAGATAGAGAATGTCAGAATGCTCTCTATAGCCCAAGATCTCATAGAGAATGTCTTTAGAGAGGAAATTGAGAAAGAAAATGAAGAATGGACTGAGAAATACAGAATTCAGAAGAGGCAAAGAGAAGAGCAGCAACAGCAGCAGCAACAAAAACAATATCAACAACAAGAACCAGACAAAGGATTTGTGGACTGTCGAATAGACACCAAAGACTTCTCTTTCTCTTTTCGCAGAAGCAGGCCTTATCGTGTAGGAAAACCTGCTGCCAGACGGGGTTGCAATCTTAGACAGTAAAATTCAACAAAGATTGCCTTTACTCTTCGTCAAAAAAAAAACAAAAAAAAAAAACAACAAAACAATCAGCCCTTTTCAGGGCTACCCAAGACTCTCGAAAAGATATACTTTTTTCATTTGCCAAAAATTTTTTAAAATTTTAGAAGTGTGACTATAAACACTTCAATTTTTCGGGGAATCAGTAAAACAAACGAAACCCACCCTTTTCTCTCTGTCTTGTCCAACAACATACAAAAAAAAATCTGTGTTGGTAAGTCAAAAAAAGTTAACGTGAGAACTTCTTTTAAGTCCGCGCGTTTCATATCATGGTAAAAAAATTAGCGGATGTTTTCCATCACGTCCGCTCTCCAAGGATATAAACGCGAACACGCGTCAGTCTAGCTCCCATTGTGAACCTGTTCACATTAAAGATGAGCGAAAAAATTTCCAAACTTATTGAACTCCAAAGACACCTGGAGTGTGCCAGACGTCTCCTGGACGAACTGACTATGGAGGCTTACAAAGAATAAGCCAGACAGAAAGAAGTGGAGGAGATAGAGAACCAACGAGGAATCTTGCTGCACCCCATGGTAAAACTCGTGTGTGAGGTGCTACCTGAGGTGAGGACACCTCCAGCATCAGCAGCAGCAGCAGCAGTTACACCGCAGAGACCAGTTATTCATCCCCCGACTCTGGCCACGAAGACAGGAGGTTCAGCAGGTCTTCACTATTCCACAAACGGAGGAGTGGGATAGTGAAGCCACTCAAGCTCCGTTTGCTCTGCAGGTCAGAGCAATAAATTGGGAGAATGACTGGAGCCGACGATGTGTGTGCGGTGCTCGTCCTGGAAGATGTCAGCATTAGCCAGATGTCATTGGAGTTCAATAAAACAGCCCTTTTCAGGGCTAACCAAATCTCTAGAAAAGAAATACTTTTCAATTTACCATTTTGCCAACTTGTGTAAATATAGTGAAGTGTAACTATAAACACTCACTTCAAAAAAAAATGTGTGTGTGTGTGTGTGTTTACATTCGCGTTCGTTGATGAGATGGTGTAGGGTATGATTTGTGCTGCTCGTTTCGTTGATGAGATGGTATATTTTGGGTTTTATGCTTCTCTTTCGTTGATGAGATGGTATAGGGTGTGCTTTTTGTGCTTCTCTTTCGTTGATGAGATAGTATATTTTTTGGTTTTATGCTTCTCTTTCGTTGATGAGATGGTACAGGGTGTGTTTTTGTGCTTCTCTTTTCGTTGATGAGATAGTCTATTTTGGGTTTTATGCTTCTCTTTCGTTGATGAGATGGTATATTTTGGTTTTTATGCTTCTCTTTCGTTGATGAGATGGTATATTTGGGGTTTTATGCTTCTCTTTCGTTGATGAGATGGTATAGGGTGTGTTTTTTGTGCTTCTCTTTCGTTGATGAGATAGTATAGGGTGTGTTTTTGTGCTTTTCTTTCGTTGATGAGATGGTCTATTTTGGGTTTTATGCTTCTCTTTCGTTGACGAGATGGTATATTTTGGGTTTTATGCTTCTCTTTCGTTGATGAGATGGAATATCATATGTGAAGTGAGTTTAAGGGATGTTTTCATTCACGTCCGTGCTTTACGTATATAAAACCCTAGTGTTCAACATTCGTGCCATTCTACACAGAATACAAAATGACTGGAAGTCTAGAGCTATTTACTCAGTTAAGAGATACTTGGTATTGGTTCGTGGATGGAGTGCACGAACTGGACAAACTTAACCAAGAATGGAAGTTAACAATTACTGAGGACTTTATAAACAAACTAAGAGTAACCAGTTTTAAGTTACAATTGATAACCATAGAAGAAGCAGACAAAATACGAGGAATCGTCAATTCAAAATACTTCAAAGTGGGAACCTTGAAATAGATTCTGGATGATGTTATCCAAGTGAGATGCTATATGGAAGACATCTTCCATTTAACAGAATGGGATTTTGTGAAAAAAGGTGCAGATCACATGAAGAAATGCGAAGACAATATCAAACAAATACTGGAAGAAGAGGTCAAGAAAATTAAGGAAACCTGGGCAAAAGAAAGAAAAGAGAAAGAAAACCAAAAGAAGAAAAAAGACTTTGAAAAACTGAATGAAAATTGGATGAAGATACAAAAAAAGTTTAGAGATATGGGACATCCAAACTGGATGCCATACGAAGAAGAAGTAAAAAAGAAAAAGAGAGGAATTTTAGAGAAATTTAGACAATGGTGGAAGAAATGCAGACAATAAAAAGATGATGAAAACAAAGGCCCTTTTCATGCCTCGAAAAGATTATACTTTTCCATAACAAATTGCCTGTATAAGTTATAAAACATACATTTCACTAACACGACGAACGCTTGACGTCACAGTACTTACACGTTGCTACACTGTTGACAAGTGTTCAGTACCGTGACGTCATGCCACCTGGGCCATTTCTCTTGTCGCTATACAGACCCAGGGTGTGCTAATACAAAATTCACCTTGTCGCTATCTTCATTCGGCTGTGCCATTTGTCGCCAAAGTGCCGCGGACCATATTTTAATGATAACTCCCATTGTCGCTATTCTAACCCCATTCACTACTCTGGACAGTGGTCAAGCAGCGATCACTACACCTGTAAAGGAGAGGCTATGTGAGATGCGTCACTTTCCTGTAGCGAGCGGGACACCAGGCCCAGACCTCGCAAAACAGTGAACTGGCAGATAGTTGTCAGAGCGGCAAAGTATGAACATCTAAGTAGAAAATGATTCTGGCCACATATTCCAAATCTAATCAAAAAACATGATTATTTTTTTTTACATGATCGATATTAACTTTGGCACTTTAAAAATCTCAAAACTGGATCATGCTGTTATGATAAATTTTAAGTAGATTTATTACATAATTGCTATTGAATTTAAATGCCCATAATTCTTTATAAAACCGCTACCATCTGCCACCACACTGCTCAAGTAAACTTGTTTTTAAAAAAAATTCTTTCCATTTAATTTACGCTAGTATGTCAGAATGCGTTACAGTCAATATAATATATTTAGCTTTTAATGTGCACAGGAATATAATACTAGAATTAACTTCACCATGATATAATTGTCTTTCGGCATTTAGACAAATAAGTCTGCTCTATAATATCAAAAATTTACAGTATTGTGACTGACACTGTCTTTATGTAAAGTTCCTATGCGATATTGAAAAGCATGTTTTATCTCACATTTTTATATATTAAAATCATTTAAGTCCCGAACTCTGGTCTTTTCGATATTTAACAAATGGAATGTTACAATGATGATAAATATAGGTCTGATCACAAACAATCAGAAATTTAAAGTTATTGAATTTTTAATTGCATAGTGACTGCTTGTTTACCTGTACTATGGGAACTGAATTAGTACTGTGAGTCCTTTACGGAATCAGTACACAATTAATAAAATCCGGTTCAGTACCCCACGAATGTAGTCCCAGTCTATTTTTAGATCACTTTTTCCGATCTAAATTTGGTGGTGATACTAGAGTTAGATTTTGGCATTCTTGGTAAGGATTTAAAGGCAATTGATTATTCTTTAAAATGTGAGCTTATGGTGTGGTTGTCTGTGTGCATTTCGGCGACAGTGCACATTGAGTAATAAGGTCACGGTGATGATCCGGAAGTGAAATCTGTGTTCCGTTGCCGGGTGTTTTGTTTACAATTCAGCCTCTCAAAAAAATGCAGGTCAACCCTTGACAAGAATTAAACCGTAACGTCATCTTTGAAGGTATTTTAGATTAACATATGATTTGTATTGATTGTCACACAGTGGAAAGTTCAGTACTGAGGAACAAATGTAGAGAACATATAGTAAAATTAATTGTGTACTATGGCCTGTCAGTAAAAACTTGAAACTGATATAAATTTTTTATTATTAATGACATATACATGAAATTTTAATATGTTATGTATAATGACTTTAAAAATATAAAAATGAAATTAGAAGTAAAAAATAATTTTAATTTTAAAAATTTAAATGAAGTTTAAAAAAACAATTAAAAAATAAAAAATTTCCACCAAGTATACACATATATAATATTTTTTGGGAATGATATTAAATGATATCAGCATATATATACTCCTACACCCAGCATATATATACTCCTACACCATATACAAGCTCAAATGATAGATATTTGTCAAATTTGATCTAAGAAAATATCTTTATTAGTCAAAATGAGACCCTCATTTAAAATACATGAAGACAAAATTCTACTTTGCTTTGTACCTTTAGGTCATTGAAACTATTTATTTGGGGTTCAAACAGTTAATTTATCTGTTTATGATGGGGTGACTTCCTGAGTAACACATATCTGCTTGTATAGCTATCAGTAATTGTTTATAACCATAATTATAGGGTATTTAGTGAGAGGACAGAGATGAAGACTTTATACTAGAACCTGTTCAAGTTCTCTACAAAATCATATTAAGCTGTCAGAGAATGAAATACAGGTCAGAGGGGTAAAATATACTTTACCCAGGTATATTTACCATTGCATGTAAGAAATCAGCAAAATGATGTAAGTTGAACACAGAATGCATTCCATTTTATTGTTTAGTTTCTTTAAGATGTTGATTGATGTAGTGCGACATTGTAGCCCAGATGATATTATAAGAATTCTCATGATCCATTTTGCTTTATGGATTATTAATGACTAATAATATTTGTTATCTGACACTTTAAAGATTACATACGTAATATTCAAACAGATTATTTGAATTTAACTTTCTACAACTGATCCTAACATGGTTACATAGCTGACATGAACAAATATGCATATATTTTGTAATGTTTGGAATCAAAAGTTGACATTGTTAGGTTGACATGGTACCTATAGTGAATCTGTAAGGCCCAGTTTTGACTGTGTGCACTTAAAATATCCCAAGATGTTATTTTCATCATGAATATGCCTCTGTATGGTAACACATTTCAATTTAGTACTTTGACAGAGGGCGGTATTGCAGCATCAGCTGATATTTGATTCCATTGAATCATTGAATCATTGAACTTAATAACTTGGTAGCCAAGACTCTTAAAAATAGACTAAAAATGTTCAAACAGATTATTTGAATCATGTTTGCACATGTGATTTTAACAAGTACATTGCATATGTCCCACACATGCAAATATCCATCCTTGTTTACAAGTTTTTGGGATGAAAATTTCTTATTTAGTTGATGATATAGGATCTATTGGTACCTATAGTTGATCTGTGTGGCTACATTTTGCTATATACACTCACAATATCTAAAATTGTTTTTCCTTCATGAATAGGATTGCATATAGTAATAAATTTTAATTTGGTACATTGTCATTTGACTTTCCACTATACTGGTATGTATCAATGTTTGCACCAATGATCAAACCTCACCGCTCCAACATTGCCTTAAACTTTATGATACATACTCTACCTGATTATTTATTTAACCTGTAAATGGCTAAATATGCTTGTAGAAACTTCATCTATTTTTAGGATGCATTTGTCACTTTAATGCATGCCCATTGCTTCACATCTTTGAGTGTCACTCTATCAAGTTTACCATTTTTAACCATATTTGCAACCTGAATGTTATTTTGAAATCACCATATCTAACACATTTTAACTTCATTTCCCTACATCTTCCTTTTTTAGAATTAAGTGAAACATGTTATATATTTTCAGGTCTAGTCTGGTATTTGGAACAAAGTATTAGAGTTGGATCAATTTGGAAGCTCTCCAGTAGTCCAATGGTGATAGCAAGGTCTCATAAGGACATGTGCAGTATGCTGCTATAAGTGACCAAGATGAGTTCATATCAGTACACTGATATACAGCATCTCAAAGACATGGCTTAGATCTTCATGAGAGAGATTCACATCTTTTTTCAGTAAGGTGAAACTGTATTTTCATATTGCATTGTTGACTTTTGTAGTTATCGGCATTAAAATGGAATGCATATTTGCTATAAAACATGGTAGTGGTCCCATCAAAACTTTAAATTTGAGTGGGATATTAGTTATACAAAGAACTGTCCAAGTACCTGAAACAATAAATGTGGAACATAGTACCTGTCATTGTTTCTTTAGTATGTACACCTATATGCATCTGGATAGGCATATTGTAATTTGCTGTCAAAATCACTGTGAGCTATCATGCTTCAGTACTCCTGGGATTAATATTATCAGTTGTACAGACCTAAACTACCATTTGTTTTAAAGACCATTCATTAATCAACATTGCTGCCTTAAATTTGTCAAACTGAATGTCATAAGTTGTATGAAAATTTATTTTTTGTAAAATAAAAAGTTTTTAAAATTTATATATTTTTTTAAATTTTCATTAAAATTTAATATATCAATATTTTTTAATTTCAAGACTATTTTCAGACAGGCCTTATCAAGTATTACAATTAGGTTTTTACTGCATTGAAAAATTCCTATAATTAAGAAAGATATAGCAAATTTAGTTTTGGTTTCTTAAGAACAATTGGACCTCAAATTGCACCCTATAGAACACCAGCACTACACACTTTCTGACAGCTGTCAAATGTCTTGCTTGCAAGGAAATTTCAAAAGACTTTATGTATGAAGTTGAAACAGTAGTGGCATGCAAAATAAAATGCAAATATAAAAGTTTGACAAAAACATTGACCCTTTCAGGAATCAGTACACAATTAATAAAATCCGGTTCAGTACCGAATGTAGTCCCAGTCTATTTTTAGATCACTTTTTCCGGTCTAAATTTGGTGGTGATACTAGAGTTAGATTTTGGCATTCTTGGTAAGGATTTAAAGGCAATTGATTATTCTTTAAAATGTGAGCTTATGGTGTGGTTGTCTGTGTGTATTTCGGCGACAGTGCACATTGAGTAATAAGGTCATGGTGATGATCCGGAAGTGAAATCTGTGTTCCGTTGCCTGGTGTTTTGTTTACAATTCAGCCTCTCAAAAAAATGCAGGTCAACCCTTGACAAGAATTAAACCGTAAAGTCATCTTTGAAGGTATTTTAGATTAACATATGATTTGTATTGATTGTCACACAGTGGAAAGTTCAGTACTGAGGAACAAATGTAGAGAACATATAGTAAAATTAATTGTGTACTATGGCCTTACGCTATCGTTGCAATGATCCGCCATAGTCAAGTCACGTGAAATTATGTCTCTTATTATCACCTGACCTTCGTAATAGAGACGAGTGTAGTGGGAACGAATAGGGTAACAGACTACTGGTGAACAGAATCTGATAGTTTTCCTCTCCATATTTGGGCGGTGGCTACATTGAGGCTGGTAACCGGGCCATAACGGATAGATTATTTCACTAACGAGCCAAGGACCACATAAATAAAAAAAAATGGTAGGTGTTACTTCTCTTCCTACAGTTGAGATTTTAAGATTTACTGTCTTGTTCAGATTTGCTGCAGTCGTACTATTTATAGGGATACTTTAAAACATTAAGGCACAATTATATTATTCTACTTGTTTCTGGTAAAGTTAAGTAACAGCCCCGACTGCGGTAAATAAAAAATTTACATATTTGTGAGATTTCATAAATGGTAACACTGGAGTGCTATAATATAAAAAGTCTTAAAATTAGCGATTGGTAAATAAGTAAATAACAACACCGACCATCAAGATATTATATATGTCTATTTGGCCTTCTTTGCTCTATATTAACTTATATTTAATTTCCAGTTTAAATCAGATGGTTGTGTGAAATAATCGATAAACAGACGCCATGTTTTCCACTTTATACAAGGGGCGTTACTCGATATCGCGGTAATACCGAAATAATAATTTCACGATTGCATATACTTGTCCTGAGGTTTTGATCTTGATGCATATGCAGTACAAATTGTAAATCAGCTAGAAAAATGGATGCTACCTCAATGGCTCTGATTCAGTCACGTGTACTCTCCAACAACAGAAGCTTATCTTAGAGAATTAAAACTACACATGTGCCTGGGGTGGCGCAAGGATCGCCGGTGAGAATAGCACACGAGTAGGAATGTACATGTCGACCACGGGCTATTAACCAAAACCATGTTACAATGAAAGTTATAATCATGTACAACAAAATGTTGTAAGTCAACACCTGTCCATAGCCACCAGAAACAAAAATATACTGATAAATATCTTTCAAAATTTTAGTCTTGCTACCATTCTATCTCTTGCTTCTTGACAAATATGGTAATTATATGATCTGACTTTTTGCATACAATTATGGACATTATGAGATGACAAGCTGTTTAATTCATTTATTACAGTGATATCAATTTTGAGAAGATAAAGATTTTATCTGAGAACATGAGTAACAACCATGTTTTGAAAAAGTGAAGTTTGTGGGTTCATTTAAAAAAGTGTATTTACCGAACAGTTCCAAAATCTTCTGTAAATAAAACTGGTGTTGCAGAACTCATAACTTCATCCAGTGTACATGTATATAAGATAAGCACATAATAGAGCCTGTGCAGAAAATTAACGAAAACCTAGAATACAGCAATACCAAAAGGACCTTCACTTGATCAGAAGCTATAATAGGACTAATGCTCTGGATACATTATCCCTGTTCAAAATTATCTCAGTTGTTGGGGTTATCGTTCTGTAAGTTGCATATAATGTGTTCCTGAAGCAGACTAAAATCTTCTCTACCTTCTTTTCTGATATTACATTGGGTGAAAACCAACTGTGCTTGGAATGAAATTTGCTGGAATATCAGCATCATGATCTCTAGGAATATCCGACTCCTCACTAGTAATTTATAAATTTATTTTGATAGACCTTTCTTTGTGCTTGTAAGAAAAATTACTCTTTTTTTTTGGAGTTATGACTTTGAATCCTTCAGAACACTTGCATTTTAATACCAATCTCAGCACTTGCCTACCTGTCAGTTATTGACCTGAAAGTTAAATTGCTGACCTATGCATGGAACGCCATCACTCCATAGTATGAGTATCATCTGATCCATTCTAAGCATTAGTTTTTTCCTACTAATATAGATCTCATTGTCCTCATGATCTTCATGTGTCATTCATACCTTGGGGGTTTTGCTGCCTTCCACACATGCATCATTAATTTAAATTTCTAATGCTCCAGTACAAAAAGTGCCACATACAGTTAGTTTCCAGCACTAGTAATTTCAGAAGAGAAAAAAAAGCAGTAAACTTCTTGGTCAAGTTGCTGAGAATCATTTGTTTCTGAGGACATATCTTTCATGCATTAAAGCAAATCACGAGTTATATAAATTCTAAATTCTTTCTGTAATCACTTTAGTCTGTTACCTTTAAAAACATTTATTACTTTTATCAAATGAAAACAAGAGGATATCAGATCTTGGGAGTGGCTGTACATGAGGTAGTGTAGATAAGCTGAATATTATTGGTAGTCCAGAGTATTACTCAAAGGCTATATACATAACCATTGTGTAGCTTTCTATGTATATTACACTGCTTTGGCAAGTCATCAGTGCATTTTCTTAGAAACACCTTAGTCTCATACTTGATTATTTTAATCCTAGTAAGTCAGTTAGAAGATACCTCTGAATCACATGATTAAGCTACTTGGCAGACAAGCATACTTTTAACATAAATACATCTTGCTAATAGTCAGTGTGAGAGAAGTGCATCTGTACATCTCAACTTCAGGACCACCGAAAAGAGTGACCACTTTATCACTTAAAAAATGTGTACAGCAGGATTTAAGCAGGCAGCTTTAATATATCTTTATTAGCCAAGGTTCCAGTGTGTTAGCCTATCAAACACCTTGGCTGAGTGATCAAATATTTCAGTGCTTCAAGTATGTGAATTTGATTTGGATGAGCATCCAACCAAAATCAAGTTGTTCAGCTCTGGAACATTGTGCCTCATTGATTGAAACAAAGAAAGAACTTGTAAATAAGTGAGTTTCCATTTTTTGTTTGTACAAATACTTGTTTGTCTCAAATATACCTGTAATGGCACCTTCCAGGTATGTTGTCAGTCTTGCAATATTAAACTTACACAAATATGCTTTTGAAGGCAGTTGCTTCCACCAATTTCAGCCCATGTACAATGCACCGCTTTTATACACTTTTGGTTAGTTGGCATTACATACTAAGGGAAAAACCTCATGAAATCTAATATATGTCACTAGTTCAAAGCACTAAAATATTTGATTGATCCAACTGGCTGGCTAAGATAATTAAAATACAACATTTAGATCATTGCTGTACTGCTAGTAGTGTTATTCTGATTATTGATTATGATTGATCATCAGTTGATTGAGCAAACCAGTAAAATAAATTGTGAAAGTCTATAATCATTGTGTGTAAAGGGAGACTATAACTTTTTTTCAAGATGCATGAAGAAAACAAGATTAGTAAACTCCTGTGTAAATGGTAAGCTAAATGGGGCTTCCAGTCCACAAAAGTTGATCTGAAATACTTGTTCCCATCACACTTTACAAATATAAGATCATACCATTTGCAAAGGTGAAAATATTCATAATTAGGAAATTGCAGTCATGATTACATGATTGAGCTATTAAATTAATGATTTGTTTCCTTTTAAATGTAAAATCCTTTGTAGTCCTTGTAAATAATGAGAAACCAGAAAGAAATATTCCTACAATTTAAATTAGAGTCACATCGCATATGAAGGAAAGGATTTTGAGGGATTGCAACAGTATTTCAGTTACATAAGACTGATCAGCCATAAAAGTTGATTTCATTTAACAAAGTTTTAGAACAAATATAACACAATACAGCAGAACAAAATAGTAATATTTATTATCAGTGTAAAGTATGCATATCATTAAAAGAGATAACTCCTGTACATTAATTACATGTTGAATGTTAAATTTTCTGACTTGTAGTAATATTTTACACCACTATTTTATGACTCTTTTGTTAGGCTATTTTAAGGATTTAAAAAAATATTTTCTTCAATTTATAGGAACAAATACAAAATGTTAAAAGTCTGATAGCTACTGGTTGCAACATAAACCGGTCTGATGCTCAACAATATTGGTTTTGGACCTTTCGAGCCTTGAGAGAAAAATTCTCTTTAATTGTGTTATGGATATTTATATCAGTTATTATTTTAGAATATAGTTTTTATATAAGTCATTTGGGTTAATGACATCTTTTTTTTAATTCTTTAATTCTGGGACTGGCCAGTTATATAAGAAGAATACTTATATCTACTTTCTTCCTTCATTAATGAAGGTTATTGCTAAACTTATGTTGACAACTAATTTGGTTGGAGTATGCCACACTTTAGTTGAATGGAACATGTCAACATGGCATGAGTTAGGGAGTACATTTGTAGTCGGATATGTCACAACTGCCCTATTGGATGATAATATTAAAATAAAAGTACTGGTCAGTGTTGTTGACCATGATATTTCACAGTACAATAATTTATATGTTTGGAAATCTTTATTTTGCAGTGATTCAGATTTATTTATTTGATATGCATTAATTGACTATATAACAGTATTAAAGCACAGTGTAATGTTCTCATTCTTCAGTTATAGTCAGGTTGGTAAGTATATATGCTGACCATTGCACATTAAATTTGTTTTTGCCTTATTACATCTTGTGCTTATATATAGATTATGCTTTTTTGATACCTTGAAATTGAATACATGTAATATGCAGTAAAAGCTGTATTTATAATTTTGTTAGTATTGCTTTGATTCCACTCGTAGATCTGAGAATTTTCATATAAACGTGACTACTGCATAAAAATATTTTAGAATAGTACAGTAGATGTCCTAAACATACATGTAGTTTCTTTATTTTCTATGACAGTTACCAAGAGAATAGATAGACTTCTTCAACATGAAACTTTGTCTCACAGATTCATAATATTGACAAGATAGTTAAGTAGAGGACCAGTCGTGCTTTAAAAGAAAATGGTGCCAGATGTTAAGCTGAACAGGCTTTAAATATGTTACAGATGGAAGTTATATGACTGAAAATGTTAGAGAAGATGGATCTTTTCAAACTTCAAAGCATGTTAAATACACAAAAATAAAATAAAATTAGCACCACTCTACAAACTTTAAAAGAAGAATATGAGAACTCAAATTGAGCACAAGGTCATCGCTCATTGCAGAATCAACTTCACAATCATTTAGCAAAAGTTACATGTGTTGGTTAGTTAAAGTGAGTGCAGAATATACATACTTGTCAGTATATTTTGTGTTTGTATTCTGGTTCTAATTCACAAGGATTTGGCAAATTCTTAGAAGAATATTGATAGCACAACAATTTAGTAGCAAAACTGAATGTACATTTTTCATAGTTTACTGTAATTATGCTAGGTAATATTTAGGTTACACTTTTTATGCCCAAATTGTGCTTTTCTAAAAATTATATTTGCAAAAATTATGCTTTTACCTCTTGGAGGATTAACATGAATGCTGCATACATTCTAACCATTAAACTTTTTGATGTAATATTACCCTTTTTTTCACAAAATTATTCTTTATGCTAGCCTGTGAAAGGATTATGCTATTTTTGGTTCATTAGAAAATAAAAATAAAACAAGAAGTTGTTTTGTCATTTTTATTAATTTCTCCTTAATTCTGATTGGCCGAGTTGTCTGAAGCGTTCTCGATTATGGATCACTGCCATCTCACCTCTATCTGCATAGGTTCAAGTTTAAGATTCAGCAGATGTGGATATGCAAGAAAGCTTGCCAGTAGCTACTCATGGTTGGTGGTTCTTTTCGCAGATTTCCCGGTTTCTTCTTCCACCATTAATACTGGCCGCCATGTATATATAGCATATCTTGTGCTGAAAAATAGCATTAAGCCCAACAGCAGCTTAATTCTGCTATAAATTTGAGACTATTCTTTGAAAAATGCTGTGTAAGAATAGTTTAGTTAACAAGTTGCAGGTTTTTTGAAAAAATTACTTTTATTTAGGCATTATGAGATTGCTAACTCCAAACAAGATTTACTTACCTCTGAAATTGTAGAACTTTACAAAATACAGAACTCTGCACCTCCACAAATGAAGATTTTACAACACATGTGCTCCAATAAGCATCTGCAATTTTACACTTCATAAAATGCTTTACAGTGCAAGTTGTGGATGTTATATGATGGAAAATGTTAAAGCTGATGTATCTTTTCAAACTTCAAAACATGTCTGATTAGGAAATAAAGGACAAATCAACACCACTTTACAAACTTTAAAAGAAGAATTTGAGAGTAAGGATAAGTCATTACCACTGTACAAACTTTAAAAAAAGAATATGAGAGCATTCTTAGCACATGATTATGGTCATTACAGGATTCCAGTTCACAATCATTCAGCAAAAGTTACACTAGACTAGTTACAGTGATTGGTGAATATATTATAAATATCTATTCAGTATATCCTGGTTCTGATCCATATGGATTATGCTCTTCATGACAAGAATTTTGACTAGCAGTAGAACCAGTTTATGGAAGTACTCACATAGCTCATGTATGTGATCTGAGTCACTTTTTGCAGCTATAGGTGTCAGTTTGGAGAATTTAATTACACAATGCTTTAAATAGCATTTGTTCACTTTATTTTGTGCCTTGTCCATCAAAATTCCATTGAAGATTATTGTAAATATTCCTCAAAAAAACTACTTAACGGCAAATTCATTGGTAATGTACTTCAACATTTTTATGCACAGTTAAGCAAGTGAGGTGATCCCATTTTAAACTGGTTTTTGTACCCTGCTATGATGTAAGAGAGAACATGCCTGCAGTTAGGAAGAAATTGTATTACAAACATAAAGAGATACAATAATGTCCTCATTTATAAACAAAGACTGCATGGGAAAACACCAGCCAGAAAAGAAAATTGCACACTAGTCTAATAAATTGGAGGCAATTGTGTAGTTTTGTATATATCTTCTGTATGATATATTATGTCTTTTACTTCAGTTTGTACATAATACCTATTTTTCCTATACAGATTTGTTCCTGCATACACATAAAAGACAGTAGAAACACTGCTTCATTTCAGATTTTAGGTAAAGTTTACACCATGATAAATTATCATTTTGAAAAAATGTCTTGTATAAGTTAAGAATTAAACTTTTTTATGTTAATCCTCTATCCCATTGATAGCTGAACATCCATACAGCATATAAATGAAAATGTTTGCGCCTTTTTGTTCATGCGATCATACCTCGATTCCCCCTGCACTAGTACTACTTCAATCCAATATCGACTTTCTTGACCCAGTCTAATGCCAAGCTAAATTGTAAAAGTCAGTACCGATCTATATTTTTTGTCTGCAAATGTTGTTATGGCAATTAATGTGCAGATTACTGTTATAATCATATTATGATTAAATTTTAAAACTGAAATTAGTTTTTAAATTTATATGAGTATATGTGCTTAATGACCCATGTGACTTTTACTGTAGTAGCAAAAATAATACATTTTTTTTTCATATATGCTGTAATTCTTGCATGCAATCTTGTACATGTATATAGATTTCACATTTTGCACCCATATGACTGGAATACAATGGAGTTTGTGCAGCCATATGATTGAATTTACAATATTATATTCTTTTTCATCATTTTTCAAAAACACTAAGCATAGCCATTAAATACCATCAGTATGTTATTGGTATGTTCAAGAGCCTGATATATTTGCTTTTTTTATGTTGTCACACATGCATGCATTTTTAATTATAAAAGTTATGGTTTTCTACTGAAATAGTTACAAGCTGAATTACCAAGTTCAAAGAAACCAATGGTTATATCTCACACCATTCCATTTTCCAAAGCCTTAACCAGTGAACCATGAGGCATCCTTGTGTGGGGATCTTGATGATTCCTATGAAATGATGGGCTTTTGGGGTAAAGAACAGACCCAGGAAATCATGCTGTAAATTAATTTCCCTGCTTGTAATTTCTTAGTAAGTCTGTTTATACTTTGTCATGAACAGGGGTTAGTCTCCAGGGAAAGTGCCAGAAAATCAAGCATCATATTTATTTGTCATCTTAAATGAAAACATGGTAGACTAGTGATCAAATTGTTTTAGGTGGGAATACAAAGTTTATGAATCACTTAACATTCTGTGATGCTAAATCACATTAATTTCAGTTGATTCACAAACACAGCTTGTGTTGGTATTGTATTTAAGCATGAAATGTTGAAATCAGATTCTGATGGCATTGTGTTTTAGTGAGAACATCTTTTAGCTTGAATATTCATATTTGCATAGAAAGTACTCTTTATTTCACAAATGTTACCTAGTAGAACTTATGTGACAGCCTTTTATCCAGTATCAGTTAATGCAAAGTTTGTTATTGCTGCTGCTCCTAAATGGACAATGAGGTTGGTCCTAAATAAAATGGTATTGATCTGACATCCAGTATGGCTGCCATGGTAGCCATCTGAAAGATCTTTTTATTGCTACTCTTTTCTGTGAAAGACTTAGTAGGATGTGTTCTGAATGAAAATAGTGATGATCCAACTTCCAATATGATCACAATGGTGGATATCTTGAGACTATTATTATTATTCTTCTTGAACAGATTGGCATATCAACATGGAGTTCGAAATATCTTATAATGTCTTGTTGGTTCTAATTAAAAATGGCAGAGATCTAACATCCACTATGTTGTTTCTCCTCCTCCACCTGAATGGATTATTGCATTGCAAGGTTTTCATTCAAGGGGCAGGGGCCATAGTTGTCATCCAAGCAGTTTTTGAGATATTCTACTTTTCCCAAACCCACATGTTTACTGCTATGGAAGGAAAACTCTTCTTTCTAGCCAACTATTGGTATTTCACTATCAACATATTGCAGAGTAACTATGGAAGGTGTACATGCCTGACAACAATTTCAAGAACAACACAAGCCCGAAACACCTAGTTCACAAATATATCCATATCTTTAATTAGTAATCAATAATAGCTGAAAAAGTCGCACCATAATCTTAAGTTAAGAAATTTGCCATGTTGCCAAATTACAAAACTGGACCATGCCACCCAAAGGACTTATTATAATGTCAGACTGGTCCTAAATGAAAATGGTGCTGATACAAAATCCAATAGATGAATGAACACTGAAAATCCTATATAGCCCAGTCCAACTTATGATGGGAAAACATTAAAATTCTTTGCTGTTTACCACTTAATGTGATTCTCACATATATACTAGTGATAGCTGCAAGTTTGGTAACTTGACACTTACAATAATAAACTTATATTTTTATGGTGGTAAAATGATGATAACTGTTAATGTAAGTGTTGTTAATTCAACAGTATTAATGTGAACAATTGTATTTTGTCAGTATGAATTTAATGGACAATTCATACTGATCCATCAGATTTCTAAAATTGGAAGTAATTTCAATGAAATTTCATTTTGGAAAGTAAATTAGGTTGTTTTTTAATTCTAAGCTTTATTTACTGAATTATATGTATTAGTTAGAATATCGGTATGCTCAATCAATGTACATTAATTCTTAAAATTACTAGTAAATACCCCATCACAAGTTTATATACATTAATTTTGTTGGATGCAAATTCATTTAACTTCATTGAGTGATATAAAAAAATTTTTGATTAACAAAATCATTGGTTGTGTCATGAAACTAAATGCCATATTCCAACCTTCTTGCCAACTATTTGTGTCAGCAGAAATAGAAGCAAACTGTTCAGATGATAGCATAATCAGTAAAACCATGTTTTTGTCTTAACTGACTATCACAGCTGTCATGTACCATGTCTTATGTTCATTGGCATCTAATAAAGTTGAACATTATGAAATAGTAGTATTGGTTCATAACAAGTAGCATAAGCTGAATTGATGAAATAATGAGCCATTTATTTAACAGCAAGGCATGCAGTTGCCTGGATAACTGTATTCTAGCTGTGAAAAGTATTACAATTGCCTGGATGACTGTATTTTAGCTGTGAAAAGTATTCCAGTTGCCTGGATGACTGTATTTTAGCTGTGAAAAGTATTCCAGTTGCCTGGATGACTGTATTTTAGCTGTGAAAAGTATTCCAGTTGCCTAGATGACTGTATTCTAGCTGTGAAAAGTATTCCAATTGCCTGGATGACCATATTCTAGTTGTAAGAAGGATTCCAATTGCATGGGTGACTGTATTCTCACTGTAAAATGTGATCTAATTGCCTGGCTGACTGTATTCTAGCTATAAAAAGTATTCCAATTGCATGGATGACCTTATTCTAGCTGTAAGAAGGATTCCAATTGCATGGGTGACTGTATTCTCACTGTAAAATGTGATCTAATTGCCTGGCTGACTGTATTCTAGCTATAAAAAGTATTCCAATTGCCTGGATGACCATATTCTAGTTGTAAGAAGGATTCCAATTGCATGGGTGACTGTATTCTCACTGTAAAATGTGATCTAATTGCCTGGCTGACTGTATTCTAGCTATAAAAAGTATTCCAATTGCATGGATGACCTTATTCTAGCTGTAAGAAGGATTCCAATTGCATGGGTGACTGTATTCTCACTGTAAAATGTGATCTAATTGCCTGGCTGACTGTATTCTAGCTATAAAAAGTATTCCAATTGCATGGATGACCTTATTCTAGCTGTAAGAAGGATTCCAATTGCATGGGTGACTGTATTCTCACTGTAAAATGTGATCTAATTGCCTGGCTGACTGTATTCTAGCTATAAAAAGTATTCCAATTGCCTGGATGACCATATTCTAGCTGTAAGAAGGATTCCAATTGCATGGGTGACTGTATTCTCACTGTAAAATGTGATCTAATTGCCTGGCTGACTGTATTCTAGCTATAAAAAGTATTCCAATTGCCTGGCTGACTGTATTCTAGCTATAAAAATTATTGCAATCTGAGTTTCAAAAGTAGGATTACCTTATGTCTAGGGCTGTATAAATCTTCAACTAGCTCCTCATCTTCCAAGAGCTAGTTATCACTTTTTGTACAATGAAGTATTCAGAATAAGTACCTTAAATTGTTTTTGTGTTTCAAGTGTTTCTTTAAAAAACAATTGCTTTTGTCTTGTGCATGGAGCAGTACCAATGTTTGAGAATGTTCATTATTGATTTCAATATATTCTTGTAATTAACATTTCAGTTTGCCTGTATTTATAGAAACAATTAATTTGATGGTAGATAACAGAGAAATTTTGAGAACAAGCAAGGATTGTGGTCAGACTGATACTGCATGAAACTGCTCACCTGAAAATGCATCTTTTTTTTGTGCAAAGTGATCATCGTTGCATGTTTATTTCAATCTGTATTGATAACTTAATATAATTTCATTTAAATATACATTTCCTTTGAACTAAGTTCCCTGCCATAAATTATGAAAGACAGTATCAGCAGAAAAGATGGTTATTCAGCTAATATACTTTGGAGATGATATGTAGTATTATAAAATTTAATATTCAGCTGATCCACTGTAGAGACCGAATATTAAGTCACAATTTATGTGTCTGTTTGATTCTGCATACCTTTAAATAGCAATTATTCATTTTATTTGGATCCTGTATATCAATATTCCTTTGGAAGGTCATTTTTTACATGCCTTGAGAAGTACCTACGGCAAAATCAGTGTTAAAGATGTGGACATTTTTGGATGAGAGCAACTTGCATGTTTAATCCAATAAAATCTGGATTAAAATTGATGCATTGTGATCATGCAAAGAAAGCTTCATGTTTGCTCAACAGATTCATATAACCCTATATTGTGATGATTAAACTTGACATGCTCATTTCTCTACCCGTGTTGGTACGTAGCCACCATTGTAAAGGTCCATAGCAATCAATTATTTTCATTTGAATGCTTCTTAATGACAGTTAAGGTGCAGAACATTAATTATTCAGGATTGAATAGACTTATGTAGTATTATATTTTAAAGCAACAGTTTATATTTCATTTAAATTGAGTAAATGCACATACATGAACCATATGACTTTTACTATACACAATATCAAAAAGCATAATATTCGGCAGATTGACTATTGAGACACTTCACAATATCATAAAGCATAAAATTGGTTGATCCATTGTGGAGACACTACACAATATTATAACAGTATAACATTCATTTGATCCACTATGGAGCAACTTCATTATCACAACATTCACCTACTTTAACTATGGAGACACTATAGTATCATAAAACATAATATTCCATTGGTTCTATTGCAGAGATTCCGTTTCTGTGGTGATCTGGACTGCCCAGACTGGGTTTTAGCTGAAATAAGTACATTATCCAAAATAGTAAGTTGATGCAAAAGAGAATTGCTTCCAGTAATTCTTAAATGCACGTTTAGTTAACATCATGGCTACTGCAGATTATAATATTTTAGCATTAAATCCTCATCAATCATGCATGTGTTATTTAATTTTTGTGAACATATACTTTTGGTCTAATCAACAGACTTTTTTCTCACCAAATTAAATTTTACACTCACCAGCATAAGGATTTTTCTTTTTTTGTCTATTAAAAAACAAAAATAAAGCATTAAAAGGTTGTTTTTGTCATTTTTATTATCATCTCTTCCACTCGTATAAATTTGAGAATAATCTTAAAGACTAATGCATAAGAATAGCATAAGAGTACTTTGCTTATTTGCTATACATAGCAACTGCTTGTTACCCATATCTAAGAAAATGGATAGGTTTCTTCAGATACGAACATTGCCTCACAGATTCATAATGTTCATAAGCATTTTAGTTAGCAGGCCAGTCTATACTTTTACAGAAAATGGCACCTGATATTAAACGACACAAACTTTATGGTGTGAGATATAGATGTTATATGATGAAAAATGTTAAAGCATTTGATGAAAAATATTAGAGCAGATTTATCCTTTCAAACTTCAGAACATGTCAGATCAGAAGAAAAGGACAAATCAACACCAGTTTACAAGTTTACAAACTTTAAAAGAAGAATATGAGAGTAATGTAATACAGCACTCTAAGCACATGATCATCCTCATTGCAGGATTCCAGTTTACAATCATTCAGCAAAAGTTACATGTAGACTAGTTACAATGAGTGCTGAATATAAATAATTTTTCAGTATATCTTGGTTCTAATTCATATGGATTTTGCCCTTTGTGATAATTTTGACAAGCATCAGAACCAGGTTAGTAGCAAAAATAAATGTATCATTTTCATAGTGTGCTGTAATTCTGGCATGCAATATATGTATGTAGTTTGCACTTTTTATGGCAAAATTATGCTTTTTGGCACCTATAATAGCATTAATTATGCTTACACTTCTCAGGCATTTGGAATGTATATAGATTAGTGAACATACACCAAACATTCTCACTATATTTCCATCTTTCACAACATTTGTAAAGCAATTCACTTTTCCATTCCTTCATAAACTTTAGGTTGTGAGCTATAGATGTTATATGATGAAAATTGTTAGAGCAGATACATTGAAAAACAAATTATGTTTGGTTTTGCTTGGAGGTTTGAATATGTTATCAAGACTGAAAAATGAATCCAAGAAAATCACAAACGAGAAAGAGAGAGTGTGAGAGAAACATCAACGGAATGCTTTCAGTCACCCACCATTCATGTGTTAGTTGCAAAATAACCAAGATAGTATTATATCCTGGTTAATATATGACAGTATCTTGCAAATAAAGATCAATACATGTTTTATAAAATACATGTACATTCACACATGAGTGCAAATGACAATCATTTCACTAGCATGGGTTACAAAGAGTATTATTAAAGCAAGTTGATATTAAGTATACTACTTACCCTGTAGGCATCAGTGTGGGTTTGTATGAATTATGATTCCAAATGACAAATAGATGCCTGGTGAATAAACCTTTCCGGTATCTAGCAGTAAACTCATTCTTTGAACGTACCGGCAGGATATCAAATACAAAAGTTATTTTATTGCAAAGCAAACCAGCCCTGGAAACTGACTTTGGATTCTTTTAAGTGTGCTGATTCTTTTACACGTATTCTTTTTTTTCTTCAGCCAACTGTGGTTTCCATTTACATGTATTCACAGACATTTTGAAAATAAATTAAAACAATGGAAGCCAATTTTTCTGCAGGACTGAAAGAAGAGATATTACAAATAAGAAACCAAAACAAAATTAAGAAGAGCTCAAGCCTGAAAACTAAATTATGGGGTCTTGACTGCCATTGTATAGAAGCCACATGCCTGAGATTATCCATCCCAATGCATTTATACTAGTGTATATATAGGGTGATATTCTGCCTAGTAATAACTTTCTTCTGTTTATTTTCTGTTGACAAGTACATGTATATGCTGTTTCATGAAATGGCTTAATGCATTAAAAAATTATATTTGTGGCAAGTGTCACCAGTGACAAGCATATGTAAGAAAATATAAGTGCTTTTGAATCATTCGTTACAAATTGGCATCAGATTAAACAAAACAAATTGATTACTTCAAATTTACTATAAAAAAATATAATGCAGTGCAGATTATGATGTTTATAATTCCTAGATATTTTGAAAATATTGCTGACATGTTTGTTTATTTTCTCATAAAACGCTATAAAATAAATCATCGTGATGTGCATAAGGAACAATTTCATGACTTTTGAATATTCAGCCCATCAGCAATTTTACGTCTGCACATTGATTATTAATTTAATTACTTGTATCTCCTTGATCATTGTTTCTTATATACATGTATTTCTGAACATAATTCAGATCTGAAATGTACTTTAAGAAACAAAAGGGAGATGATAAAATACACATTTAGCTGACATCTATGATTCTGCATATATTTTATGTAGTAAACATGATATATTCTTAATACACTAATCGATTAAGTTACTCTTAGGAATCATAAATAGAAAGAATACTAAATAAACATGTGACTACTGCCATAACTTAACCAAAATTGTGCATGAAAATAATTCGATCACTTTTGCTGACCATTTCTTGTATAATTTCTTCAAGATTTACATTAAAAAGTTGCATTTCGTCGAATTACGAGGGTCCACATGTCACTTTGGACCGAAATTTATGCCCAACATAACTGGGTTATTGACTTAACAGAGGTTGAGATAAGCAGACAACAAATTAGCATAATATAGAAGGATTTTTTTGGGTCCAGACCAAAACAATCAACATTATGCCGGTTGTCAAAATAATCGAGGTCAATATAAGTGGGTTTGACTGATGTAGATATTAGCATTCTGCTTTGATGGTTTTTTAAAATAAATGCTATATTTTGTTTTTAATTTTCAGACTTATTGAATATATTCTAGTAAACACAGTACAGTAAGACATATTTTGGGATAAATCCAAGGTACATTACTATTTTTACCAGTGAATTTAATTTTGAGATTAATTCCTGCACTCATATTTCTTAGCTTACAACATCTTTTATATATAATTATGTGTATATACAGCATGTCTGCTATCCTTGCATTCATTTAAGTGTCTGATCACTCATGTGACCATGTTAAATACAGCATTAAAAGATGATACTTTCCATCCACTATTCTTATATGCTTGTATCTGCTATTATGTGATACATGTGTATATCCATTAATTATGTGAGAATTATTTTTAATACTAAAATATGTTCTTTACCCAGACATCTGTCAAAATGAAGCTTCTTTGTGTACAAGTAGTCAAGGACATGCTTGGGGAGCAGATTGATGTGAGTAACAGAAATAATTATCTTTTCTTAGAAAAAGGTGTTAATGTTACATACAATGGATAGATTATCTTATTATGTTTGGTTAAATACATGCAAAGTCATCATTGGTTTTTACCTATCACATATCCATAAGGACTGCAAGAATACCTGCACACACACACTCAAACACACACACACACACACACACACAGATTTCATTCCTAAAGTACTTAAAAAGCACAACATAGAGTGAAAAGAAATTACCTAAGAATGTCAGAATATTTGCAAAATTAACATTTTACTTGCAAATCCACAAACTTTTTGTAAATGCTTTAGTATGCATAAAAAAGGTAAAATTTTATGTATTACAGAATCTATTTTATGTAAGAGGAGAAAATAAATTATTGGGTCTTCTGTCAAATATTTTACCAAAGTTATTTATTACTCTTTAATTTCAGATATTTATCAACCATTCCCCTTACAAACAATCTTGAATTGCTCTAGTGGCCTAGTGGTTAGAGTGTCCACTTTGGATGCGGGAGGTGGTGGGTTCGATCCCTGGCCTAGTCATACCAAAGACTTACAAAAATGGTAATAACAGCTGCCTTGCTTGGTGCTCAGCATTAAGAGGTTTGTGTTAGGACTGGTTGGCCTGGTGTCAGGATAATGTGGTTGGGTTGGACATCATGCTACATGTCTGCAGCATGATATCCCACTACTAGACATCACTATAAACTGCCACACTGCAAATATGCTAGCAATATGACTGAAAATTTGTTAAAGCTACATTAAAAATCCAAATCACATCACAACACAAATAATCTGTCTTATATGCAGAAAATGTCTTTTCTTTCAGATATGTACTGTTTTCTCTGCAGAGGTGGTGTTGAAGTTTGAGCAGTGGAATGTCCTTTACACTAATTGTAAACTTTTATGGTGTGGAGATAGTTGATATCAATTTTGCATCTTGGAACATATGCATATTTTAAACCTTTTTCAATAGTTGGTTGTCCATCTGGGTTTTGAGTGTGTGCTATTTGGTTGTCTGGTTTTAATTTTTAATTGTCACTGGCAACTGAGCAGTGAATTTTTCTTTCTAAGCCCAAAGAAAGCTTGCTTTAATTTAAATGTGTGTGATTGAAAAATTGTTGTGATTTTCTGTGTACCATATTCTTAAATAAGAATTAATGATGGTAAATTTCTTTGCATATACAAGCAGTTGATTAGATATTGCTGAAGATAGTATTAATGGCAATTTTTTATTTGGAGAGTATTAGAAATAAAGTATGTGATAATTTTAAGAATTATTGGTTTTAAATGGTGACAAGTTTGTGTTCAGTACACATGAGTGAGACACCTGTCACCTTTCTGGCATTCAGTAAGGTTTTGGTTACAGATTTTCATGTGCACAAATTCCCTTAATTCCTTGACTGATTCTTATTACACATTGCATTAACTTTTATGATGCTATGACCATTCATTCTCTGACAGTTTTGCTTGCACATTTACCTTGGGGCCAAGGTCACAGTCTTTGAAATTTGCACAGAGGTTTTGTTTAAAATTTATTTTCTTTCATAATGCCTTCAATGGATTTTCAGCATACTTGTACAGTAAGACAGTTTACACTACAGCATGCTTGCTTGCCCATTTATTTGGGGAATCAATATCACAGTCACAGATAATATGTGCTATGGTTTTGCATAAAGCTTTTTTATTTGTTTATATTTCCAAAGCCACCTGTTTGGTTTTCCTCATAATTGGGTTGAACATTTTTCAGGCTAAGACAATTCTCTTGGAGGCTTTCCTGCCCCATTGACCATGGGTTCAAGTTTACTATTGAAAATTTGCATCACCGTTCTGGTTAAAAGTTTTCTCCATTGGCTTGTATTAACTAAACATTTTGATAGGTTATTGTCATTGTCAGATTATTTTGACATTACAATGAGTCACCACATGCTAGAACAACCTTTAATGTAAGAGTCAAGGTCACTTTAACAGTAATGCTTTGATCTTGGGTTTGAAACACTGGTTGTATATTGCATGTTATACAAGTCTCTAAGTTTCCAAATATTGAAAACAATTTCTTTTATTTTTCAGTATGACAAAGTACACAAGATAACATCAGATGCCAAGTTTGGTAAGCACTGGCTAGTTGTATCAGTATTTGCTTCTTATGTTTCATCACTAAAACTCTGGATGATTCTGTTCTGAATCGGAGCTTGAAGTTGATGCTATCAGGCTTGCATTGCGGTTCTAGAATTGACACTAGCATTTTGTTATTTACAGGATTTACATGATCATTGAATTTTAGAGATTTTGCTTATAAATAATTACTGAAAACTTTTCTTTTTAGTGCTTTATTTTTCAGTGTGCTGATTAGAAGTATGGTTTGATTTTCTTTCAAATATTAGTAAAATAATAAAATGAAATAGAGACAAAGAATCATATATATATAATTATATTGTTTTAAAGAGTATACAATTTATCAAGTTTTAAAAAAAATTATAAACTTTTTATATAGTGTATTGGTATTAGGGCCATTATGATAAAAATTATCTAATTTATGAATCAATCCAATATGTTTGAGTCTATTCATATCTCCATGCACAAAATCTATTGGCATGAAAGAAAAATGAAGTAGAAAGTGATTATTGGTATTAAAATGTGTTGAAATGTTAGAGGAAAACTGAGGATCCCTAACAAATTTTATATGAAAGTGACGATCATTCATTCTCTTATAAATTTGTTGAAGTGTTTGTCCAACATATTGCATATTACATTTTTTACAGGTTATCAAATAAATCACATCAGTTGATCTGAAGTTAGTGTTATAATGTAGAGAAAATACCTCTTTTGTATTAGCGCTACTGAAAAAAGCACTTCCTCTTATGATTGCACATTGAGAGCACCAATGTCAATTACATTTAGATGATGAGAATTGTCTTTTTTTTTTCTGTTTAGTTCTAATTAGACAATCTTGCAAATTCTTGGGTCTTCTGTAAGAAAGAATTGGATTGTTGTTGTAAAGTGATTTTATGCTCTTTTTATTTGATAAATTTAGGAGACTCCAATATTTATTAGTTATAGGGCTGATATTATGTTTATTCATAGACTAGCAATTCCAATATTATCATATTCCACAGGAGGTAATCACATCCTATTCATAGTGCCCCTTTTACATGAAATTATTAATGCATGCATACCCTTTTACTTCGCTTAGTTTAAATAGTGCATTGGGCCCTACTGAAAGAATTATGGTTTCATTTGAAACTTGCATTAAGGAAGTTTTACAAATGCGTGTTTAAAAATTTGTACAGTCTGGAACAAATTACTGTTAGATTATTCTATATTAGAAAAAGACTGGGAGACATGTTTTCACTATCTTTTTAATTTACTTCAAGAAATGTGACGATATCACATTTATTTAGTTTAAGGTGCTTTAAAAAGTGTCTACTGGTTTGACATATTTGCAAATTAGCTTTCATTCGCAAGAAAATTGCTGATCTCCAAATTCTGCAAATTTTGATTACACACTTTTTAAATATCAGTTTTTTATCAGTTCTTGGTGTAATATCTCAGTGTTTATGGGTGAAAAAAAAGATAAATCTGTGATAATGTGACCTCAGTAAATCAGAAATAGTTAATAGTTTGCCTTTAAAGTAGATATTTCAAGATATCTTGATATCTACATAGAGCCCTATAAGGGTTCAGATAAATTTAAGAAAAGAAAAATCAAAAGAGCAGTTGTTGACATCTAGGTCCAGTGACAATGACTTTTATTATAAATATCATTTTGAACAGCAGCACTAGCTTGTCCATGCCAAAAAAATATCCCTTACATTTGAAGTGCATACCTCCCTTAGAGTGAAGAATTGTCAATATGTTGCAATTCCTCTTGCAGCTTGTTTGTCCCTATGTTATGATGCCTGTTGCAGTGTTTTTTCTAATTGCAATTATGACCTGGCCTCTCAATAATTATATCTTATCTATTCATTTTTATTCCCAAATATTTATGTGGTAACCTTTTCCCTCCAGTTTTAGTTCCTCCAGGGACTTGGGGTCACTTGTGTACACCTGCAGGTGTTGAAAACACTTGCTATCATTTTATATCTAAGTACTGTTAAGTCATTTATGCAAGGAATGATGACAGTGTGCTCACTAGATGCTGCATGTTCTTCATTTTAAATTGTCTCTGCAGGAACCAGGTCAAATACAGTATCTATACCAGATATATAATTCAATGTGTTGAATTTTTTTCACAATATTATTTTGTGTATGTATACCATTTTTTATGTATTTTTTCATACCCATTAATTTTTCATACACAATGCAATTGTCAAAATAATTATTTACATATATCATAATTTTTTGTACATATCACTTTGTATTTTTTTATAAGTCCAATAGATTATCGGACATAAAATTTCTGCTAAGATTTACATTCTTCCAAAAATTATAAAAAATACAGTATTTGCAGTTTGTTTTTACAAAAATTAATAATTGTTGGTGAGAAAATACAATGATTGATTTTTGAGAATGGGCACCTGCAGCTTAGGTTAAGGGGGTCATGTGACACCTCCCATGATACTGTGTATGTGTCTGTGTGTGTGTGTGTGTGTGTATATATATATATATATATATATATATATATATATATATATATATATATATATATATATATATATATATTCCAAAAAGTTTAATCACATAAATGAAGCTGAAAATGTCACAATATTCTGTTCAAAATGCTTAGTAAATATTAGCTTTAGTTTCAGACTGCTTACTATATTAAATCTCCCAGCTGTAACTGACAAAAAAAAATCCCTTGTACACACATGTCAGGGTTCCTGCAGGTCCTGGAATCCTGGAAAAGTTTTGGAATTTAAAAAATAAATTTCAAGGGCCTTGAAAAGTTATGGAATTTGTCAAAACCTTGTAAAATTTTGGAAAAGTCATGGAATTTGTGACAATGTAGTTAAAGATATTGATTACTTCAAATTTCATAGAGCACTGATTACCGATTAAAAAAATGATAAAATTACTATCAATAAATTGTTTCAATTCATATAACAAGAGTAAGTTCACCTAATGGAAGTATCACATGATTTCCGGTGTAGTTCACTAAATAAAAAAAGCAACTGAACAATAATGTGTTTTGTTAATATTGTAAATAGGAACACTTACAAAGACTGCATAGGATTGTTTCCTTTTTTCTTTTAAATACAAATTACATTGAACATATGATTATGACAAAAACTACTACTAAAGTCAAAGTATGCTAGCCCAGGTAAATTTAAAATGTACATATTAAAATTATTTGTTAACTTTGTTATTTTAGACTGAAAGATGTCATTCCTTATGTTCATTTACTTGACAATGCAAGATAGCGCGGTCCTTGAGTTTTATTAAATGGCCCTGGAAAAGTTTTGGAAAAGTCATGGAATTTGTTTTTGTTAAGTGTGCAGGAACAGTCGGGTTAGAAATTATTAATCAATTATTCAATTGACTTAGTTCTGTGCACTGTGCAGCAGCAGAGAGGGTGAACCCTACAAAATTTTGCCCATATCCTTAACGAAAAAAAGGGTTCTTACAACTGGCTGAAAAAGATAAGTCAATAACGCTAAACCAAAGTCTCTATTATATTTCTGTATGGTTAAAAACCACATAATAAATCCATGAGGTTAGCTCAGTTTTGTTACTCTATTATTGACTATATTTTTCACGATTTTTATGCGGTTTTGTTTACTTACAAAACGACCCAATTGTTGTCATTCACCCTCTCTGCTGCTATCGCCTCTGCCTTTTCGTCCAAACAAAATCACATGGAGCGTACAATTCCTACCTTCAAATTCCTCATCGTCATCACTATCACCCACAAGTGCATTCCATTGTCTCTCTATATGTCTTCTCTCATTTTCATCCAAATACCTCATGACTGTTTTTTCGGTCCATAGTGTTTACAGACTTACTGCTCCAGGCCGTTTTTTTAATTTCCATAGTGTTTACAGACTTACTGCCTCAGACTGTTTTTTTCGGTCCATAGTGTTTACAGACTTACTGCCCCAGACTGTTTTTTCGGTCCATAGTGATGAAAGGGTTCACCAAAGATTTTATTCAGACAACTCAGTTCTATTATGTTTACATTCTCCTCTTTTTAATCACGGGTTGGGTCGTTACACAGGCTCGGGGGAATCAGCTATGACAATATGGTTCAGACCCAACCCACTGCAAATATGTTTTCGTTCCCTATAATAGGGCTGGAAACTATATATGGGTAGTTGGTTAGAAACTCTCCCTGAGCCCGTAACTTTCTTCCCGCAAGACCTGAAATTTCTTCCCGGGCTCTTGCCTGGCGGGACTGTTTCTTTCTCGGGCATTTCTAACCAACTACCTACATACAGTTTCCAGCACTATTATATGGGACGCAATGCATTTGCTGTGGGCTTGGTGTGAATGATACCATCAGAGCTGATTCTTTCCCGGGCTCATAGTGACAAAGCCCGTGGTCGCTTCGGGACGATCAACTCCTCGTATGTTTTGAAATGAAGGGGAGGATATGAACATTTCTAACCAATTACACACATATAGTTTCCAGCACTATTATATAGACGAAAATGCAAATTTAGGGTGCTTCGGTGAAAGTGAACAAAATTGGTGTAGCATTTATAGAGAATGTGCATAGCGACTTTGCGAACCGAGTAAAGCACCCTGTCTCATAGGTCGCTATACGGAAATACTGGGGCGGTTTGACTAGGCTGACCTAGGCGCTCGCTGGTACAGGGTACCCCTAGGCTGGGGACGATCTGGGGCTGGCAGGCAGGCAGGCAGTCAGGTGGACTTAGGCGACTAGGTCTGGCATGTGTGGCTTGAACGTACTACGTATAGACCGATGCAGGCACAGGGTGCCTTAAGTGCGGGTGGTGTAGTGTAGCTAGCTAGCTAGCTTGCGACGAGCGAGGCTCTAGGCTAGCTGGTATCAAGCGTACGAACCAGGGTTGTGGGCCGAATACTACTGGTTACCGAGCGACTGCATTATCTGGCCAGGCACTTTTAAAGTGATTCCCTGATCGCAGTCTGACACGCAAGGTTGTTAGCTCTCAAGCTGTATCGGTCAGTAATTGTGAGTTATCGTCCGTTAAAGGATGTGAAGTATCTCTCCGTTTTGCACTTTTGTTCACTAACACCTAATTGTTTGTGAACAACAGATAAATAGGTAATAATTGTCAGAAAAAAAGATTTATTTTATCTGTATCAATCCTCGACTTCATGCGCAAAGGGAAATAATTATCTATTGCTCAACATAGATTCAGAGCATAGATATTTATCAAAGTTTGATTAGATTAGTGTTAGAATGGCCTGAAGTTGCACCTGTTTATCAAGGTCTACCAGAGCCCAAAATCGAAGAGTTTAAAACAGATAACCGAATATTTTTAAAACAACCAGAATATCAAAAAACCGAACGGATTTATTATGGTTATAGTCTCATAATAAAATATATTACAATACTTGATATGGAAAGGCATGCACATTTTACATTTATAGATTTTCCCGTTAATAAAGATTTCTTTAAAACATACTCAGATGATATAAAAACTGAATTTGCAAATGTTTATAATAATTTGAAAAGTTTATTTTCTTCTATATCGCAACATTATTGTGAGGGTGTGAAACGACAAATAATCAAAACAATACATCATTTGAACGCCATTGCAGCAGACCTTGATCTTATCAAAAAGACTATTATGAATTTTTTCATTAATTATACAGCACCGAGATTATTTATGAAACATTATAAAAAAACAGCACAACAGCTACCAACATTTATAATTCCCAGATTTAACTCTGAGGAGCTAAAGAAATTAGTTAATTATCTTATTGATGAACACTTTAAAGGAATGTGCGATTCATGGAAAAAATTAATCCCGCCACCATTAATTCTGAACTATAATAATAACCAATTTGGTGCAGGTCGTCATATTTCACCTAATATTGTTAATATAACTTCCACCATCGCACTGAATTTAATGTGCTATATAATTGATAGTAGTTACCATGTCGATATTTCAAAGTCTAACCAGGCTCAGCAGGGATATATATTATACTCATCTAGTATCCAATCCCCTCCGGGCTGGCTGATTGTATCTGAGCCAATAAATCAAGTTTACCTGTGTGCACATAATTCATTATTGTCAAGAATGAATTTCAAACTCACAAATCAAGATGGTAATATTGTGGACCTGCGCGGGAGATATATTATAATATATAATAATTTGTACATGCGCTCGTAGAGTAGGAGAAAAAAAAATGAAGATATTTTAAGTTAAATGTCAATTATTTTTTATTTTATATATATATATATATATATATATATAGATGCAATAAACTGATGACGAACAGTACGAAACTAGTAACTAACTAGCCTAAGCGCTTTCGACTCTTAATGAGTCTTTTTCAAAGGCAAATACAAAACATAGTTACGACAAACAAATAAACACAAAAACGTTGCGTTTGTAAACCTCTACATTTCTATCTTCACATGTGCTAAAACTATAAATACAACCTGCTTGTATAGACTAGTTGCGGAAACTAAAAACGTATAATTCCCTAAAAGTCTACTTTTAGGGAATTATACGTTTTTAGTTTCCGCAACTAGTCTATACAAGCAGGTTGTATTTATAGTTTTAGCACATGTGAAGATAGAAATGTAGAGGTTTACAAACGCAACGTTTTTGTGTTTATTTGTTTGTCGCAACTATGTTTTGTATTTGCCTTTGAAAAAGACTCATTAAGAGTCGAAAGCGCTTAGGCTAGTTAGTTACTAGTTTCGTACTGTTCGTCATCAGTTTATTGCATCTATTTTAATTAATCCCTGACAAACGTGATCCCTTGGTGGATCCAGTACGCTTGAGAGGGTTGTTATTCGCCATATGATTTGTATTCTTTATATATATATATATATATATATATATATATATATATATATATATATATATATATATATATATATAATGAACATTGAAAATATCAAAGCCATTATTTCTGCTATTGAAAAATTAAGTATGACGGAATTCAGTTATCTGAAGGTCTTGATGCTGAAAAAATTTTGTGTGATTTTGAATCGTTATAACAAAGAAAATTTCAAAATAAATTCACATTATCTTCCAATTACAGATTCGTAAAGTCAATTTATAATTCTATGTTAGAATCTTTACAATTGGTAAACGATACACAAGTAAAGCTATTTGCGCCTCTTGCATGTTCAATCAAAAAGATAAAAAGCGCATTATCTGACGAATATGAAAGAAAAAATGATAGACAATCGTGTGATGCAATTGAGAAAGATTATGCTATTTGATTCTGTAATAAATGACAGTAAAATTGAGGATAGCGATAGTGAAGGTGGATCCCCTGACACAGTCAGGAAATAATGATTATAGCTAAACAGAACCCTTGGCAAGATTGATAGAATCGAACTTTATATAAAGTAAAATAATATTGTTCTGACAGTTATTATATGTACTCAAATATAATCCTTTGATCATACTTTTTTCAATATGCAGAATTATGTTTTATTTGCGACAAATTGTACCTATTGTGGATGAATACTAAAGTATCTAGCTGCTGCACGTATTGATGGGAAAATTATTTCTTGGTCGGTTTCTGTACTTATGGATTTAATCGCTCTCTTTTCAAATACTTTACACCTTCCTGTATTTCCACGTCTGGAATTCTGACTCTGCATAATAGCTTGCAGGTTAGAAATTTTGTTATGTTGAGGATTTCCATTAATGTGGTCAATAATAAATCCATCTTAAATGACCCTAAAATGACATTCGTATATGAACCTGTGTGAAAAATAACTTTATTTTCTACCAATAGTAAATTTAAAATAACCAACATTATTAAGACTACCAAGTGGTTTCTTTAGTCTACAATGTGTAATAACACCATCTCTGGATGCCTCGTAATTCGTATATATTGGATGTCTCATAAATTCTTTTTGCTCCATTTGTATATAATATTTATTTGTTTTAAATCATTATTTTTGAAATCTGGTTAGATAATCCTTTTCTGTCTTTATAGGGGATTTACCTGTCAATGTATCTTTTTTTTGTCATAATATCGTTTAAGTTCCCTATATTTTTTGCCTCCACAATTTTCACATAATTGCATTTTTCCTCTAACTCCAATACCACATTGAATGCATGGTTTTGGTCCGGTACTTCCATGTCTGATACTTTGCATATGGTAACCGCAGTATTTGTTTACGCATGACTTATTGCAATAAGAAATATGTCCAATTTTTAACCAAACACATTTATTTTCTGTTTAAATCATTATATATATATATATACTAAATTTCAATTTGAATATTTGTCTTAATTATAATAATGGAGGAATTATCAGCAATTGAACCATCTGCTACTAGATTTGATCTTGACAGACTATTAGGATATAAATTTAGTGTTTCGATGAAAGATCTAGCTTTAACAAATGCAGATATAACTAAACGTATCCGTGAGGCCAAAAGGAATTTTGTGAAGATGGTGCTGTTCATGTGTGGTCAACTTTCAGAGTTAAAACCAATATTAATGTTATGAACGATGAACGAGGGAAGGTAATTATTAACCACCTTGATAATCAAAAATATCTTATTTTAATAAAATTTATTGTGAAAACAGAAGATGATATTTGGATAATTCGTGACAAGAGAGAACCCATTCATATACAGTCTGGAAATAATAAAACGCTATTATTAAGTAACAAATACAAACCTGGAATACTGACTGGTATTGATAAACCGTATTTTGAGCGAGGGTATCCAGTTACTGCTGTGGTATATGGATTGTTTTTACTGAATGATAAACCTAATATTGCAGATCTCAAACCGATGAGACTATCAGAGTCAAGAATAAACTGTGTTGAGGAGCGCATTAGTGAACATTTTACAAATGCAATGCATGGTAATGGCTTAACAGATTTAAGACGTAAAAAATATGTGAATGGGCAGAAACTGTTAAAAATTCTGGTGCATCTATTAAAGATGTTGCTTAGCTAGAAAAGTTATTAAGATTTCCAATAACAGTAAAATCGTTAACAGGAGAGATATTGTACAAACCAAAATATATAAAAAATGAAAGTCCTATAACGATTATTGATCATAATGCACATGTATGGACTGATGCTATAACAATAAATCCACGAGACAGAATGGTAAAATTTTATAATGTCATATATTTGATTTTATTAAAAACATTAGTAAAAGTGACCCTGTATGTGTTTGGTTATTTCAAAGTTCGGAACACGATTATGATCAATTTCTATGACCCAATGGTGATATTTATCATACAGAATCTCTTTACGAAGAAATGAGAAATCTTGCACTAAAATATACTTCTGACAATGTCAAAGTTAGACAACTACTGAATAATTGTTTTACAGTACCATTGGTAGCGGCTCATTTCGCTCAAGAGAAAAATTTATGGAGACCGACAAGATCAGAATTTATCAGGATATACAAAAAAGTTGCATAGAATATGGGCACGGTGGATTATGGAATACTAAATATGAGTATAATGATGTTATCTCCGTCGATATGGCTGCATGTTATCCTGGGAGTTTTCTTGGATGTGGAGAATGTTCTAAATACTTTGACAGATTCGGACACCCTACACATGACATGACCAGAGTTTCGATAAATGGACCCTTACCAGATTTTGACTTAACCGGATTTGCATGTATAGAATCATTCAAGTTCTGAAAAGATCTCCATCAGATTTCTTATGCTTGGTTTAGAAGACATTTTTCAGAAAAATGTTGGACTCCAATAGTGTTATTAAGATATATGATTGATGCTGAAATTTTAGTATCGTTGAAGGTCAATGAAGTGATTATATCCTATAGTGCACAAAAGCAAGTTTGGTTACCAGAACTGGATAGATTTAGTATTGATGGTGCCAGGAAAGAATTTCCTGATCTTGATGAAGATGACATTATTAAAATTACTAATAATATACATAAATGCAGTGATGAGCACGATGAAAAATGTGCAAAAGATCTTCGTAGAAAGATAATCGGCAAGTTTACTCAAGACAGTTCATATGGTCATAAACGACACAGTACAAGATTGATTATGGACGATGCTGAGTTAGATTTTATAATCGCTGATACAACGGAGAAAAACACATTTATAAGTCGAAGTAATGCTTATTTATCGGATGGGACCAAACTAGGTACCATAGTGAGCTATATTGAGGGTGACTCACCACAGTTTACTCATTTAAGATCTTTGATGCTAGCCTATGTTTCTATAAATCTAGTGTCTATGATAAATAGATTTCCTCATCACGCTGTTAGAGTCGCTACAGATTCATTTTATATATACAAAATATATAAGGATTTATTAAATCCGCTACTCAGTAACGGTGAATGGGGAACATGGAGAATAAAGCAAGAAAATATACTAAGTTATTCTGAATTTGCTGACATTGAAATTAAGGAAATATATTACAAAAATAATAATCAAATATCAAAGTCATCTGCACCATCTGTGTATGATCCTGTGGCTAGACATAAGACCGTTTATCTTAATGGATGTGGAGGGTCAGGTAAAACAACTCGTGTGATTAAATTATTTATGAACAACAATTCAGATATGATTGTTTTGACACCTACACATAAACTTGCTACAGAGATAAAAGAACGAGGTGTAAAAACATGTACATATCATAGTTTCTTTAGATGGTGCGGAGATACATGGACTCCTGAGCAAATGGGTGAAAAATATATACCTAAGTATATTATATGGGACGAGATATGTACGGTGTCATTAGAAACAATAAAAACATTCCTTGAATGGTTATTAACAAAAAACACGGCTGTGATTGTGTGTGGTGATCATGGTCAACCACTACCTTTTGTTGGACAGTCTCCACATGAATGGCTAAAGAATAATGTGGATTATTACGAAAAAATACATGATGATCATAGAGCTATTGATGAACCGCTGAAAGAACTTAAAAGGTTAATCAGACTACAACCAGATAAAATACAATGTGAGATAATGCGTGAGATAATTCCAGAAACTACCCTGAATGATTTTTGGACTTTATGGAGAACCACTGATTTGATAGTCGCAAGTAGAAAGATAGTTTGTGATGAATTGCAAAAGAAATTATTTACGTTACATAAAGAAAAGTTTTTAAATCTACCTGTACCATTATGTTATCGCCCAACAGATACTTGACGACAGAATATTGAAGTTGAAATTCCTGGTGGAGACACTGAAAGTGTCCGAATACAAAATCTGGTATTGAATGATATTGTTTTGGTACCTATTAGTACAGTTGAAGGGGTATTGAATATGGATAAATCACCGTGGACATTAGGATATGCTATAACGATTCATTCGTCACAGGGATTAACTATATCTGATACAAATATCTGGATTGTAGATGATCGAATCTTATGGTCAAACTTAGTCTATCTTGCAGAGTCTCGCATCAGAAGGATAACTCAACTACATAGAATTGTCATAGATTATTTGATAACTGAGGAGATTACTAATGACGCTGATGTAATAAAGAAATTATTAGCATCTTATAAACAATGTGACCAAAAAATAAACGTGACTTTGATATTGATACTGAATTTATTATAAAACTAAAACAACTACAGAATAATCACAGTGCAAGTTGTAACACAATAATGTTATGGCAATATTCGAATATTAATCCAAGACAAGTTACCGTAGACAGAATAAAAAGTGAATTTGGTCACACATGTGAAAATGTAATGTTGACCAGTCTTGAATGTAATCGACGAAGAGGTGCTAATTTACATAAGTGAAGGTGGTGGTAATTGTGTATCCGCAGAAATTACTTGCAATTGTTCACGCACAAATCCACGTTGAGGTGCAGTAGAATCTAGTCTGTATATGGCAGGTCTTCCAGTAGATCTAACCACGCTAGAAATTGTATGTGTGGTCACACTCCAGATAGGGTCTGTGGCTCATCTTTTGCCACCCTCCAACTCCCCTGGTTCGTATAAATATCTCACAATTACATTACCTAATACTGGTTGTTGACCTCGTCCGTATTTATCGCTACATGGTATATATTTTTTTTTATTGCATTAGAAGGTTTCATGGAAGTTGCACGAGTAATTTCATCATTTAATGCAGATATCACACTTGGTAACCTTACAACCCATTCACAAGATCGTTCACCGGACTTAAAGTTAGCAGATATTTCTTTCGCGTATTGATGACCAAATAACCGCTTAGCAAGTGTTCGATTTAATCGTTCAACGATTGCTTGATCACGATGAATTTCAGTATGTCCTTGTCTGATTTTGACATTGTGTTTTTTCATCAAAGATAATACTGCGCCAAAAAATTCTTTGCCAGGATCAACTTGTAATAGCTGTGGCCATCGTAGACTACCACATTGATAAATTCGCTCAAACGCAGATGCAACTTCAAATGCTGCTTTTGTTAACCCTTTCATCACTAAGTAACTTTGTAGGCATAGAGTCCTCAACACTAAGTAACTTTGGAGTTGTAAAGCAAAAGGACTTGTGGACTTTAAAACAACATAACTTTGCCAATGTTAAAGTTATCTGGCTGGATTAGGTGTCAAAATCAAGGTTAAAAATCAAATTTTATGACTAATTCAATAAAATGTGTACATCTATTACAACTGTTAAAATGCAGGTATAAACAGGTAACAACAGATAAAATACAATTATTTTATTACCTCTTAGAAAACTTAGAATGTTCTCAAAACTTGTTCAATTGACCCTAGATGTACTAGTGAATAATCACAGTAGCAACACAAGTCTTTCTTTCATGGTGTCCATAATATATAAAATTCTATAAAATGAACCAAAATGATCTACAAGGTGAGATCTATCCACACACGTTAAGTGACCTATATCGCCTCTGCCACGTTTGATTGTCGCATTGAAGTTCGTTAAACGGACAATTTTTCCAAAAACTTCATCTGAATAGAATATTTGAAAATAATCCGAAGCTTTCCTGGAGCCATATAACTCTCGGGTGTGCCCAACTCTTGTCAGAAAACTGAAACAAATCTCTTTGGTTTTTTTGGGCTTTGTCCCAAAAAAAACCCCCACATGGTGCGTACAATTCCTCTGGTTCAAAACCTTCAAAGTCATCTTCATTGTCATCACTGTCACCCACAAGTGCATTCCATTGTCGCTCCATACGTCTTCTCTCATTGTCAAACAAATTTATCAGGTCAAAATTATTTAAATCCTCCGAAAACTCTCCTCTAAAAGTCCTTCAAACGCCGCCATTTTGGATACAAATTTCAGCATTCGGAAAACATGTTAAAAGTTCCTACTTTGTTCGTTCTTTCTAGTTGTATACAAGCTAAACTCATGAGATCATCCAAATATAACATTTACATTACCAGATGGAAGTTATTAGAGGTACCCCGAAAACTATAACATTAAAGAAGAACACTGCCCTAGACCGAAAACTCAGTCCATAGTGTTGACGGACTTACTTCCCCAGGACCGCATATGCAGTCTGCCGTGATGAAAGGGTTAATAATGGTTCAGCTTTATATCTTCTTGCAATATCAACAACAGTCAATGCGTATTTGTACGTGCGTGACTTTCGTCCACGTGTTTTAATAGTATCATGTGGTAAAAACAAAATATCTGCTTGGGGAACTTCGTTAGAAACACCGACATCAAAATGTGCATATTGAATTTTTTTTGGTGGTGGTAGATAAATTTGCCATATTGCCTGTCATGCTAACCACGCTGCAGCAACATCACATGAAACTTTTGCTGCTTTAGTAAGTTTAGTGATCGCTGCTTCACCTTTCCAATGCCCTCTAGGACTATAATAAATGGATTCCATTATAATAATTATATAATTAATTACCAGCCCCTAACATTATTTTACTTTTCATAGCAGATTTTTTAGGAAACTAGCGAGTTTCTCTCAGAGATTTATTAGGTATAGAATTTAATGCATGAATCAATTTTACATCTGCAAGATGCCGCTGCTGCAAATCTTTACTTTTATAAGCAACGTCATGAATATGACATGCTTGATCAATTTTATTTACTGGATGCTCTCCTGATCTTGGTTGATCTTGGTTATCGAGTCTGATATCGAGACGAGTTCCAGGACCACAATAATTATATCAAGGAAGGTGTTTCTCACCAATATACTTAGCCCATGGTAATCCAGGTAATTTTCCTAAAAAAGCAGCAATATCCCCACCTATCTTTGTTGTCCCTGAGATAAATTTATATTCTTTTGTACCACATTTTACACATTTACCTGTTAATGCATGTTGTTTATTTTTCGTAATTATTGTTGTCAATCCAGTGGTCCCATCCACGGTGGGGGTTGATGATTTACATCGAACACAATATAGACTCATGTTATTAATAATATGGATACAATAATTGATTTTTCGGCAACACGAAAACAAGAACCAGTAAAGCACCATCCAGCATTACCAAATTCGATAAGAATGATTATAATAGGTCCATCTGGATCAGGTAAAACACAATTATTGTTAAATTTATTAATGAGATGGAACAAACTATATTTAATAGCACCGTCTGTGGATGATCAGCATTGTTACGAAGTACTTAAAGATTTTAACGAGAAGGCAAAATCAGTTAATAAAGACGGTGAAGATATTATTGATTTTATCACAGATATAGATGAAGCCCCATCTGTAGATGACTTGGATGGATTCATTAATAATCTCGTAGTATATGATGATGTGATGTTGGACAAACAATCTAATCCAGCTAGAATATTTTCTCGAGGTCATCACAAAAACACAGACGTGATTTATGTTACACAACGATATACACAGATACCTAAAGTGATTAGAGATAACTTTAATATTTTGGTTGTGTTTAATGGAGTAGATAATTATACTCTACATAATATTTATTATACTTGGTGTTCAGGGGATATGGACATGATGAAGTTTAAAAACTTCTTTTCAAAAGCACAATCTGTTCCGTTTGGATTTATAACAATAAATCTACATGACCCAAGATCCAGATATCGTATAGGTCTGGATATAATCTTTGGTTAATCCCTGTTAAAATCAGGAGCAGCAGAGAGGTTGAATGACAACAATTGGGTCGTTTTGTAAGTAAACAAAACCGCATAAAAATCGTGAAAAATATAGTCAATAATAGAGTAACAAAACTGAGCTAACTTCATGGATTTATTATGTGGTTTTTAACCGTACGGAAATATAATAGAGACTTTGGTTTAGCGTTATTGACTTTTTTTTCAGCCAGTTGTAAGAACCCTTATTTTTGTTAAGGATACGGGCAAAATTTTGTAGGGTTCACCCTTTCTGCTGCTACTTTTTATCACATCAAACTTTTTAGTTATTTAAATCAATAGAGGGGTACAAACCAACGGGGATGTATTTGTGGACTATAGTCCTATTAGAGATGCTACAAGCAATAACTTCTTTGCATGACTGTACCTGCCCCTTTTGATAACCTTGAACACCATTGCTGACTTGGTTCTATTAGGATGTTTCCATATGCGACCTCTACACTTCCTCCTTCTCATATGTAGGAAACCTCACAAAGATTCTTCAATAACAGCAATGTTTCTAGAACCAGCATTTCATCACCATTGACAGTGGTGGATAAATTGGGACAAATTCATGATTGTAGGCATGCATGTACCTGAACCCCACTCCTATTTGTTAGCCTACATGTCAGATTTTGGTTGGGGCTCTCATTTAGAACCAGAGGGTATAATTCTACAGGGACATTGGACCTCATCTGAATCATCCCTCCACATAAACAACATAGAAATGAAGGCTGTATGCCTACCATTGCAAGGGTGCTTCAAGAGAGTAAGGGTCAATGTGTCATGGTCCTCGACGACAACACATCTTTTCATAGCTTAACTCTAACATCAAGGAGGCATACATGCCACTGATGTTTGTGTGAAAGTCTTTAGAATTTTGTGCTGGGCCACCTCAGAGGATATAACACTTGAAGTTCTGCATATTCCAGGCAAAAAAACATTTTGGCAGATATTCTCTCCAGAATTGGCAGTACCATCCTCACAGAATAGACATTACACTGCTCTCTTATAGAGTTCCTGTTCCTGCTGCAGGGAAAGGCCTCTATTGGATCTGTTTGCAACCAAGGTCAACAACAAACTCCCACTTTACATTTCTTCTATCCTGAATCAAGAAGCATGGGCAGTGGGTGCATTCAATATATAGTGGGATCGGCTGTTCACTTATGCTTTCCCACCCTTCCATTCCTCAAGTGAAACAAAAAGTCAAACTTCCACAGATCATTCTCATAGACCCTCTGTGGTCTCAGCACTCGTGCTTCAGCAATCTTTTTGACCTGTTGATCACTCAGCCCAGGTCTGTTCATCTCGAGAGGGATCTTCTGTTGCAGAACCAGGGATACCTCCTCCATAGCAACCCACAAATTCTCCACCTTCATGATGTGCTCATCTCGGGCAATCTCACCACTTGAACAGCTTTTTGAGCCAAGTTGCCAGTTGTATCATTCAGGCCAGGAAAGCTTCTACATCCAGTGATTATAATGCCAGGTAGAGAATCTTCTGTGATTGGTGCATTAGGCACCATTGTTGATACTAGCTGCCTCTCTGTTACTTAAGGTCTCACTGGACAGTATTTTTGGTAAATTTTCATCCAACAATGACCTATTGCATAATTATGATAATAATTTTACAATAAAGATACAAATAAAAACTAACTAATGATTTTTGTTGAAAGGATGCTTGTAAGATTCTGACTTAGGTATTAAGTTTAATTCCTTATGCAATTGGTGGTTTTTATACAGAACCTATACTACCACCAACCCCTCTTTCTTACATTCATTTTTGACAGAAAAGAGCTATTTTCAACCTGTTTTTGTGAAAGCCAGCTAACAGAGTCAGTATGTACCTTAATCATCTTGAAAGTTCACTAGTACTATAACAAATTAACATACTTTTCATCACCCCTCAACCATGTAGATTTTTAGATATTTACCTCTAGCAGACACATGTAAATACATAAGCCAAGTCAGCTGCACATTTGCAGCCCAAGTTATGCATTTGATCTCCAATGCTAGTCTAACTGTGACAGGCAGTCACCATTAGGGATGTCATCGGGTAACCGGGTACCCGACCGTATAGAAAAACCTGGGTATTGAAACAAAAATGTGGGTACCCGTAAAAAAAATTAAAAAAAAACAATCGCCACACTCGCCAACCACTTCAAACAGGTGTGACAGCTATGGCTATAATTATAAACCAGATCTCTGCTTAATATAAATAAACAATACTTCGGACAGTCTGTTTGGATTAATAAAATTCATTGGCGTTGTGCAACCAGACAAACCGAGGCATTATATACCAAGGTAAAACATTTCTTCTGCAGGTAATAAACCTCTTTGTAGACGATAACTAAATGATCGGTACATTGCGTGCTCTTTTAATGAAATCCAGATAGATACCTTTGATTTCCAAACAAACATGTCCCAAAATTTATATTATGAACAATCATCACCTAGACACCTTGAAATCTTTTTAATGCCTCAAGTAATCTTTGATCATTGTTTTTCTAGTGACTAGCTCCGTGAATTTTGAAAGTTAGCCATCATACATATACCAATATTTCTATTTTCAATACTACGTTTTTACCATAACTTTTTTAAGAATTATAATTCCAAAATAGTAACACTTATGTGACTGTGTGGTCACATGGTATAACTGGGGCACGCATGCATGGGTAATTCAAATCTGCGGTCAAAAGCAGATGAATAAAAGTGGTCTGTTCTAACAAGGATTTATACTTTAAAAAATGTGAGTGTTCTAAAGCTTTTAATGCGGCTGATCACATTGATCATTAAAAGTTGGATTATACCTACCATCTGTGTACAAAAGTCATTCTAAATAAATTTATTAATTAACAGTGTGCGGTCAGACAATTCACAGCTATGTCGGTGTGGACGAATCAGACCGAGTAGTACACGGTTAGCCTCTATTACCATAAAAAATATTAAAGAAATGGAAATAACAATTAGTTGGTCTACGGTTGTACATGTCATTCATGTGCTAACGGGTACCCATTAAAATTTTCAACGGGTACCCAGGTTGGTTTTTTCGTGATTTTTGACAGCCCTAGTCACCATCAAGGCAACCCATTTACAAGCCTAACTCAAAGTAAATGTAAACCACATTACAGATTTTGCTTATGTGTAAATTTATAAATGCTAGGGTTATGATAATTAGGCTCATGCCTTCTACCTTAAAAAAATTATGGGGTTGTCAAAATACAAAACTATCCAGTGAGACCTAACCTCTGTGACTGATTTCCATTTGTTTCTCCTTTATCCACTATCATTGGCTATAGAGTTGCCATATCAAACACACTTAAGTTATATCAAAGCACTGTAATTTGTTTGGATTCATGTCTTGCCAATCTTTTTAAGTTTTTTGAGCTGCAGAGACCTGTCTCGTGCTCTTAATCTTTTTTGTGTTTTATGGTCATTAACCAAAACCCCTATGAACCATTGAGTAAGGCTTCTTTTCAGGACCTCACTCTTAAGACTGTATTTCTACTTGCCCTCGCCTCAGTTCAGCTATGAAGTGAGATTCATACCTTATCTATTGACACTGGCCATCTCTGGTTTAATGGGAATTATGATTCTGTTTTCCTCATTTGTCAGCTAGAACTTTTAGCTAAAAATCAATTACCTTCAATAGCTCAACTACCAATACAAATTCCCCCGTCAGTCGAATCTGTCTTGTGGATGATTAAGATTGGCTTTATGTCCCATGGGCCACTCAGTTTCTATCTTAAGGCATCCAAAGGAATAAGAAAGGGTAGTAAGCATCATTTTCTCTCTCTCAATGGCTCCATAGACATTTCAATCTCTACTATTTCACAATGCATTGTCACCAAAATCAAAAGATCATACCATTCTCTTGCTGCTGGAGATCTTTTGTTTATAAAACTTAAAGCCCATGAGGTTCGAGCCATTGCTACCTCATGGGCCTACATTAACCACTCCTTTTTGGAGGAAATAGGAAAATATTTAACACTAGAGAATACTGTTTAATTCATTAATTACTTTACTAATTACCATCATTACTTCAAAGCATTCTTAACAAAACTCTTGGTCTAACAGTCCCCTCATCAAGAAAACATTTTTTGTAAAATTAAATTATTCAAAAATGATCTTAACACATTCCATATAAATTACTGGTAACCTCAATATAGAGGCCATTTTTATATTATAGCAAGCCATTACTAAATATGTGCTAGTGACTGTTACACAGGCATCATTGTACTTGCCCCTGATCCTCATTAAAGTTCTGCCAGGATGAATCTCTTGAACTGGTTGAAGTATAGAAGGATTCCATTGATTTGCTTAGTATAGACTAATACAAGTGTTAAGCATAGATGTGGAAATTAATTAGTTATAAAAGATAACCCATTAAATTGAATTAATTGAGCAAATTAATGAAGCTTAAAGTGCCGGCTCATTGCTATAAAGTAAGGCTTTCATACAAATAAATGTTTGAATTGGATTTGCTGGGCCACATCGTGGTCAATACAAGATCTAGACCACCAATCATCTCCATTACCTTTGTCAACTTTCGTTGGTCCACTGTACTTGATCCTAGCAGATTTTCTCTTCAGTTCTGACTGACATCTGACAACCAGTTATTACAGCATTCACCATTGAGTCACAGGCATCATACTTCTGGAAAATTTTAGAAGAAATATAACAACTGCCATTTATGACTACAACCTAATTTAAACCAAGCAGATATCCTGCCCACACACCTAGCTGCATTTCCACCTTGCAAGACTGTAATACTGTGTTTATAATGCCAATTAAGTTACTATATTTTCAAGATTTTATTTCTATATATTTCCTTTCATGACTTTTTACCTGAAACATTTTTAGAATAAAATACCTTAATAACATAATGTTCAACTGACAAGCTGTACACTTTAGGACATGCATCATTTTAGAAAAAAAAAAGAATAGTACCAAATCACATTGGATGGATAATGATTTTGTTGAAAAGCACACATTGCTGAAGTGTGTGACAATTTGGTCATCTATTCACATTTATTCAAGTTCAATATTATTTGTTGTTCCAAAATTTAATGCCAAATTATTTGAACAAAAATTTATTTAATCCTGACTGTTGAATGCTCTGCTTTGTTTTTAATCTGGAAACCTACCATATCTGGGTCAAAACAAAAACAGTTCCATTTTCTACCTCATCTTCTGGTACATTGTCAACTGAACTTGTACATGTAGCCATGACATCCTGTAATGTCTGAAAGATACATTTAGCTGAGGTCGTACTGCCATGCATTATACTGATGTGAAGCTTTGCATGAAGAAACTTTATTACTTACATTTATTACATTTAAGTAAAATATTTTCCACCTCAAAATTATATCACCAATGAATGAAACCTGACCACATTAAAGTATTGCAGCTGATTCTCTCTCTCTCTCTCTCTCTCTCTCTCTCTCTCTCTCTCTCTCTCTCTCTCTCTCTCTCTCTCTCTCTCTCTCTCTCATACACACACACATGTACACTAACATGAAAAAGAAACAATCATTTATAAAGCAATGAAATAAAAGGAAGACAATTTGCAAAAGTTAGAGATACTATATTACCTGTTCTCTATTCCTCTTCTTTTATGCCGGTCTCAAGCACTTGTGAGGGGAGTCTGGTCTAAACTATTGGTTGTGGTGGGTGACTTTCGTCAGCATCATGGCTGTGAGCACACTATGCCTCGTTGTATAATGGATGATACTGCATTAGGGAGAAGAGTAGCTTTTTTTTCTTTATTCCAAACGTAGCCATCAAACTTTGACTGGGTTCAAAAGAATCTGGTTGAAAATGCTCACTACAGATTGTCGCATGTTTTGAAGGCTCTCTCCAATCTGCTTGTCAGCCGCACAAACCTGGACCAAAGTCCATTATAGTTACTGTCCAAGGGAAACAAGTGTAATGAAACACCATCATTTGGTGTATTGCTACATCCACCAATGATACACCTCTTGCCCATACCAAGTAATACACACAATCATAATACGTTTCACACTTGACAACATTATAACAATGGTTCCTAGCAATGTGGGTTCCTCTTGTGACGTCGCACTGTCTGCTGTCACAAAAACTGCCAAAGTTGCACTTGGCTTACGGTGAAAATTTGTGACATGTACTTTGAAACTAAATATCTTGCCATCCATTGATTGCATAGGGTAGAAATTTTCAGATACTATATGGATCATGATGTTTAACAATTTAGAGTTAAGTGATAGAGGGGTCTCAGGTCTACCTTTAAAGCTACATTAAAAATCCAAATCACATACACACATGTTGAACATGTGTCAGTTGTATATGCTTGATGGACAAAGGCAGTTGCAATGCCAGTCAATCCCCTTATTCAGCAATACTTTGAAATATTGAAAAGGTTGAATACCAAGCCTAATGAAAATACAAAAAAGTTAAAAGTAAAGAGCAATATGCATTTCTTTTCTGAAACAGCTCTGCTGTGTCTTTTGCTCTAAAACCATATAGCACTCAAATGGTTAAGATAAATAAGAATAAAAAAAGGGAATATTTATTTTATCTAAATACGGTACTTTTGTCTGAAGAAGCTGACTATGGCATTGATGGACTTTATGGAACAGATTAAGGAATTGAGCATAATATTTGGCAAATCATTGATTGAAGAATTCAAGAAAGTGAAACTTTGCAGTACTCTTGTTAGAGAAAAGTTATATTTTGGAGCAGAGATATCCGAGAGATTGCAATAGAGCTACAGTACAATTGTGAAGAAGGAAGAATGAAAGAGAGTAATATTTATGTGTTAGCCTTAGGTATATAACTATACAGGTAGTCGTCGACTTATGACCAGGATTGGTTCCGATAGACCGGTCGTAACACGATTTGGTCGTAAGTTGAGTAGGCTATATGTACAGTACTGTGAAATGATGTTATAAAATTCTTTAAGTAGTATTTTATCATAAATTTTCTTTCATTATTGTTATACTGTATATATCATCATTTTCTTTGTTCATTTTATGCCATTTGTATGATCTCTACACCATTTTGTTTCTTATTTTTACATTCGTTAGGTTTGTTACTGTGAGTAACTGTGGATACGCGGTGGCTCCGCCGACCGGGCGAACAATTATACTGCTGTATAAAAGTGGGCTACGTGCCGAAATTCTGTCTGTCGTCTGTTAATCTGTCTGAAATTAAATTGTGAAGGCAGCTGTTGTCAGTACCGTCTTTTTGCGTATACAAGTCGTGTCTTATACAAAGTTTTACTTACCCCGCACTCATGGTGCGTCTTATATATGGGTGCATCTTATGTAAAATACTTTTTACACAAATCGTCAAAACCCGCATTTTATATACCGGTACTTCTATTTATGATCTTCAAAACCCAGTTGACACTGCCGCCAAAGTCATTAATCTTCATTTATGTAGCAATAATTCGAGCTTTCAATTTGATCGCTATCGTTGAAACGGCACGGTTACAATCACGTTGCGAACGCACCCAGTTGGCTATATTTTCTTCCATGTTCGGCCATCTTGCATTTCTAACTCTATGAGCTCGTTTCCTTGGATTCATCTTCGTAATCTTCACGTACATTTCTCGCTGCAGCCAAATTCTCTTCCAGCAGCTCTGTTGCCACACTCATTGGCAAACTTGATGACGTCTAATTTAAAGTCGGCCGTATATGATTTTCGCTTCGGCATAGTGACAGTTTTAAAAAATGCTAAGCACAATGATCTCTCATTTATATATACCGGTGACAAGATAATATTCCCACGTTTATATAAGCTAACCACATACATCGTGCATTTATTGGTCTACGTACCGTAGCAGATATCTCGGAAACGCTTAATTACGTGTATTTGGACGCACAGTTTTGATTTGGGACGCAGAAAATCGCCCACACAGGAGCCTCCGTACGCACGTTTTTGTTGCAAAGCGGAACGTTTTGCGGAAAAATAAATATGTTCTAATCACTATGAAAAGTGAAGCAATGCTTTTATTTTAGTTTGTTGCTGACTTCTTTGATCAAAGGTCACCTGCTTCCTTTGATGAAGGTGCATGTGTTATTGAAGGCGCCGCTAAAGGCTCCCTTTGACGGACCAAACAAATACCTGTTTGTTATTGCTGCGGCAACATCAAATAATTGAAAAACATTGAGACAATGTTTTTAAAAAAAATTCCTTAGTATATATGGGTGCTTCAGAGGTAATCAGTTTTCACTGAAGTTGCAGCAATTGTGGTCGTAAAGTCGAATGGTCGTAAGTTGCATAGGTCGTAAGTCAACGACTACCTGTACATATTGAACACCTATTGAACTATGGCCATTTCTTCGCCCATCCCCCTTTATTCTTCTACTCCCTCTTGGTTTAGTGACAACAGGGGAACTCTCCCATATAGATAAAATCCTAGCAGTGTCTCTGTTGGTATGTAACAAATATGTGAGCAATTATTGGTCTAAGAACACTGGTTGGCCATTCTGCAAAACTTGGCGAAATGCAAAGAAAAGAGAAGAAAAGAACATAATACCAATACAAGGTAGTAAGTGTTCATCCAAATACAGAAAGCAGATGTGTTGCAGTCACAGTTTAATGCATCTGCCTTTCAGCAACATGCATATCATCTGGAGCTGGAAACAATGGTGCAGTTCCTGACTTTAGGCCAATTTTTACCTCAATTTTCATCTTCACACATGCAGATAATTTGGATACAATGGGGCATTATGCCCCCATTTTTCAGCAACCCAGTGGGTGTAAGTCATCTGCAAGTCAAAGCATGACCTTCAGGCCTTTAAGACCAGGTGCAGATTCATTGGATCCAGCAAGTAGTACAATCTCATCATCTGGAGCCATACCAGCCAGCCATCCAGCTGAGCCATTCCAGCCTGGATGTTAGTGATAGATTTGAACATTATGCCAACTTTTCAAAAGACAAGTACTGAGATTGAATAAAAAATTAGAGAGGTTTTGACTTACAATCAGGAGGTTTTTTGGCTGCATCTTTTGAACCTTGTTTTCACTAAATATTGACCAATTGTCCTGGTCCAATGCACATGAAACTCTCAAAAGACATGCCTTTTCTCCCTATGGGGTACCTTATTTCTTGTTAAAAGGACTGGCCTTCAGACATAATTCAAAGAAACATTGTTCTACAGTGTATGTTAGCACCAGTAATTGTTTGGCAAGTAAACAATACCCATTTATATCTTACCTTTTTTCATTATTGTCAGCTCCTAAGGCATTGAACATTGTTTACTTAATAACATATTTATTCTGAATTTATTATTTAAAGGCATATATGCTGCATAATATTTTTTGTATTCCATCTTTTAATTTAATGATGGTAATTGACATTTGTATGTGCTGTACAATCATACCAGACGTTCACTCGTATAAGTTTCTTGGTAGGAATTGAAATGCAGCTACAGCATTCCCATTGATTATTTTTGGGATTGAAACTAATTTCTGACAATTTAATTGTTGTGGATTTATTTTCTGATTGTAGTATTGTTGCATGGGTAAAGAAAAAACATGAATTTACTTGAATAACATTTGAACTTAACATTCTATTTACTAAAAAAAATTTCTTGCAATAATTATAATTATTTCATCAATACAGTATTCACAGGTGATAAAATAGAACATGGATTCTATAGATTGAATACAATAACAGTAAATCTGTTTATTAGGATTTTTTTTGGAGAAACAAAATTTGACTATGTTTGACAATTTTGTAATAGTAACTTGTATCCTCAAATGGGGTACCAAATCAACCAAACTGCATGCCAAGATAGTGTTACCAACTTTTGAACAATGCACAAAGAAGACATTCCTGGCAGACTCAGTGTTATGTCTGATGTTCTGCCCAGAAATGGTTAGGTTATTTATATTGAATAGTCCCTTAATGCATCAGTTTTTCATTGGATTTGTGTGTAGTGTCTGATGATCGACCTATTTGCGACAAGGTAGAACCAAAACCTGTCCACCTGTCTTACTAGCTCCTGAAGCTTAGGCCATGGATGCACTGTCAGAGAAAGGATCAAAAGCAAATTTTATAGTATATTATATTTCTCCAAGAATATTTACCCAATCACATTACATGCACTTTGAAAGCCTTCCCAACCACACCACAGTGTGAGCATCATCACTGATAGTTCCCTGTGCTTAAAACTGTTGACACCTAGTGGTGGAAAGAGAAGGTAACGGGCAAGAGTTGTTGCCATTTGCCAGTATTATATAGACCAAAAAGATGAATGTTTGTCTTTTTGTAGTGCTGGATTTGAGAGGTAGCATGTTTGTATTCCAAATGTTGATGTAATCTTGGAGAAACATAATTTACTAAATAATTTGCTTTCATAGAAATTAAAGTTTCCCTGCTAAAATATAAGATTTTTATGTTCCTCAAATTTTTTTGTATTTATAACATTTATCATTCAGTGTAGTTTTGTATGGCTGAGTGGTCTTAGGTATTTGGCAGTAGTATTTGGGTTCAAGACTTGGCTCTGCCAGCATTAGTATATGAATAAATTTGCCACTAGCTTCCTGTGGGTCAATTAAGTTCTTCCCATGGTTTTTGTCTGGTTCCATCTCCATCAAATGTATTGGTCACCATATGTATCCTGTCAGGTGCTGGAAGACCATCTTTAACACCATGTTAAACCCACAAAGCAGGCAAGAACTGCATATCTTGGTTAATATACTATCATTTTGTTTAAAACCTGCCTTTAGTAAAAGTGATTTCCTCTTATATATTCAGAGACAGGTGATGTTAAAGCCAGTATAGCATCCTTGACATTTATTCTCTGCAGTGCGGCAAAGTATAATGTAGATGAGGAGTCACTTTCAAATGAACTTCAGCAACTTGGTCTTCCAAAAGGTGAGTAACAAATTAGGTACTTCCAGCTACACTTATTGATGTTGACCTGAAAATTGACTGAGTTACAGATAAGAAAACTTCATTATGCTATGTGCAACAAACTCTGAGCTGGCTTTAAAATTCAGAATATCCACATTGATAGGAAAGGGATGGTGGTGTTTTTTGCTGCATGATGCAAATTGAAAGTTTGCCAAAGATAAAGTAGAGGAAATTAAGGCTCTTAAAAGCAACTGGATGAGAAGCTTCAAGAACTTTAAAATTCCACAGAGAAAATTTGTAGGTTCTAGGACAGGATATTGTATAATACAGTATATAGTTTATTGCATATTAACTGTGTATAGAACTGCAGGCCCAAACATGACAGTTGCCAATGTTTTGGTGTTATGTATATCAATATTTTTGTAACACTTAGTACATGATTGTATCAATATTATGTGTAGATTTTGTTCATGACTCTAAATTGTAATGATCATCTATGAAGAAGATATTACATAGCTAATTTTGTATACAGGTATAGATTCTATTTTAAGATATCGCAATGCCTGTAGATTGCATAGGGTCAGTAAATAGTAAAATTAATGTTGTAAAGTTTCAAATAATAAAACCTGTTGGCAAGTTTGTTTTAATTTCTAATTGGCTGGTAGGGCCAGGTGGGCTTTTAGAAGAATTATTTCCCATTTGATGGGTTACCTCAATAATTTGCAGACATCGAAGTCCAAAATCATCAACAGCAATATACGTAAGGGCACAAGTTATGGAGAGACCTATAACAAACTACAAAACTAACAAAGGGATCGACGTAGAGGCAAAAGTGGTGTGGGGTCGCTTGGCAATTTACAGTGTTGAATACTCAATAATCGTGCTAAGATTAACTGTGAATAAATATCTCTTCATATCGGTGTACTTTGTTTAGTTTTTTCCTCACAGAGTAACATTAATTTCAGGATAACAAAGTATATTGAGGAGATCATCAAAACATTATTCCAAATGTCTGTTTGCTTAACACATGTACAACTCCACACGTTGTGTACTATATCACTAATTTTTGTTGTGAATGTTATATATTCATTTTATTGTTTGATCCAAAGTAGACAGGTTTTTTAAATACAAAAGATCAACACGCGCAATGTCTATCAAACAATGTGTAGATTTTTATTGCAGTAGAAGCAGAATGGAAGAAAAAAATAAATTCACAAGGGTTAACCTTTACCAATATGAATTTAATAGGTCTAAAAATTTAAAACGCCATAAATTAGAACACAATAGCACTTGCGGTTCATGACATGTTTGTACCATGCGTACACAGCATCATCTAATTCGTTATTGTTTGCTGTCCATGCTCGTTTTCGTTTCATCCCTTCATCTGAATCAGCATCATGTAAGTAATTTCGAAGTTTCAGCTCATCCTTAAGCCAACCTCTAAATTTTGACTCAATAATTTTTAGTCATTGCAAATTTTTGATTGCCATTATGAACCCTATCTATGATGCACAGCTTTTCAGACACTAAGTATGCCTTTCATTTAAATCCTTTGCTCTCCATGGTCACATTTACAAATGAATATTACTGATATTATATACAATAATGATGTTAATATATAAAAATGTGAAATCATTTTCGATTGGTCAAATAAAATGAAATTTGAGAAAGGTAATGAATACAAGAATTTATGCTCCTAATTGGCATGCTTTTGAACTTTATTTTATTGTACTTACCTTGTTTGATTTGATACAAAAGACATATTCAAAGTGATAAAACAACACAGGTCTCTTTTAATTGATTCTTTTATTGCAACAAACACTTCCTCAAGCTGTTGATCAAAACAAAGCAGACATGTAATTAGGTTCTCAGAGAAGTACTCACCAGTTTTGATGTGACAGTGAAATGACTCTTTTCATGTTTTCATAGAAGAGAATATGTGTGTTGCTGTTATAGTGTTGAGGCAAAATTAAAGGATTATAATGTGAATTTCACCAAGCAAGTCATTTAATTGGTGTTTATTTCATTCTGGTGCCACCAGTTAGCATTTACCAGAATTTTTTGTTGATGGCTGTTTCACCAGACTGTTTATTTACAGTGTATTGACAACTATTTCTCTATTTTAAAAATACTAACATAATATGTGATATCTTATTAGAACTTGCTAATTTCACAATATGGATTCTATGTTTACGGCAATAATCACCATTTTCAATGATAAAAAAGAGCTATGTATCAAGGTTCAATTTGCCATTTCTTATCACGAATTTTTTTCACGTTTATCACATTTTAAAATATATTTTCTTTGGAAAAAATCGGGAGCCATGCTGAACATAGTATTATAGGCGGGTTCGCGAGTTATCCGGCATGAGTTATCGAGAGAGTGGTGTATTGTGAAATATTAGATTGAGTAGTAGGGTTTATCATGTTAAGTATATTGTGACATAGGTGCAAAAGAAACTTAAAGAGGTATATATGAAGAGAACTGCAATTCATTCTTATGTTGGATTCATTACTATTTCTAATTCTTATTTCATATGTTGAATTCAGTCTGTAGATGTCTTGTTTAGATAATTTGAGAGTTTGTGTTAGGATTATTCATTGGAATTACAAAATGCTCACTGGACTAAGATGTTATTCTGGGACTTATGAATTATTCGCAGGAGTTCTGTACATTGCCATTGTAACATGTAAATTTGAGTATCTGAAATTCATTCTGACATTCTAATCTTTTGGACTTGAAAATAACTTTTAGGATTATTTTAGTGATTCAATTTGTAATATCTTAGTTTGTTCTTAAATTTTCACTTTCTAACTTGGATAATTAAACTATTTAATCTTCATGGTTTTGTTTTCTTTCTGTTAGTTTATGGTCATAGAGTCATAACAGCTAAATGTTTACTTTTCTTTAATGGATTATTTGCTGGGCAGAGTTGAAATTTTATATCACTGGCAGGTTTGGTTTTTAATTATATATTAATTTTCACTTTATCCCAATTTTCATTATCTTTAGAAGCAAACTCAAAAGCTTACTTGTCAAATTTTGTTAATGGATGTTATGCTCACAATTTAGATAATCTTGTAACTGCTTGTTTTAAACCTAAACAAATTTAAAACCTTGAAGAAAAAAAAATAAATGTCAAAGTTTTAAAATTTAATTTCACTTCTAACCCTGTAAATAGTTTGAGGATCTTATGTGATAACAATCTCAAATAGCGGATCACTTTGTCGTTCAGATGTATGACTCTACAACACACCAAATCATAGATTAAGGTCAGCATTCAATTTTATCTCTCTTAACTTGCTGCATAAATAAAATACAAGTATTTCTGATTTTTTTTTGGTTAGCATAACATAAAATATTCTGCAAGTTTCCTAAATTTCTTATTCAATTTTCACAAACATACTATGTATCAGATTAACTCATTAACCCTGGCAGCTCTTTTATGTGTCAGGAGGTAGTAACCTACTTCCAAGCTCTGTAGCATCAAGGTGATGTATCATACACTAATTTAGTGGGTGGTATTGTAGGAAGGTAAACAGATGAAGCTATACAATGATACCAAATAATTTGGACATTCTAGTTACACAACAAAACACAGAGGGAAAAACTTAATTTTTTGGACCCGATTCTTTTTCCCACCAAATATTCACCCATGGTTGGAATCCAATTTTGTGTCAGGGTTTTAGACTTTTTGGCCTCAGATCTAAGGCAGACTGATCTGAACTGCCCAGAGACAGGCGAACCTTGGCAAAAGGTAGGATAAGATGGGTGTTTGGAAGTAAGAGTAGTCCTGATACAAAAGTGATGGGTCTGTTAAGCAAAACAAAACCCCAACAAAACTCCAACTTTTACTCTTCTGCTCATGTGTGAGTGAAATAGTCAACAAAAAAATGATGTTTCTAACATGACTAGGAAGTCTCTTGGAAGTCCATGGATGTATTCAAAAATAGCACCTGATTACTCATCCTCCTGACTTTTGTTTTTGTGACATTGCTTTGGTGTCGCTCTACAGTTTCATATTTAGCATAGGGTTAGAATATTAAAGAAAAAGAATTTCACCGGGTTTCCTCACTAGTTATACTGGGTATTTAAAAGAGACATTGTATATCTTAGGTATTGTTCAAAGAACCTTTAATTCCCTTTATTTTGATGTATGATTGATTAGTGTATTATGGGTTAGAGAGTATACAGCTTGGCCTTACTCCAGATGTGCACCTTTCAAAAGAGTGCTAGCTCTACTTGCTCGTTTTCACTTCTCAAACATCAGAGGTAAATTGTAATAAATAGAGCCGATAATTTTTTTCACATTTTATGTATTTGGTAATTCATTTATTGCACTTTTAGAAGCTGGTATTGTCTAGTAATATATTCCACTATTCTGACATCCAATCACAGGATTATAGATGGGGTGATTTAAACCTGAGATTTGTATTATGAAAATTACACTATGCCATTCCTTTTCTTTTCTGAAATAAATTTATCATGTGACTGGGTCATCATGTGATTTGTACTTCAGAAATTATCACTCATTTGTTGATTATGGATTTTTTTTCATTTTTTTTTTAAAAAATAAATTGTCAACTGGAATCAAATTGTCTAAACCTTAGAGAATTACTTTTCATGCTTAAACAGCAAGATAAATTTAACTGTTCAAGTCAGTGCGTAAATTTGTTTAGATTTCTTGAATAAAATAAAACTTTAAACATATTGCAGAAGAAGTCGATCAACCTTCATAAATGTACAGAATTATACTAGACTCTTTTATTTTGTTTTGTTATTGTCCAAAACTATTTGATTGCAATTAAGATCACTTGATTCTTGAAATGGCATATGAGTGCAAATCATGAATGACAATGACATTGTTCATATGTTAATCAGTAGAACTTCCATTGTTAATGACTGGAAGGAGCTACATGACTGTATCAAGTGCAACATGACAAGTTATTTATGTGATATAAATGCACCTTTTTCATGCTGAAATTGACATCTTCTGATGCTAACATATAAGTGTTTTGAATGGTCACTGCCTTCATTTCTACAGAACATATGCTAAAGCCAGGTCTTTATTAGAGACACCATTTATGTTTTTAAGGTGTGTGTGTGGGAGGGGAAATGCTTGAAAACTGTTGGCTTATTCTGATTTGTAAAAAAGGACACTATGCCATTCCTTGCTTTCTTAAAACAAACTTGTTAGGAATGAAATAATAAAATACCAAAGTTGGAAATAATAATTTAGCCCCATAAAATTAAATAGCCAGTCTGTTAAAGTACACATGCATTCAGAATCAAATTTGTTCATATTTGTGTACATGTATATTTAGTCTCATAATTTGGCCATTACTGTTAAAGGACTAAACACATGATTAGCACTTAAGTGTAAACAATATTATTTTTTTTTGCTTGTGTTTTTAAACAGAAGCCGCCACTATCTGGAATTAAATTGTTCATACTTCAGAGGATTACTTTTCATGTTTAAACAGTTGAATAAATTTAAACTTTTCAAGATAAAAGCAACAGGGTGGACCTCATCTCATCAAGTCAGCATACAAGTTTTCTAAAGGTATGAAATATACATGACTTTAAAAATTATTTTCTTTTGACCATATGTATGATCGAATAAACATCACTGCTTGTTGAAACGGTAATTGAATGTTTATTACTCAAAACATTTCTGTCCGTCCATTGGTGGTCTTCATTGATTGGCTGTTCATATCTGGATCAGTAATACAGATCATGGTGGAGATGACATTTGTGTGTCAGCCGAGGTGCTGTAGTGATTATTTAGTATTTATTGCTCCATCACAGTTATTGTCAAGTGAAAGTGGAGGGGATGTGTGGGGTTCTGAAAATACATGCAAGTTGTACTGTACTTATTACAAAATATAACAAAAATATATTGAGCATTTTCCGCAGGTTCCTTTGTAGCGTTTACTGATGTATACTCATCTACACTATAGTATTAGGGTTTTATAGGTAGGTAAAGTCAAGCCCATGCTATGCTTGCTGCTGAGGGTTGAACAATTATTGATTTATGACAAATTTAGTTTCTACCTGCTCTGATTTCTTTGAGGGAGAAGTCCTATCCACAGAATAACCACCAATTGGCCAGGAAGACCCAGATTTTTGCAAGTGCTAAGCCATAAAGTCAAAGATAAGACCACAGGGGATGTGATAGTCTGAGATGCTAGAGGAGGAAGGAATAAACATTTAATAGTTTTTTGATGGGCCCTACCAGATCTTTTTTAAACAGGAAAATCTTTGACAATCACACATGTTTTTAAAATTTACAGACTTATTGATGTATATGCAAATAAGTTAACTTTTGAAATATGAACTAAACCAATGCATTCAGTCCTTTTTGAGTCATTAAAACTAAACTTGATCAGTATTTTTATTATTTTATTCTCAATATTTTTGTTTAATTTGTGTAACCTTGTTTATTCTTCCCTATACTTGCCTGTATTATTTATATGTAATAGTGAGCAATCAGTTATGCCAGGCAATGGCAGATGGTCTGGCCATTGGTCAATGGTTTAGAGATACGGAGGTACTACTATCACTAATGCCAGGCAACTGCAGGTGGCTTGGGCATTGGTATAGAGATGTGGAGGTGCTTGTTATGTATATGTGATTAAATTGCTTGTGTGTAAGGTTTAAAATTCTTTTTATTTTTTTTTATTGTATTTAATTGCAATCAATATTTGTCTCTGACTTGGGATTCTATTTTTTAGTAGTGAGATATATTTTATCACAAAGTTGTTTACTTAAGACGAAATAGTAATACATGAGATTTGACATTGAGTCTGTCTTACCTTAGTAATAAAATCAACAGGCAGTTAAAATGATTGGTCAGCATCACAGACATACTTTGTGTGATCAATGTTTGTAAACAGCTTTTTTATGATTGGTTTTTTAAGTGGAGTAACATTGGCCTACATGTGAATTTTAGCATAATAAGAACCCACCTGACCAATCTTGCAAGATTTGAAGTGATGTTTTTAGTTCAAATACACATTCCAAATATGAGCTTGGGCAGAGTCATTCAAAACCTTGAAGGAACAAAGTGTATTTATTTTAAATTTGTTGCCAGAATATTTTATTCTTTGTCTGATTTTTGGATTTAATAATTTATTCTCCTGGAGACTCAACAAGTTAACTTTCTTATAAAATATTATGAAAGATATTCATGGAATTATTCTGGAATTATTCAGAAAGAAAGATTGTTATTCAAGTGAGGAATTGTTGATATTCATACATTGGACTACATCTGACATCATCGCCCTCCATATTCGTACATCATCAGGACTCGAACCTGGATTCTTATAGGACTATTTAGTGAGAGGATTTGTGTTTTTATTCTTAGAATCATATTTGAATTATATCCACAAACTGTAAGTCCTATTGACCTATTTATACAATGTTGTCTAGGGAAATAAATTGTTTTAAAATTTACAAAGCTTGCTGGCTTTCACTCTTTTTTTTTTTTTCTGAGTATGAGCCCTTGTCACATAACAGTGCTACAGCCACTCATGCCAGGCAACAGCAAGTGTTCTGGCCATTGGGCAATAGTATAGAAATAGGGAGGTATTATAGTCGATCATGCCAGGCAATGGCTGGAAGTCTGGCCATTGGGCATTGGTATGGAGAAATGGAGGTACTACAGTCACTTGTGCCAGGCAATGTAAGGTGGTCTGGCCATTGGGCATTAGTATAGAGATATGGATGTACTACAGTCACTCTTGCCAGGCAAGGGCACTAAACAGGGTCAATTAAAGCAGACTATTCATTAGCTTTGCAGGAGGAGCAGCAGATTTTTCAAATACACAGTGCTTTCATTTTGACATACAATGCAATCTGATTAAAATCATATCACCACAGTTCTACATGAAGATCTGACAGCTACTGCTTAGGAATCATGTTTTGGTGACCTATGTTATTACAAATAATCACTAATTTTATCAGCCAATTAGCTGAAGTCTTATATATTATCATTTGTGGAAAGTGTGTGTCTGTATTGAATGTGCAACATTTGGTCAAAGAAAATTTGTCTTAACTCAGGCTGTAATTTGTATCCCTTTTCATTAAGATATATTATAAAAAATAACTTGTATAAGAATGCAAGCTGACTTGAAAGACTAATGTTTTGTAAGACTGTGTCATGAATGACCACATGTTGGTAGACTACTGTCATATATGACCTGTTTTGGAAGACAGCCTGTCATGAATGACCTCTCGTTTGGAAGATTATTAGTCATGGAAGACAATAGTTTTGGAAGATTACCAGTACATGCCAAAAAGACTTCAGTTTCCAGTATTGTCAGACATATTCTGTTGGCTCTAGAGGTGGTCACTAAGGAAAAGTTGTGAACTGTATTCATTTTGCTGTGTGCTGATTAGTTCATACATTTTTTCAGATATACAAAGTGAATTCAGTTTTTTTCATAAGTTGCAAATTTTCATGTTTTATAGTGACTACGATCTACAAATGTAAAGACATAGCTTTCTAGCTGTAAATTTGTAGATTACCCTGTGGCAACAAGGATTCACTAATCCAGAAGTTTAAATGCTGATACAACTAACTTTTTCCCAGAAATAAATATGTATGAAAATAAATTACTTCATAGTACTCTACAGCATTATTTAATTTTTCTTTTGATTTACAGAACATGCAACATCATTATGTAGATCATACAGTGATAGCCTAGAAAAGATGCAGCTCCAGTTACGAAAACAAAGTTTGCGATGTAAGTATCATTTCACATGAAGTTTTTTAAACTCCTGTCAGTAAATTAGCAGAATCTTAATACCTTCTAGCCATAATGATTTTACCATAATTCATACTAAAATTTCCCTTAAATTAGCAAAATATACATAATATAAACGTTGCAGTCTAATCCAAACATTACCTTTGCCAGGTTTGGTCAGGTTCTGGGGTTTAGATACATTAGTGTTGGTAAATGAACCAGACTAACACTTTACAGAGGTTATTTCAGATGTTTTAATCAACCACATTGTTAATATAAAATGGTAAAATGATCAAGTTGCTCATCTAAAATTGTTGTCCAACAAATGAAAATACAGGAAATGAGACAATCTGTCATTTAAGAAGTCTAAACAGATGTTTGCAGACATCTCAAGAATTAAAAAAACTGAAGATTTTGTTTAATTTAGAAATTAAGTATCAAGTCATTGATCTCATGGAGTTTAGAACTGCAGTTTCTGAAACTGAACTAAAGGTCAATATGGCTTAATCATGTCATATAAACTCTTTAGGTGAATATAATATTGCCTTTGCTACAATATACCACATTTGTAAAATCTTTTCAGGCATATTACCAAAGTTGACAATGGCAGTGCTTGATATTTCATTACCACTTACTTAAAATTAGTCTAACTTGTGGAAACGTAAAGACTGCCTTACAAAAAAAGACGTAGGTTCAAGTCTGTTGCTATTGTCAGTGGTAAACAGGTTTTTCCTGTACATTTACATCCTCCAAGAAAAGAAATCTTTACAGTGAAGCTCATTTTACTTGTATGATATCTCTCCTGACCAGCAAATTCTAATGTATAGTGATACTTCTGGTCAGTGGAAATTCTATTGTATAGAGATACTTCTGATGACCAGCTAAAGTTCTACTATATAGACATATCTCTGGTCAGTGGAAATTCTGCTGTATAGAGATACCTCTGGTCAGTGGAAATTTTACTGTATAGAGATACTTCTGATCAGTGGAAATTTACTGTATAGAGATGCCTCTGGTCAGTGGAAATTCTGATGTATAGAGATAACTCTGGTCAGTGGAAATTCCAATATATAGATATACTTCTGGTCAGTGGAAATTCTACTGTATCGAGATTCCTAAGATCAGTAAATTCTAATGTATAGAGATACCTCTGGTCATTGGAAATTCTAATGTATAGAGATATACAGTGGAAATTCTAATATATAGATATTCTTCTGGTCAGTTGAAATTCTACTGTGTAGAGATACCTCTTGTCAGTGGATATTCTACTGTGTAGAGATACCTCTTGTCAGTGGATATTCAACAGTATAGTGAGACCTCTGATGACCAGAAATTCTTCAGTATAAAAAGATATGCCTTTCACAACCAGCAGAAATTATTCATTGTAATTGAGTTTTGATATAAAGATGTACAAAAAAAAAAAAACAGTCCAAGTCAAAGAATATTATTTATAACTATTTTTTCTTCTTCAGATATATTCCCTTATGAAATTAACATTAGGAATACCAGCTCAACTACCTCCTGTATTCAGCCTTCCTAAAGACTAAAATTTGTTTCTACTTCAAACACATTCCACAGTCACATTACTTTAGGAATATTAGCCTGTTACATCGTGATCCAGCCCTTCTGAAAGACGAATATTGTCTTTTTCTGTCCATCTTATGTAGACAAGGGTAATAACTCTTTCACATTGTCTCCCCCTTGCCACTGCCAAGTGTTGATAGTCTGAAGCTTCATAATCCAGGTTTCCTTGTGACCTTGCCACCCCATTTTTGATAACTTGAACATTTATTTATGTTGGGGTGTAGTGTTAGAGTCCACTGCCAATCAAAAAGTTGGAATTTGCCAACACCATTTAGTGTCTGCATAGAGTAGTTGCTTACTAGTTGGCCTAGCAAACTTTTAACAACATTTTTTTGACATATACCTGCTTGAAATCAATAGGAATATGATTTATTTTCTCAGAAATTTCATCTGTAGCATTTGTTACATCTTTAATCTGCTGACAGATAAGTCATCATCAATAGCATTGATGAAATTTGACCTGGAACTATACATTACTATACAGATCTCGAAACCTTCATGTCAGTGACAAAAGAGTTCATATAGCCGTATGATATCAACAAAAAAGCTGTCATAGCATGGGAACCTTTACATTTGAAACAGTCCAGCCAACAAGGATTTACAGGGACTTTACTGACAGATTTGTCCATCTATCAATACCATCAATGACATAGCCTTACTATGATAGAGATTTCAGTGAGAAGTCTGTCCAGCCAACCAGGCCCTTGATAGCCGACTGTCTTTTATAACACTAGCATCCAGGTTTACAGTACACCAGGCAAGCCAGTTGGCAGTGCCTGACTTCAGTATTGAGTCATTAATGCCACCTGGTATGACTTACTCAGGGCTCCATCCAGACCCAGATCGGGGCTCTATGTACAGTGGTTGTAACACACTCCTTTAAATCAACCGTACACAGATCTGACCATGGACTGAATTTAGCTTTAAAGCCCCCATCAAGGAAATGTATAGGATGTTGCCTATTTCAGAATGCCATCCATCACCTACAGCTACTCAAGACTATAAAAGTATCAGTAGATCTCAGCAAGGCAGAAGAGATGCTATCCTTCTGGTTTCTTCCCCAGTCAGCTCAAATTAAGAGATCAATAAACTGCTTTCAGGTAGAATTGTTGACCTGGAAAGTTCTAAAACTTTATTCTTAGGAAGCCATGTTCCATCAACATTCTCATCTTGCTGGTATAAAATTCACTCAGACGCCATCAGTACTGATCTCCTGACCTTTGACAAGAATATAGCAACCAATCATACATCTTCTTCACTGTTGTATAAAATGGACAAATATGTGTTCCATGCCACATCATCGCTATGTCTTCAATGTTAGATTTGGCCTCATTGGCAATTTTCCATTTCACAGAAAATCTGGCAATAACAATGATTGGGAGGTGACAGCCAAGATTGCCAGAGTTATTAATCAGGCAGCTAACCATGTCATGGCTAATGTATTAACTGCTTCAGCAAACTTAGACTTGATATGACATGACACATGTCTGTGGTCGATATTGCTCAAACCCTGGCTTTACAAATGACCCAGTTTGGGTCACCATTGCTTCTTGGAGGAAAAGTTGGAAGTTTGGAGGCAGGCAACTCAGGATCTGCCCCTCCAACTCACTGCTGAACCCACACAGGCATTGAAAACATACAGCCCTTGCCAGAGTGGAAGGATGTTAAGTGGAATCTTTTCAGTCATATCGCAACTCAATGCCAGGAGACAACAGTCTTACCAAACTAGAGGGCAACTGTACAGAGGTGTAAGAAACAAGATTTTTTAAAAGTAGGAGATATATTTACTCATCAAAAAACAGGCAGTAGAGATTGTGCAGAAACCATAATTGCTGGGGTTTTATTTAGAAAGCAAACAGCAAGTTGAGTTCAATCATCAACTTTGAGTAACTTCATCCAGTTCATTGCACCAACAAAATTGAAGACAAAGGCAGTGAGATCAATCCATCCCCCTATCTGAAGGGATGAATATGCCATTAGTCTCAGTCTGACCAAATCATGTGTCCATATGGGTATGGCATTTATTACCAACCTGTATCTTGTAAAGCTTCTTTGCTTTTGCATAGTCAAACACATGTCTGTTTCAAATATCTAGATAGTTCTTGCAACTCTGGCTTTTGTTGCTGCAGACTTGGTCCCACTTGGCTGTCTTTCTATAGACATTTCAAGTACCTTCGATCAAACAGTCTTGGTCATGACAGAGATAGTACCAGAGATAGTATTATTCCAGCATCTATGCTGCAACTCAGGTTGGCTGACCTTGGGAATCCAGAAGGAGTAGTCCCAAGTAGAATAATGGTATGTATGGTTGGGGTGCCCATCTGTTGACAGACTTCGATACTGTCAGTGGACTTTAGCCTTTTCAGTCATATGCATGATCCTGTTGGTGCACTCAAGCACAACTTGAAATGCACAGAGAGAAGTCACGGTATGTGATAAAGCCTCTTCTAAAGCCTTCAAGCCCCCACTTTGAGGCAAAAATACTTAGAAGTCCCACAAGATCCATGTTGCTTCATGAAGATTACTGCTGATGAGATTAGATCAATGCCTGTGAGCCTTGTGTTCATACTGAACATTTTTATCTGAAATATAATAGGGGCTTTTGGCTGGCATGCAGTGTCAGTCTTCTTGAATTTTATCTCAGAGATTTAGTTTCACAGACTCAAACCTTGACTCTGATGTCTGTAGGCACATCCCAGACAAGCACCAGACCCAATTAAGGCAACACAGCTTATTTGCTGAAATTTTATAGGTAAGATTTCAGTAATTATCTTAACCAGATGTAAGAGTCATATATCAAGTGATCAAAGGCTGTGTTGCTTACATAATTAGGAGAATGGGTTGTCATTCACAATGGGGAATACAGCCATCAATCCCTAGAATGATAAACAAGGTAGAGATCAGATGCTCAACATTCCCTGCTCCAATTACCTATTCTCCTGACATAATGTGATTGGGGAATGTATTTGAAGGAGATATCTTTCTCATTAGTTTATTACTCGGCTAAAAACTATTGACAATTTGCAGTGGCAAGGGGAGGTACTGGACAAGAGTTGTTGCCCTTTGTCTACATGAGATAGAAAAACATGATTTTTATACTTTAGTAGGGCTAAATTAAGGTAGCAGGCTAAAATTTTTAATGTAATGTGTATTTTCTGAGAGAAAAAAATTTACTTAAAAATTTTCTCATTTCTATCCATAATTTATTAACAGAGGGCAATAACTCTTACCCATTTCCTTCCCTTACCTAGAGATAGATCTAGTTTTAAGCTTTAGCTGTTGAACTGATAGACATTAATCTTGTCTCCAGAAACCAAATGAATATTTGTGCTTTTTTCAATCCATCCATTGAGGATAACATTCTTTTTATTGTCCATGTCTTATTATACATGTGGTATATACATTATTTGCTTAATTTTGACTATATGTGATTTTTTCACCCATGTTGACTTTGTCTCTGTGTTCTCTGACCACATGGTCTACATGGCTACATTTTAACAGAAAAATATGTTTGTAGTACATGTCTACTTATTTGACATCCATAGGATACTATGACATTGTTAATGTAGTTAACTGGGGTTTTTTTTCATTCTTCGCTTTTTTCCTTTGTCATCTCAGAACTAACAATGATGACAGAGTGTACTAAGTGCAAGAAATTCAAAGTCATCAGTGATTTACATAATCCATATCTCAACAATACAAAGTGTATATCATATCAGCTACATGTAGCACATATGCCAAATGGCCAGAGACTACATTGTCGACAGTTCTAAGGAAAACTTAAAAGAACAGAGAGCGACATAGAAATCAAAGACAGAGAGTACTGATCTCCTGAATATTTATCCTAATAAAATTTCTTTTACCAACCGGTCTGTTTGGGGGGTGTTGTTGGCCTCCTACTCAATGAAAATACATCAAATATTACCTGATACCATTATTTTGGGGGAATTGGAGGAACCTGTGACTTCTCCTCCATCTACACTGATGCTAGAATTGCAAGTTTATCATTTGGTACTTGAGGCCATGACAGGGTTGATTAGTTCTGGTCAATGTTTCTTTGTCCCTCCCATATCTTCTCTCTTACCTGAGAGTTTTAATGTTCTCTGAGGTTGTTTCTACCCATCTCGCCCATAATCCATACCATTCAGTGATTATATAGCTTCCATGGAATATTAGCTTTGCCTGGTATCTTATTGATAGATTGATCTGTTCACCGGTCACTTCCACTTTGCTGCAAGATCTGTCATATACGTTACCATCCACATGACCAACAACAGTACATAATGATTTTGATTTCAAGAATCTGTCCAAACTAATCTGACAACTACATCCTGCTGGTACGGTTAGACATTTACTCATGGTTTATCCTCAGGGATGGTACAGTGGCAGCCTTACAAATAATGGTCACCTCCTCTATCCCTTTGGGTATACATATATGCCAACCATTATGTTTCTGGTGTAATCATTTTGTTTTTTACCAAGTTAACGTTTTACACTTGTATGTATAAGGATTATGCTTTATTTGGTGCATTAAAAAATAAAATCCAAACAAAGCAATAAAATGTTATTTTGGTTATTTTTATTATCACCTAATTATTTCTACTCATATAAATTTGAAAATGTTCTTAAAAAAGAAGTATGCTGCATAAGAATAACACAAGACTACATTCCTTATTTGCTATCTATAGCAATCGTATATGACCCAATTCAAAGACAACTGATGGGTTTCTTCAAATATGAACTTTGCCCCAATGGTTCATTATCCTAATAAGCTAGTTCATTAGCAGACCAGTCTAAACTTTGAAGAAAAGGGTACCAAAACACTTCATGGTGTGAATTATGGATATAATATCACAGGAAATGTTAGAACAGATAGATCTCTTAAAACTTTATGACATGTCAGATTAGAAGAATAAGGACAATTCTATGTCACTTTACAAACTTTAAAAGAAGAATGTAAGAGTAATGTAATAGAGCACTCTGACTGCATGACATGCTTATTGCATGATTCTAATTAACTATCATTCAGCACAAGTTACACATGTACACTAGCTGAAGTGAATGCTGAATATAAATATTTTTTCAGTATATCTTGGTTTTAATTCATATGGATTTTGCCCTTTTTGATAAGAATTTTGACCAGCATCAGAACCAGGTTAGTAGCAAAACTAAAACATTTTTCATATGTGCTGTAATTCTAGCATGCAATATATAGATTCCACTTTTTACACCCAAATTAAACTTTATTCCTTTATCATAGCAATAATTATGCTTATACTTCTCAGGGTTTTTCCATTTAAACATGATTGGCACCCAGGGAAGGCAGTTTTTAAAAAAAAGTATGCCAGGGTCTTTTGATATCATTGAGTTCTTATTAAAATCGTGAGAAAATTCTAAGTTGCATATATGGGTGAGTACCCTACATTAAAAGTGCCTTCCCTGGGTCCCAGGTAAGTTTTATTAGAATAGTTTTCAGGGGGTTGGTATTTTTGGGTATATATTTTCACTGGGATGACCAAAACAGAGTGAGGATAAAACTAATAAAAGCTCACACTCAGATCCCACCAGCATACAGGGTGAAGGAATCTATTGATATTTACATAGAGGAAGTCAGCCACTCCTTTGTCTTCTCTGGAGTTGGAAAAAATAAAGGAATTTGCCAAGAGACTTTTAGCCAGGATCAGTGATCCAATTTCAAAGCCTTTTCCTCTGAGTTGGATACCAGTGTCCTGAATATCTCATTCCGACGCCTGTTTTACATATCTCTCAGCATTAGTCAAGAACTATACCACGATCAATATGACTGCCTATTTATTATAAGATGCATTAAGGCATTCTGCACACCACTTAAGGGCTCATCCACAACATCTAGACCATGTCTTCATTGTTGGACATGCTATCCTTGGTGATTTTCCAGCTGGCAGACAAGTCTGGCAATGAACATTCCTGGAAGTCAACAGCTAGAATATTGATAGAGTTTAACAGGGTAGCCCACCATGCAATCACAAATACTTTGACAGCTTCTGCTAACCTTGATCATCTTGTGTAACAGGACACGTGCTTATGTTTTACCCTGCTCAAGCCTAATAACATAAGGAGTCATGTTAACAGGTGAAGTTAATGTAGACTTTGCCACCTTCTGTTAGACAAGTGAAAACAACTTCGCTGTGTGATATATTTCTTGAGGAACATTGACTGACCATACTTTTTAGATGCTCCCTCTCCTTAGCCAAGTTAATTCTGGTAGTAATAAAAATTTGTGTTTTAGGAACCGAATCAGTGATCTTGATATTTTAACTGCCTCTTGTACACTATTTTGTCATAAAATTAGTTTGAAGTTATGCTGTAGGTGAACCAAACCTAATCAGGAAATAATGGCAAACATTGCTTATTAGATTGTTTTCGTAAATAATCTGGCAAACATATTCAGAAAAATATACAATTCATAGAAAGCAAAAAAGTCTAGCTACTATGTTATTTAAGATTTAACTCTAAAATTATGTAGGTAAGAAACATGGGACAATGCTATGTTGTGGAATGCGTGAGAAGAGTTGACTTGACTCTTATTTGTGAAAATATGGAAAACAGCGAAGCATATATTATTTAACCAGTGCCTAATATTTTTATGAGTACATAGACAAATCAATAAAACACAAATGTGCAATCCTATCAATGGACTGTTGTAATGAAGCTATATCAAGTGAATGATCACTTTATGAAAACCCCTCTTTTTAAAATAGATGGACCCATGTATGTGTTGATTCAGTTGGAAAGAAGGATTTAATTCATATGCTAACTATGAAAGAGCCATGTCTGTAATTGTATGCAGTGTAGTATGTTATGTATGAATTGTTACAGTAATGTTTTATCCAGAATATAGAAATGAGGACAAACAGTACTATCTTGAGATGTGTGCATTTGCCCTGATACACCTGGTAAAGGGGTTGTTTTAAACATGTTTAGAAATCTTTGAAAGTGCCATTATTGTCTGAACTTTTAGAAAGTATAAAGTAATCCAAAAAATAACTAAACGAAAATTGATTAAGGAAGTTGATTAAACAGTTTTACTTTTATTAATTTTTTTAGAGTCATATAGCCAAAATAACTCAAATATTTTCTTCCTGAAAAAAAAGTATTGCTTAATTCAAATGTGAAACACAGGTATGAACACTGAGAAGTAACAGTGCATAATTCAAATAAGAAACACACACACAGATAGATAGATAGATATATATATATATATATATATATATATATATATATAGATGCAATAAACTGACGACGAACAGTGTGAAACTAGTAACAAACTAGCCTGAGCACTTTTGACTCATTAAGACTCCCTGATGAGGTCTCACATCTCCCTGTTCTGTCCAATAGGAGAAGTCACTTCTCCCTAAAATTCAAGTTTAGCTTGACCCCTGAACATCCTGACCCAAACAGATTGCTTCTACTGTTCAGTGGCAAGATGGAGAAAGTATGGAGACAAGCATACCAGGAACTGCCCTTCCATCTGTCAAAGACGAGATGACGGGACCAGGGGATGCAAATTGTTCCCTGTTCAACCCAAGAAAACAACAGCTATTCCAACCACATACATGAAGACAGTCTTCTGATCAGTCTTTGCCAGCCATGGGGACATCAGATGATCAATAATTTTTGCAACCACCTTAATTTCTCAAGAAACTGATCCCAAGGCTTAGTCTCTAAATTCTCTAAATGGGGAGGGTCTGTGGGCCTTTGCCAGCCTACTAATAGTCTCAGTTCCAAAGATCATACAGAAATTAAGGATTTAGAAGTACAAAATTGATTCTGATTGTAATAGATGTACCCAGTAAGATCTGGATCAAGCAAACTCTTCTCAGAAAGCCTCAGACCCACATGTTCCATACTTGCACAGACTGTCTTCTCCTTCATGCTTGGTTCTTGATGTATATATCTAATGTTAATGTGATCATGTAAGTATTCTAGGAGAAACATAATTTACTAAAATATTTGCTTTCTTTTTCTGATTTAGTTATTGAGGGTTGTTCAGTAAATCAGCCTTTCAGCATTAACAAAACAAGTTTTTATTCATGGAAAGAATTGCATTTCCACTTTAAGGGCATACAAAGGGAAGTGGGGCATTTTCAGGGACTGATGCAAAGTTAAAATAATATTGTCTCTTTGAGTGCCTATGTCTCTGCTACTTGTGAGACATTGGCACTGAAAGGGACAATGTTTTTGTTTTTTTTTAAAATTTGCATAAGTCCCTGAAAACGCCCCATGGATGTTCAAGGAGAAAAAGTTGGCTTCAGTTTGTAATAAGGCTACTGTTCTATGCTATTGAACATGCTCCATCATAATGGCTGGGTGGATCTTGGTCATAGCAGAGACCCATTCTGATTTGTTATCCAACTTTCACTTACATGGGTCTAAATCACTCACTTGTTTCCTTAGGGGCAATCTTTCCTTTGTACCGACTTTGCTGAACTAAAAAAAAATTTCTGGGGTGTAGCCAGTACCTCAAAGAAACTATTTTTTATACAAGACCTATTTCCTTATTGCTTTTGGTTGATCATTCAAAGTCCGTGAATGACATGCCCTCTCTGTTGATCCAGCCTACCATCTGTTTTGATCATTATGATGCAACCTGATTTTGTCACCGAGAATGGGTTGCTGTAAGTGGGAAATCAAAAAGTTGTCCTATGTCCTCTCTCCTGTATTTATACATTCCAGGCACTTTTAAACAGGATCCAATTATATATATATATATATATATATATATATATATATATATATATATATATATATATATATATATATATATATAGATAGATAGATAGATAGATAGATAGATAGATAGAGAGAGAGAGAGAGAGAGAGAGAGAGAGAGAGAGAGAGAACAAATTTAATTTCTTTGGGAGCGCTGGATTTAATTAGTAGGTATTAGGGTGTTAACCCATTAACCCCTGGAGGTTTTTGTCGTTTTCGCCTGAAATGCGAGTAGGAAATCGATTTTGGGAGATATTTCTGAATACATTATAATACATCAATTATCAAGACATTTGAAGTTAATTTAATGCATATTTGTGTTAGAATTGTCGATTTTCATTGGCTTTTTGCCTGAGCATGAGCAGAAGGGTAAAAATTGGAATTCTTTTTTCTTTTTTTACTTAATGGACCCATCATTTTCGTGTTGAGACCACTTTTCATTCTAAATACCCATCTTATCCTACTTTTTGCAAAGGTTCACATGCCTGTGTGCAATTCAAACTGATCTATCTACGATCTGAAGCCAAAAAGTCTAAATTCTGGACATAAAACCAGATCACGACCTTGGGCAAATTTCGGCTGAAAAAAAAATGAAGTTTTTGCCTCTGTATTTTGTAGTATAACTATAACATCCATATTATTTGGTATCATCATAAAGCTACATATGTCTACCTTTCTATAATACCTCCCACTTTATTGTGTTGCACATGACCTTGATGCTACAAAGCTCAGAAGTAGGCTACCTACTCCGGCCCCATTAACACAGCGCTAGGGATTAATGAGTTACTTTGATCAAGTAAGTATTCTAGGAGAAACATAATTTACTACAATATTTGCTTTCTTTTTCTGATTTAGCTATTGAGGTTTGTTCCAGTAAAACATATGAGACTCAGGGAAGGCATTTTTTGTGGGAGAGTCACCTATGGAACTAGTGCAGTTTAGAATTTTGTGTAATTTTCATATAAACTCTTTAATTAATCCAAGTACCCTTACATATATTTGTAAAAACAAAACAAAATACCTTTCCTGGGTACCAATTACATTTAAATTGAACATCTCTGACATATTTTTGTTCTGTACATTTAAGCCTAAATTTAAAGAACATGTGTTCTATAGGAAACTCTGTCTGGGGTCTGAATAGCATTAAAATGATGCAGGTTTGTCCTGATGCAATAACATAAAAAAACAACAATATCAGGGTACAAATTTTAGACATATTAAACAAAAATTTATATCAATACATATCATCTGCTATATATGTAAGAGAAATGTCTTTCCAAAACTCTTTAGCATAGAATTGCAACATTGCCACCATTGGAAACCAATGTCTATTTATTCAAAGGCAGAAGATTAATGATAAGGACACTGTATAAGATTTGCTGTGTATGTGCATAAATTCAAATTATATAGCAAGTTATATCAGTGTCTTGTTTTTCAGTATCTCAACTTGATGATGTGGAATGGAGGATAGATTACATTATCAGCTCTAGTGAATTAAAGGTAATTTTCATAAAACTACAAACATAGTGACTTTTATGTGGTAACATTTGTCAAGCAATGCATGTGACAGAATCATCGGATCAGTAGATTTCAAAATTGTTATCAGTAAATTAGATTCTTAATTTGTAGATTTTTTTATTGATTTTATGCATTTTAAGTGGATTAAAAACCAAATAAGTGCCTAATTTAACATAACATGTTTTCTCTTATTATAATGAAACAGTTTTGGACAAAATCAGATTATGATGGCATATCATACATTATGAAAGAATATTGTCTGTTAAATTGAACAGTTGAATATCTTCTAATTCACTTTAGAATTTTTTAAAATATCATTGACAAGCATTTTTAGTTTCATTAATAAATTCCTTCCCTGGTGACCACTGATGACATTCATTGCATCCTCAAATTTTCACACTTAAGAGACTGTGTTCTGGTCACAATTTTCCCTTGAATTATTCTGTATTTTTCAAAAAAGAGGAATGTTTTCTCAATATCAGTATTGGAAAGTGGGGGGTGTATTTGTTACAGAAGAATTGTTACTCATGTGTTACAGTGTTTGCAGATGCCTGGTGATATAATGCCTTTCTTTATATAAGTATACATTCATAAAAATGTATTGCATGAAACAAATAATGTTAAAGTGACCTTTTTCTGTTCATCTACTCAACTTAAGCTCCCAGTCCGAGCATTGTTTAACTTGTGACATTTTTAGCTGGTTGTTTTATTTTAGCATTGGGAAAAAGTACAAGTTTTTGCCTTTTCACACAAATTTACCAAAAGAATAATAATAATAATAGCTTCCCTTAAATATTCCTCATAAAACATCTTTAAACAAGACAAAAATGCAAAAATACTTGTGTCAACTATTTCTGCTAAAATCTTTTTTTTAAAAGTCTGTCTCTCCTTTTTTTATTACCTCAAAAGTAAGCCAATTTTTAAACTCGTCTCAACAATGTTGATGTAAGTTGTTGTACTAGCCTGGCATTGGTGATCACTGAGATATAAATACTTATTCTCTAGCTGAATGTCGGCCATTGTTTCTTGTTCTAATGAGTTTCTTAACAGTTACCCTCAGGGAAGTGCTGTAGGAACTAAATTCATAAAGAAATGCACATTATTGAGGGTTGGGAGAAATAAAGTTTTGCATTTAGCTCATGACTTTATGCATATTGTATAAATACTGTTATACATGTAATCATAAAATTTGTTTTGAAGATATCTATCCAATTGAGTATGACACCCTTATCACAAATGTAGGTCACTATGATATATATTTCTTGCTTCTCTGCTTTATTTTGCAAGCTCAGTTCGTGATAGAATCATCATACTATGTGATTGTATGTATTACTATTAGTATCATACAATTACCAACAAAAATCACTTTGACCTACATTTCACATTATTTACTGGTACAATTTAATTTTTGCAGTTAGCTTGTGATCTGCCATTCTTTTAATTTGCTGTAACCTATGCTTCACTGAGTTTGCTTAAATTTTGTGTTTTAAGTCTGTCTTATGCTCTGTTCATGCTAGAATTGTAAAGATAGGTAATCATATCATGCATCTAGTGACCTATATTTTACAATTTAGAGGCTTGGGTTATGTTTTACATTTAGTTCTTGACCATGTGGTGTTAGCACTCCCTATATATACTGTTATGGTTAGATTCTTGAAATTTGTTGAAAGAATTCATCATGCAGAATACTATCCACTCTTCATAAATGCAAGTCAATGTGACCTATATTATATGGAGACTTTGGTTAATTTTTTTGTTTAAAGTTTTTTTCACATATTTTGTTCAAGCTAGAGTCATCATAATTGTATACATCAATGTTAGTACCACAAATGACTATAACTTGGACCTATATTTTGCACTTTACTGGATAAAGTTTAGATTTTGTGGGATAGCTCAAAATCGAAAAAGTCTTTATAGTACCCAGTTATACTAAGACACATAAACTCAAATTCAGCCCTCCACAATTAAAAAGTTTTAGCTAAAAGATATGTCACTAATGTCAGTCAGCTAGAGTAATCTCCCTTGGCACTACATTCTGTGAATACTTCAGTTAATACTTAAATTTGTGTCGAGTCACATGCTGTCTGCAGACAGGCCTCACAATATAATACCAGTATTCTGCAAGTTTTCTATCTTAAACATGTTGGAGGAGTCTTTATATACCATCTGTAATTTCCAAATTTTGTTGTGGTTTTTTTTTGACAAAAATCTGTTTTGTTAGTATTATCAATTTACCATCCTCACAGACTTAAGCACTCTTGATATTGATACTAGGTTGCAGTGATACACCCCAAACCACACTGTGGTATATTGCCATATACCGAATCCCATATTGCAATACATGTTTCACTACAGTAACACTTAATGAAAACAAAATAATTGCCATAACATTAACTACTTGAAAACTACAACATGACATATAAAATAAGCAGCTGCCTCGCTTGGCACACAGCAATAAGATGTTAGTGTTAGGACTGGTCAGCCTGGTGTCAGGATAATGTGACTGGGTGGGACATCATGCTGTATGTCTGTGACATGCCTCAGTGCTTAACATCACTGTAAACTCATACTGCAGACATATCAATATGACTAAAAAGTGTTAAAGCTACATTAAAAATCTAAATCACACACACACACGCACTACAACATGACATAAAATAAGCATAAAAAATTAAACAAGTCTACAAACACCTGAAAGCAGCCAAATTATCAGCAAAATAAGTCTCACTGCTGTTTGTTGTCTTTGTGTTTTAGTTTAAACTTAAACAGGAGCATCATTTTAAAAGTCTCCACACATGATTTATAGTTTTATATTTTTTTAGCAAGATGCTGAATAAGTCACTGCATATTTTTCATGAGGAAAATTAACATATTGACAATGTCTGAACTCTGAGCTGCCCTGTGTGATAACAATGTCTCCTGCTGTACTAAAGACACTCTCTCATGGCAAAGAAGTGTCAGGAATGCATATCCATTTCTTAGCTAGCTGAGCAATGATCGGAAACTTGTACTGCTGAGCTTTCCACCATTTCAAAGGTTACACAACACAAGCAATGAAACAAAAATGGCAGATTCAGTTTTGATCAATCTGTTCTGAGAAGGTAATGCAGCTTGAAATTCTATCACACCCGATAGTAGTGCCCTAATTAGAACTACATTTGCAGATTAAGTGTCTGAACTCAATAAGCCCATAGAACCAGCAAATATAGCAACAAAGTAACAGAATACAATAACTAACAAGTATATGCGATTTCAGGCAGGAGTGGATTTAGATGTCCCATGTTTGCTGGTTAGCTAGAGATACTTTTCAAAACTAGTCTGTTGGGTTTACAGTCAAAATGTACCCAAACTGAAATGTACCTAAGTCAAAACATAACCAAACTTAAATGTACCCAAGTCAAAATGTACCCAGTCCAAAACCTACCTAGGTCAAAATGTACTAGAGTCAAAACGTATCCAAGTCAAAATGTACCCAATTTAAAACTCAGCCCACAGCCACTTTAAATAGTGATATGATTTGAGTGTATTGGGTTTCTTGACAGTGACCAGCCTGATAAGCAATGGAAATCGGCAGACACACTGGAACTATCTTATCTTATAATCTGGCTTCAAAGCACATTAAGATAAACATCTTTAAGTTAAGAGGTATCACTTGAATATATGTTGTGTGTTCCCGTGGAGAATATTCTACTAAATGATCCGAACCTTGCTTGATGACTGCTTCATGTGTTTTAACCAGTAATCAAATGCATGTTTCATACAATTATTAGGGTCAGTTTAGAAAATTTATTCTAATTTCGGTTTTGCAATAGAAACATATGTATACATCTTATGACCGAAAGCTTACTTTTGACTTAAATAAAAAAAAATAGAAAAACATAATTTCAATTGTCTTTTTTTGCGTTAGGTTCTTTTTTCCCCATTTCATATTTATTTTATCTCCATTGCATTCCAAAATGTCTACTGTGTATTTAAGTTATACCATCTTGAATCATCAGTATCGCTTGTTTGCAGTGACAGTTAACTGCTCATGATAAAAAAAAGTCAGAAAATACCAAGAACAGAAGCACAATAAATTTCACTGGATTTAGGTAATTGTTTTTCATGTGAGTCAGCACAAATTTCCAGTTTACTTGTCCATATGCGATACATTTGATTAATGTATTAATTGCATTTTATAGGGCTTCTGTGCAAAGAGATGCAAGAGCATATAATGCAAGAAAATTGTCTGCTATTGAACTTTTTTATGATAATTAGCATATCTGCCAATGTTAAACTGGATTTGGGTGGATTACAGATGTTGAGTTTCAAGTTCAGCTGATCTGATTAATCTAAAAGTGTTTGAATACAGATTTTGATACAGCTGAATATTTTATAATACTCCTTAAAATAATTAGTATTTAACAAAAAGAAGTAAAGTATCACTGATTTAAAGTGGTATGACTAAATCAAGCAATGGCAAATGGAACGCAGTTAAAATAAAATATGAAATAGAAAAATGGAACGCAATGCAAATAAACTATTAAAGCAGTCATCAATCATGGTTCAAATCAGTTGATTGAATTTTTTCCTCATGAAAACAACATGAATATATTGATGCAATACTTCTTAACAAAAATGTGTATTTCTTAATGTGCATTGGAGCCGGATACAAGTTTAGATAGTTCCATTGCGCCTGTAGATTTCCATTGCTCATCAGGCCAGTCACTGTCTTATGAAACACATGATTTAATTTAGTTATGTTTTGAGTTTAGTATCTTTTGACTTGTTTATTTGTTTATGTTTCAGTTTGGGTAATTTATGGTTTGGTTACTTATTGACTCGAGTACATTTTGGTTTGGGGTTGTTTTTTTTACCTGTTCCCATTGTTGCATATATCAGTTGTTGCCTGTTTAGGCAAGCAGACTGACTTTTGAATTGAGGATCTAAATAGTGTACATTCGTTCTTCCTATACCAAAGCTAAATATAAATCCTTATTTGAGTTAATTCTTGTCACATTCAACATGACATATAAAACAAATTCTAGCCTCCAGTCAGCTTGTTAAGCCATCCAGGTCAAGGTAATAGGCATGATGCGTAAACTTGTAAGTAAAATCTTGACATTTTTTGACAATGTGTCATGTCTATTTCTCGATATAGCCAAAGTTGCATGACAAAATACAGTGCAATTAATTTGAAGTACTTTATATCAAATTGTACATGTTTTACCATTTTGATACTTTTATACTAAGATAACAGACAGGGGCTTTATGGAATGGAAGTATGAGTGATGCCACAGATGTCTCCTCCTAGCTCATAGTTTTTGTAACTTCTTGAATCGGAAGCAGGCAGTTGATAATGTTCTCGGCAAAAGTAACATCTTCTGCTGATAATGAACTGATGTCACTGGCATTGCTTCTCACTTCTTTGACTTCTTTGGTAACTAAAGCAGCAAAAATAGCAGGATGCAATTCAAGGAACGATTTAATCATGTCTGCATCATAGTTTAACCTGGTTCACATATTTTGAATCAATTTTTTTTTGTTTTTAAGTCTAAGCAGTATAGTTTTGCCTTTTAGTGAAGTACAGCATCAGCTGCATTTCTCTTGTGAAAAAAAATAATACAAGCCTTCTAATGGGCCAAGAATTTTCTTGACACATAACTGATATTTAATGCTTTGCACACTGCTGGGTTTAAAATGTGAACATAATAGCAGTAGTATAAGGAAATGAGGGTTTTGACTCACTTCATTTTTTTTACCCTCCAAACAAGTATAAATTAAATGAGGGTTTCCCAAAACAGGGAAATGAGGGTTTTGGCCCACCACCCCCTCCCACACCTATTAGAACGTTTAAGTTAACAAGGTGGAAATTAAATTAGCATTAGAATGAAAATGATATTTTATATCTCATTACCAATGATTAATGTTTCAACTGTTGATATTAAAAATACTTCACTATCACGACTATAGATACTAAATTTTACTTTACCGCTCACACAGCGACGGGACTCAAACAGATCTTTCATTTCTGGTTTGTTCAGAGGATATTTTTTGTTGATAAAATACACCTTTGACCGATCGAGATCAATTGTGAGTTTAGTATAGTTTTGTTGGCTAATGGGGCTGTGAAAGTTTTCAAATTCCGCTAGCAACTTTTGATACAATTGTTCGATATAATTGAAATACACGCTGTTATCAGATCTGATGAGCGAAAGTTTTAACTTGTCACATGTTCCATTAAAACATATACCTGATGTTTCATTATTAAATTCAACTGTCAATTGTTTACCGTCCATCATTAAATATTTAATGTTACTATTGTAGCTATTTGTCATTATCAAATTTTCAAACATTATTTTATAAGTTTAGATAAAATTTCAGTTGGAAAAGATAATGTCGAGTATAGATCTATCATCATGACAATACCCAAGGGCAAATGTATCTACCCCATTTTCACAATAGCGTTTGTCATCAAAATTATACAATCCACGTTTGATAATAACATCTGTTTCAAGTTTATGATGATTAGTTCGAATTGCCATAGCTCTCATAAAACTAACACCACCATCAAGCGCATACCTGTAGTCATCAAATTTCATAAACTTTTTAACAAAATCACGAGGCAGACCTTTTGCTTTTTTCGTTATTTTATTATTGTCTAACAATATGGCATACATTTTGCTGCGTAATCCGATAAAGTATTTGATAGCGCTCGAGTTCATTTCATCTTTAAACTTACCAATAACCTTTTTATTTGTGTCGTCATGAAATTTACTGTCACGTGGATAATCGGAAAGATCAAACAGATGTCGATTATTGTACATGTCCTGATAGATGTCCTCGCATTCGATTTCATATACGAGCGAATCAGTATCAGTAAACAATAATCTACTAGCCGGCCACTGATTTTTAACAAAATTATAATGAAAATCGTACATCAGCCACTTTGATAAATCTAACACGGCAGCTCCAACATAGATCGGCTTGTTTAGTTTTAGATTTGTTTTTCTTCTTTGTATCGCAACAAGATTTTCATAAAATATTTTCATGCTCACAAAATCATCGTCTGACACAAGTTTGTTTCTGCGATTGACATCATTAACTATTTCAATATTTACACGTTTCCTAATATTCTCCATCGTCTTACCAAAAACGGAATTGTTCATCAGTTTAAAAAAGTTTTTCTCAAACTCTGTTTTTGCTGCAGCCCTTTTTGAAGTGTTTGAGTTAATATAACCTCTCATCCACGGCGACTGATTAAATTTTAGTACACGATGAACTTTTCTCAACACAAGACCAGCATCGACTGCTTGTTTTAAAACTTTGTAATGCAAAACGTAATTTTTCTTATCAAGTAAATTTGGTACTAGTTTCTTGACCATGGAATGTTGCCTTGGTGATGCTAACGCTTGTTGTTCTTTTGATAACATACTATAATCTATTACCATCGATTCCGCACAGAAAGGGTAATCATTATGTAATTTGTGTAGCGAATTTGGATAATCAAGATCAACTTCAACGAAATAGGAAACATCATCGGGTATCTTTTTTTCTGTCTCTGATAGAAATCGATCAACCGTGATCCAATGAAATCCGCTAAAAGGCATTGGTTCTGCCATCGAACCACCGTAAAGATTATTACAATCTAGATAAATTATATACTTCGAAGGAAGGTCAGGGTTATACTGTTTCAGGTATTTGTTGTTTGCTTCAGCATATATTTTTGTTATCACGCTAATACCACCTCGGATACCTTTTTCAATAAAATTGAACATATCAACATCAGTCAGTAATTCTAACCTTACCTTACTAAACTTTAGCAAAGCATCCCATGACAACCCAGGGGCAGAATAATACCAGCAAGGATCTAGTCCATAATTATTATAACTCACTTCACGAAAACTTTCAAAAACATCTGCTAATAATAACACGTCAGTTTTCAGGTATAAATCATGATAATCACCAAAAGTCTCACAATCAAACTCTTTCCAGATATCTTGTGCATACCTGTACTCATCATCGGTTATATTTTCATTTTTAAGTTGTGAGTAAAATTTGTCTTTGTCAGGTAAAGATATTTCATCAAATTTACTCCAGTCGTCGAGGTATTCGTATGGAAAAACTCCTTTTTTAGCTAGTAGATTAAATTTATCTCCAAAACAGTCTCTTAGGTTATCAAATTTACTACAACCTTTCACTAATTCATCTAACGAGGCTGCCATAAACTGCAGGCTGTCAATAAAACGCAATTTACCTAGCGTAACTGACATGTACTTTTCAAAATTATTTGGGATGCATTTGATGATGTTATTGAGTTTTAGACGAGATTTTATATCAGGATCACCAAAAGCTTCTACTATAATATGGCTATCATATCCTCGAAAATTGTGAAGAATAACCGGAATAAAATCTGGAGCATGAAATTTTAAATTACACTGATTATGAGCCGCTCCACGGTACTGTCCAGTCAAATGGCAATGGTCATGTACTTTTTTGTCATCGTCAAAAGCTTTTTCACAAATATGACAAATTTCTGCTTGCTCGTGAGCGGATTCTTGTTGAGGTGTTAAGTAATATTATCAACTTCGTTAATCAACTGCTTGAGAAGCCAAACAGCTGGATTTTTACCTCGATATAATTTGATTGGTTTAGATAATCTCGAATCAGTACAACAAACTACCTTGTACGCTACTCCACACGGAACATGATTTTGAACTTTTCTTGTACTTGATTGATTAGGATTATTTTCTACGCCAAGTACACGTTGAAGTAAACACTCAAAATCAGCGTATATGACGAAAGGAATTTTTAGTTTGTGATTATGATGGACAAACTGTAACACACTATCTCCCTTAGATGGCATTGTTATTCTTTGCACATCACTACAGTACTGTAAATGATTTTGTAATGTTTCATTGTTACTACAACCGTGCAAGCATCGGTAACAAAAGAACTTTTTGTTCCTATTTTTATTGTACTGTTTACCAACTAGTCCGTTAAAGTTTTTAATCCAAACGTAATGATTTTTGTAAAACAGTAAATTTATAGTCGATTGTGAAGCTTTTTCTGAAATATATCTCGGGTATACATCCTCTTTTTCATCTAGTCCGAAAAGTTAATTGAAACATTTTGCTTTTCAAATTTTGGTATTTGATTTTCTGCCACAGGAAAGTTAATATCTTTAAAATTTAATCTAGACACGTGACTGATATATTTTTCAACACGAGTAGCGTTTTTTTCTGCTGGAAATAGTGCGGAAAGAACAGCCCATTGGAAACATTTATTATCTACGTTTTTGATGTTTATACAACATCTTTTACTTTTTATTTTTGGTGACAGGTCGACGTATGAACTACCTCGTAATGCATTATATTTCATCGTGTGAAACAATATTCCTTTGATCATTTCAAACTTCCAACCCGAACCTAATTGAGCGAATTCCTCTATTTTTTTTTTCAGATTTCTTGGTGTATTTCATCTGATTGTGATAACAGATCAGTCACAAGCAAAGCACGTCTTGATTTTGCGTTAATATAAGGTTCTGCAATTTCCTTGTTAGTTAATTCTTCCGTTATAACTAACTTTGAAAATATAACATGATATTGCACAAATTATCTAATACTTTTGTGTTTTTCGAGCTCACGTTTTACAGTTGTCTGTAGTAGGTGGTAAAGATTCGTTGCATTAATACTTTTGTGTTTTTCGAGCTCACGTTTTACAGTTGTCTGTAGTAGGTGGTAAAGATTCGTTGCATTAAAATTTACTAAAACATTTTGATTATCAAACTGATAACTATTATCAAAACCTGCAAAAGCAGTCGCTATTTTATTAGGTTCTCCCATAAGGCTTTTCTTAGCTATATCACGTAATTTTAACATTATTATATTATAATCTAATATCTAATTGATAATTTTTTTCACACTGCGCATGCGCTAAAAATCAATTGAAGATAAAAAAATCTCCTATAATATAATGACAGCAAATCTAACAAACACATGTGAGCAAGAAGCATATCAAATTCACCCAAAGTATAACTTTATCTCACACTGCGCATGCACTAAAAATCAGTTGAAGATAAAAAAAATTCGCCTATAATATAATGACAGTAAATCTGACAAGTGCACGTGAGCAAGAGATTTATCATATTCACCCAAAATACAACTTATACGCTGGAAATGTATTAGGTTCAGTTATTAACATCAAAACTAGAATATCTGTTGGTAAATTAACGTCAGCGGGTTATACGATTAGTGTAATGGTAGATAATACCGAGAGGATTGCAATGTTTAGAAAAGATTTTATTTACACTTTGTTTTGCGATGATATTCCAGAGGGACAGCGTGTATATCATTATAACGGTAAAGTCACTGATGACAACATTGAAAATTTATCCTTAGAAGATGAGTTTCAGCCGCATCCAGTCTTTGATTTATACGAGGCTAACGATCGCGGTATTATTAGAAACAGAAAAACTAAAAAAATTCTTGGTACTATTAGCAATATGGGATATATCAGGGTAACTGTTAGAGGAACATCGCCAAATCAAGTTCGTTATTATGGTCATCGTTTTATTTACGAGGTGTTCAACGGATCTATACCTAATGATTTGGTTATTAATCATATTAATAACGTAAAAACTGATAATCGATTGGAAAATCTAGAACTAGTTACCCAACAGGAAAATGTAAGAAAAGGACGAGGTGGTGGTATCCATTTTAGATGTCCAGCAAAACCTGTTATTTCAAAAAACCTCGAAACGGATGAGGAGATCGAATTCAAATCGATTACAGCTGCGGCGAAATATTATAAGATAAATCCCGCAGTCGTAAAATTTGTAGCTGATGGAGTAATAAAATCAACTTTTTCAAGCGAATACAATGCTATGATTCGTTTTAGATATGATGATCAATAATATTTTGTAATTCGGTTTTAGTCAAGCAATGATGAGCAAATGCTATGATATCATCATGATTAAATTTTAGCGTCGTTACTACACTTTCATTAATTTTATTCTTTTCTGCTTCTGTTAGTAATATTTTATGAGAATCACCTTGCATTACAATAACGTCAACACTATAACCCAACAAACATTTTCTTACCGCTTCGGCTAGTTCGTTGTAATTTACTATATTAACTTTTTGGTGATATTTTATCTCATCAGTCATCTTATAATAATAAATTAGATAAAAATATATTATAATAATGGACTTGATGAAACGACTCGCTGAACTCTACGAAGAAGATACTAGCGACAAAGTCGCCAGCGATAAGGTCGTCAGTGATGAGGTCACATTTTCCAAAGATTTTATAGACAAATCTATTGGTTATAGTGAAGATGATATTTTGTATAACAATGAATCTGATGATGATGGTGAAATAGTCGCTGTTGCTGACAGATCAAATTACAGCAGATCAACAACTAGACGGTATAATGTCAAGTATCACATTGCTAAACAAATAATAAAATTTAATTTTACCGTTGCCGAACAACAACTGTTTTGGCAGCTAATCAAACCTTTCTTAAATATCAAGATTCCAGGCCGACAGAAAAATATCAAATTCGATTTCATTTTCGTTAAAATTTTTAATCTAATGACGATCTCTAACGATCGTAAGCAGTATCTAATATCGTTATGTAAGCCAGTAAAATGTAAATCTGTCAAACAAAAGTATGAGTTAATTTATAATAGCATTATATCATAATCTGCTTAGTTGGGATCCAACTGTTAAATTTATCGCTATACCCACGCCATTTGACTAAACTTTTATTTCCTTTTTTTCTAATCACTTTCTCGATAACAAAAACATCCTGCTCAGTTTTCTGTAGTTCTTGTTCATAAAAACTACCTACGATTGGTTCCCCTGCCAGATCTTTTAAAACGTACGTTACAGGTACTGTTAAAAGTACCTTATCAATCACAAATACTTCTTCGCTCCAGTTTGGAGTAAATCCTTTTGCAAATACCTTTTTCATCAAAGAAATTCTAACTTTATCACCAACCTTAAATTTATGTCTGCGGTACATGTTTTCATTTGCTAATATCGGATTTTTAACAGCTTTTTTAGGTGTCATTTTGATGGTTCGATGTTTCGTGTTTTTATATTCACCTACGATTTGAGAAAGGTCATCGATGTACCTGTTGGTGTTTTTAGCTGTCATATGTTTGTGTAATTTTTCGTTTAGCGTGCGATTAAATCTCTCGACAACAACGCTTTTACCCTCGTTTCCTGTAACGTATTTTTTTATATTATTTTGTTCTAGAAACTGTTCAAACTTTTTGTTAAAAAACTCGGATCCATGATCAGTCCAGATTTTGTTTGGTTTTCTTTCTACACTCGTTATTATTTGTCTTAGCGCATCAGTCATTGAAGTCCCTGTCTTATCCGAAACAGGTACACTGAAAGCATATTTACTAAAAACATCTATAACATTAAACAAATACCTTTTTGGAGCGCCATCAGCGCCAACATTAAACTGAGCCAGATTAGATACATCCACCAAATCTATTGCCCAGATATCATCTACACCATTAGCGACAACTTTACGTCGTGGGAACTTTTTTTTTAGGTCTGTGCAGCTCGACTGCAAGATCATCGTATACTTTTTTTTTCCGAGTCGAGACTCCCCGAGTCCAAGTTTATATTTTGCTCCAATCATTTCCTGAACAAATTTTCTATCAAAACGTTCTCGTAGATTTGTTGGCTTCATATCACGTAATTCGTCTAACATTACTTTATCACAATCTGATTTCGAGTTTTCATGATCACGATAACAGATATCATGACGCATTGCTATTGCATCCACTTGATTATAAGGCTCTTGGCCTGGCAACGGATTGTCGTTTTCATCTAGTTGTTGATCTAGCGGATTCCACGGACCAGTATACCGATGACCTGGCAATGTCCAACCGCCTTTTGGTTTTGGTAATTTTCCAATAATTTTATGTATATCTATACCTGACCCTATTATTTCTCTGTTGTTACAACATTGACAGTATGCGACAATTTTATTTTGTTCAAGACATAAATCTCTGTCAGAATCACAGTTGCATATCATTCTATATTTTTAGTCGTCGACTAAAATAATATCAGGATAACCAGATCCGAGCGAATTTTTCGCTGGCGACATCTCTGAGGATACTGTCCCTAGAGACGTTTTCTTTAAAAACATATTTTTTCTTTTTCCGCAGACTCCACAAAAACTTTTTAATATTATCCTGTTGTTTTTTGTTTTTTCTGTTGTTTCATTAATATTTTCTGTTTTAGTTCTACACTTGAGACAGTATGTTGACATTATTATACTTGTAAGTTTAGATAAAATTAATTGCGATCTCATCATTAGCGTGAGAAGGATGCTTGTCAAACTGTAAAATAAATTTTAAAAAGTTAAGATTTCTGCTCATCTGTTGGATAAACATAATACAATAATATCCACAAGCAGACGTTCCAACAGGTTGGAGTTGATTTGATGAATAATATATCTTGTTAAATTTTTTGTTCATATACTTTTTTATTACATCGCTTGGAGGAAGTCCAAACGAGTCGAAATAATTATTATAAACTGCTACCCAATGCGTGCCGGATCCGTCATTAAAATCTTGTATATTAATAACACACGAACTTACAGCTGATGGTGATTTTATTGCTGCGAGCTCATCTTTAGAATAAACTCCGTGAAATCCAGGAACCACTTTTAACTTATCAATGATATCAAAATTACTCAACGGGGTCGACGAGTTCCTGGTAATGTTAGACCACGTCCGATTCCTAAGAGATTTGGCAGCAGACTTCCCGCTAGTCCCGCCAAAAGTGGAGCGAACGGAAAAAATCCTCCTTGTTTTGGTTGATTGCATATGCATTTGCATTTTGGTGTTGGCGATTTTGTTTTTGTTGTTTTCTTTCTTGTTGTTGTTGTTGGTGGTGATTTCTTTTTCTTTTGTGGAATTATAATATATTATTTACATAAAATTTACAATTTTTTTATTCCACTTCCACGAATGATACCATTACCTGCGACTGCTTTCTTCGTTGCGCCAGATATTGCTCCAGACGCTGCTGCTAGTCCTAATGTTCCCAACACCGGCAAAAGTTTAGGTATTATTGTGCTAGCTAATACTGATAATTCTGGACCAAGAAAACCACCTTCTTTTGCCATCGCTGTCATTTGTGCAGCACTCAAATTTAAAACAAAAGTTTTTTTACGATCATACTTTTTTACTTGATTTTTTGTTAGCATTAATTTTGTTAAAACACCATCAGAAATATTAGGATTGATTTTTAATGATACCTGTTCTCGCTTTGCAATAGCAGCTACTAATTTTTTAACTTGGCCATCAGTCAAATACACTTCTTTTACAATATACCTTGCCATTTTATATAACAACTGTAGATTAAACTTGAACTGTCATTTTACCTCCAATAGAATCTACCGTGATAAATCTATCACTAATCACTAATGCGTATACGTATAACGGCGCTACTGGAACCGCCCCAAGTGTCCAGGTAATTTCAATATCCGCTGTGCTGTCTACAACTCGCTCGTTATGTTTACTAACATCAAAATGAAATATAGGATAAAGCGTACGAAATTCCTCTGCTGATATTTGAGTTCCATCTTCAACATCTTGATATTTTTGTATTGCGTCAAGCAGGTACATGTACGGTCGAGAAATATTTTTATTAGCATCATCAGCAAAATTGCACTCGATAGCTCGTTCTGGATATTGCTTTGAATTTAATCTAGCGTATATTCGTCTGACATTAGAGTGATCAAATATTGCATTATTTTGTTGTTGGTTACCTCGTCGGTTTTGCTGTTGAAATACGACAAAGATATTTCTCGGCAGTTGTTCGCTTGATGTTGTGACCCTCCATGTGTAGTCAGTAGTATTTAGAACCGCTGTCTGATATACCTTATGCTGCTGAAAGTAAATTCTGTTTGTATGTTTATCAAGCGTACTATTTAATTCTGACATTTTAGTGATTGATGGTGTTATACGTGGCATCCACAAAACGAGTTTGTTTATGATAAACTGTACATCAACCCCTCCAGATCTAAACAAGCAATCGTTTTGTTCTGCTCGATCTAAAATAAGAGTATGTTTTACTCCGCGAAATACTTTATCATAATCGCGACAAAAGCCGAAAATTGTGCTTAGCGGAAGCATCATTGTAATTTGACGTGATCCTGCTGCAAGTTTTCTTCGCCTAGCAAAGCCTTCGTTATAACGTGGATTTCTCACGTCAAGTGTGTTAAGAAGTAAATTTAACATCGCAGTACCGTTTGCATCTGCAGCTGGTGGTGTTATATTTAGATTATTAAAAGCTGCTATAAGAGAAACTCTTGTGGCGTCTGCATTATCAGCTGCACCTGGTGCGTCAATACCTAGCGCGTCTGCATTAGCAATGAGAAAATCTCTCACAATTCCAGCATTTGCATCAGCATTAGCTCCGTGTACTATAGCGCCTCTCTTTAGAAATTCTGTTGATTCAGCTATACCCCGTCCAGTATCTTTAAACCACATCATATTAGTTGCAGTTGATCTCGAGTAATCGTCGGAAAACGAAATAATATTTAAAATTGTACTTGCAACTTGTAGATGACCTGAAGTATCTTCTATATTTTGATTGGCCAGTTGATATCTAGCACTTTTGAATAAACACCAGCCGTTATTTATAAGAGCTACTTCTGTTCCAACTGCAATTGCAGCAGGTGGATTGGCTACTGTCATAATCTGACCACGAACTTCTAACATAGCCTTATGTGGCAGTAGAAATACATCTTCGTCTCTGGTGTTAAAGGTTCTAATACCAGCTTTATTTGGTTCGTTAGAATTCTCATCAAGATACTCAACATACTCGAATTCTGTCACATCGTTGTCGATGTCATAAGTTTTTGTTAACTCGAGATAATTTTTAACAGACATTTTATTTTATTAGATTATATAAAATTTTATTGCGGCACTGTTACTTTAGATATTAATTTTTGTATGATCTGCTCGCCCTTTGGTGATAATAATTTTTTTGTTGTTGTTATCATAGCTTTTTGAGTTTCTTTTGTTGGAGCGATCTCTGAGATTGTTTTATTTCAGATGCAGTCGGTGGATCTCCTTTTATTTTATTAGCTATTATAATGACCCACAGTGCATTACACATCTCGAGAGCAGATCGAGACGGAGGTATCTCCTCGTCTACATCAGCTAGAATTGCACAGAGTGCCCGAGTACACCATCTTCGATTCGCGACCAATAGCGAATCAGGTGAATGCTACTTGCAATTGGACTACTGCACAAGACTGTCACCATTCGCGCTACGCCATTGGCATTATATATCTTCCTAAGTCAAAACATTTAGTACGCTCAGCATCTTACCAGTAGATCTTCTACCTACCCAAAAGAACACTGTCCTTCCTATCGTGCGGTTCCTAACTTACTCACCAACTCAGCGACAGTAACACGCTCGTCTTTTTTGCTCACTCCTCTCTCACTATCTCCCGCGAGTGGTTTTTTCCGTTACATTCAAACTTCACAATCTAATCTCTACGACTTCACCTTCCTATCTCTAAACTACACACTTAGTTGAGTTGATACTGACACAGCCTTCGTAGCGCGTTCTTCCGTAACATCATCTGAGCTACACAAGTCTGGTACATATTTATTCTACCTATGACATTCTACGAGTCTACTTCGAAACTAGGGTTGTTCTACTGCGCGTAGAAGATTTATGATACACTACATACGATCAACATCTTGTCTCTCATTATATATTACTAGATATGTACACGAGTTAATTGAAAATTAGTACAGTTAACAAAATAGACTAACAAATCTCATCGTAGTCAAACAGAATCGTAGATTATAATTTTAGATCATGGTCGTTATTTGATTGAGCGAACAGATCCTCTTTAAGTCAGACAGTACACTATACGAGGTAGCGACAGTCAGCATACACTTACTTCTGCATTACGTATCCACTGATACTACACAGCATGATCGACGAACACAATGAGTTGTCTTGTACCGAGTGATTAGAACCTAAGAACTCAAGCAATCGGTGACTCTTGTGATATATGAAACACAACGATCGATATTTGTCACAAGTTACACTGCCAGACTCGAGTTAACGAGAGAGTGAGCGAATATAGTATACTTATGTTTTCTTTTATATATCTAAATAGGATGATTCAAAAGAATGCTCTTGAGCTAAACAATTAATTTTATAAACAACTTAACATCATTCACTTTAATCAAAAAGGATATTAATTTTGTATTCTTTAATATGCGCTAGGCGACTCATTTTCATGAGAGTGTACAGTCCACAATAAAAGCGTATGTATGCATTATCTATTAGACACACAACTGTCTCTTTTTGCCAAAAATTAAAGACAAGAGATTTATTTCTTAATTATCATAACTATATAAGTGTGAATAAGCAACTTTACTACAATAATCGAACACTATTAGAGAAAATAATCAAAAATAAGTCATACAATAAGTGCGTAATTATGTAACATAAAGCAGTGTCAGCTTAGTTACAGTACACTACTAATTGTTGTATGATAGTTTGATATTAGCTTTTAATTATGAGTGAGGGTATTCAGAGATACATACTCTAAGACTATATAATGTGACACATATTCGAGAGTGGTATCTATTTAGAGTTTAAGGTTAATGAAATGAGCGAAGATGTGATAGGATTCTCGGTGTCATTCTATGTTTTGTATTATTATTAGTGTTTATGTGTGATTGTTAAATATAGTTTGTATATATTATATTGTGGAATGTTTGAATGGAGTGATTATACATATGTAGGAACAGTACAACTTATGTACCACATGTATTGTAGACACAAAGTATACTAGAGGAGAGCGATTGCTGTCTTCTTGTGAGAGATTACGAGATTTGATCGTGTGTTTTAGACACGAGACTTGCAAGAAGTCTTCTAGCGCTTTCTATACACATACTTTTATTTATGTAAAGACATTTTGTGTCACGTTTTTTTTTTTGTTATTATGGTGTGACAATGAGGTATCTTTTAAGAGTGGTTAGTCATCTTAATATTAGATAGAATATTTATACACGTGTTTCTATTATGTGGTATTACTTCAGAAGTGACTAGTAGATTAGTGAGATTATCTAGACAGGTGGGACAGTCGGTATATATTTTACGGAGAGTTCTGTTATGCTACTCTATAGTAATTGGAGTGGTGGACTGGTTTATTAATTATTTATTATTGTATTAGTATTTGGATTGTACTCTGTTATTATTATATTTTATTGTTAAGTAGAAATGTGATCTTATGAGAGTGTTACAGGAGGTGTTCTGTTTAGTTTTAGCACAACTTGATGACAGAGTATAGTCTTGAAAGTATTTCTGCATACTACAGTATGGTTATTTAGGTACTATATGATATCTGATGTTACACTGATTAAGTATATATTTTGGAATTGTCTTACATATGTGCGATGGTAACGTCAGAGAGTCTGGTTACTATTGGACTGCATTCTGATTACAACACACAACGATAACCCAAACACATTGGGTTTTTTTTTTAAGAATATACTTCTACTTAATCAGTGGTAACACGGGGAGTTTACAAAAGGTCATTCATTAGATGTTTTGTGTTTTCTGTTCTATGTTTGGAGTGTGTATTATAACACACTATCGGACTCTAGTGGTAGAGTTATATTTATTTTGTGGGTGTAGAGTGGGTTATTAGGTTTTTTGGGAAGGAGTTTTAGAATAAATATTATTTTGGTTTGTGATATTGGGTGATGATGGTTTGTGATTGTGTGTGATTGGTAATTTTAAGGTTATATTGAGTTATTTTGGGTTGAATTGATTATGTGAGTTAAAGGGGTTATTGATTATTTTGATGATGATAGTATATGTTTTTTTTATTATTATAGTTAGTGTTTTGTTTGGTTTTTATTATTATGTGTAATATTGAGTTTGATGATTGTAAATTTGTTGTTATTTGTTGTTATTTTTATAAGTGTATAGTAATGTGGATATAATATTTTGTGAGTGTTGGTATTTGTATTTATGGGTTTAGAAATAGGTAATGATTATGATTTGGAACACAAAAAGAGGGTGTATGACATTAGGTTGTATTGGACAAGTCAGTGTTAAGACATGGGGCTTGTTAGAGAAACAAGAATGGAGAATTGATGATAGGTAGGTGTTTTTTACACAACGTGAATGTTGTTTGATTTATTGTGGTGATATTTAGGTGGGTTAATTACTTTTGTGTTCTATTTTGACGAGTTAGCAAGTGCACTTGGATATATCTAAAGGTTGCACAGTGACGTGATGTAGTGTATTGATTAGTCTGGGTGTACACATTATATTTTTATACACAACTTGAGGTTTCGGAGAATGCAACATTCTTGTGGAGGGAGGATTTGTTGTGAGACATTAGACGAGAGTTAACACATATACACAGAGATTGATTGTGTAGTGATCACATCAATTGTGGTCAGTATTAATGGATTGAAGAGATATGTGATTGGATAGTATTTACACGTAGAGGGGGAGTACATGGAGATGGGATGGTAAGTAGTATGCACACAGTTATTATGGTTAAGGTTAGAGGATGTAAAGTAACTTGATGGCATCTTGATGGGTCTTAGTGGTTGGTTAGGGTAATTGAGGTGTGTACAAGTGTAGTTGGAAGATAACATTATTTTGACCATGTGGTTGTTTAACTTTCACTAGTTAGTACATCGTTTTGGATATTTGTATGGTATGGGTTGGTTGATAGTACAGTGGCATAATAGTGTTGAGAGGTGAGTTATGAGTATAGATTACTTTCTGGTGAGCAGATCTATGTCACTTGGTGTGTTACATTAACAACATTATGTAATAGCTGAGTAGTAAAGTGCGTTTGGATCATTTATTTTACTTAATAGATTTCTTGAGGAGAGGGGAGTTTTTACAGTAGAGGTTGGTGAGGTCTGAAGTTGATGTTAGTTCTTATCAGGGTGAGGATACGCGTCTTGTGGGAATGTTTATCTGATCTAGACAAATTCAATGACATCTGAATGGTGTATTTTGTTGTATTACAATGTGACTATTTTACGTGCGTTTTCAGATAGTTGGGTTTTTGTGGGATCTAGTATATATGCTGACTCTAGACACTTGATAGTTGTAGAACTATGTAGTCGTGAGATACAGATTGGCGTAGAGTATGGGTTCGCTACTAACACATATACACTACAAGTTAACATGTATTTGTGTATGTGAGATATAGTGAGATGGTGTAGGGGAGATTGGGGTGATGTGGATAGTATATGTGTTTAGTGGTTTAGTGTCTTTTTATTGTTTTTATTTCGTCTGTATTATTTAGTGGTGCGTGTGTGTTACTCGGTGATGTGTTGTGTCATCAGTGTTATATTATTATTGTTTTTGTGATTTTCTACAGTTTGATAATTTTTCGTGGGTAGTATCATCTGAGTGTGGGGATGAGGTAATGACGAGGAGATAAATATGACTTGTCGGTTGGGGATATTGAGTACAACATGGGGGGAGGAAGTTGATATTCTTTCTAATATGAACATGATAGGAGTTTTTAGTAGTGTGACAATATATACTACAACATGGCTATGGTTCTTACATGGTAGTGGCGGGTTGTTCTATTAGGTAACATCTTTTACTATAGTTTATTCATGAGACATGATCATATAGTACAGGGATATGGTTTCTATTGTGAAAATGAGATCACGTTATGAGATACAGTGGATAATAAGATTTTAGCATTTTGCTTGATGTCACAATACTTATAATATAATCTTTTCGGGTCAGACATTTTATAAGAGAGGTTTTGTAAAAGGTGGTTAAGAATTGTAATGAAGTTAGTGAGTACTGTGTTATTGTTTATCTTAGTCAGTAACTTGTGAGTTGATGGGACTTTGGCGCGTGAGAGTATGGATGACTCTATGTGACACGTATATTTCATGTTTTGTGTTAATATTATGGGAGACACACAGTGTAGGTAGGTTAGGCATGTAGACAGTTGTTATATTTATTTTTGAGTTCTATGAGATTACTGTTGTACGCACATATGAATGGACAGGATGTTCTTTTATGAGTGTGGAGGCGGGTGACAGTTAGAGAGTGTGAGGGTTGGCAGAATAGGTTTGGGTGTATGTATTGGCGTCTCATTGTCGTTTTCGATGGTTTGTGGGGATTAGGGGAGGAGACACAGTGGGACTGTGGCTTAATGTTCTTTAATATTGGTTATGACACATGTATGTTTCAGATTAAGTTAGATATCAGGCTGTTACAGTGACACTAATTATCTTATTTTTTTAATGAGAGAAGACAGGGTGACTTCTGTAGCGAGGAGACATGTGTCAGTCAACGTGATTCGTATGTACAAGTGAATATTAGATACTTGATGATTGGCAATCTCATAGGAGGTGACAACTTTGGTCTATATGTTGGGTGTGATGGGACAGGAGGCGAGAATAATAATGAGTATAATAACTTCTGAATTTACCTAGGATTGAGGGGTGTGGTGGTCGATAGATCTGGATTAGGTGGATCTTAAGATGGGGACGTAATCTTGGTATGGAGCGACGCAGTTTTAGATTATGATTCTGTGGGAACATGGTATAGAGAGAGGATATTGGATAATGGGGTTTCTTCACTTTGACTGTAGTGCTAGTTATTTGGACATATTAGGAGTTTCTGGGTGCTTTTTAGTTTGACTGTGCGTCTATTGTGATTGGTGTTATCGTGGGTGGAATGTGTTACTATGTGGTGTACACTCATTTATGTTGTTGATATTTAGTCATTGGACAGACAAAGTTTTTAAAGTCTTGTTGTTAGTCAGAAAGCCATGATCTACTCTTTTGGTGTCTTGGAGCGCTTGTAGCATTTTTACTTATTACAACTTTGAGTTGGCAGATTAGGACTGGTGAGAGATTTGTTATATTTTAGTGAGTTGTTCATTCTAGCAGGGTCTTTTTGAGGACATGGGGAACTGCGTTCTTTTTGTTATGGTTGATCATGTATTAGTATAGACGAGTCTATGATGGGTGTGTGTTCACACACAGATGTTAGATTTGTAGCGGTGTGATGGGGATGTCTTTGGAGTGGGGAGTATAGACAAGGCAGAGATCTTTATTATACAATTTTTCTGATGTTGGTATCTTAGTTCAGTATGAGGGGAGGATTTTTGGTGGGATGTGTATAGTTTATTTCTACTTCGACGATGACGTGACAGGTATGATATTATCACTGTAGACAAGTTGGGTGGTTACTACACAGTACAGTAGACTGTATAGCAGATGGGTGTCTAAGTTTCTAGTCTATGTATTTATATCTATGTATACAATATGTACAGATGGTTGGAGAATGTAGACTTACGTGGTGTATATATTAAGTGTAGGGTGACGTTTTAGTGTACATGTAGTAAGTGTACACACAATCTTGTATGCTATTTAGATGGGTCATTTATTATATAGACTTGTATTACACTCTGATATGACGTCATATGTTGGGTATTTTTGACTATTAAGGTATACAGTATAGGCACAAAGATTTGTCTAAACAGTATGGAGGATATTGAGGGGTGCATTGAGATCACATGTGTGTGTGCACAAGATCTTTTGTTACATATATGTATGGCGATACTAATGAGATGGAGACATATACACACTACAGGAACATGGTTGATGATATGAGTATTCTATGGGGAGGCTTATATGATAATTGGGTATTGTTAGGGAGTAAACATTTGAATTGTGGGTAGATTCTACACAGTGTGATGTATTGAGACTTGTGTGGACTATTTTACTTAAAGTAGTAGACATCGGATTCTGACCGCCTCACCAAAATCTGATTTCATAAGTCTTGACGAGTATCTGCATTAGTGAGTGTGTATTGTGCACACTGAGTGGGTTGTATGTTAATTGTTGTTGGTTTATGTTGTAGGGTTAGATGTGTGTGTTGATGAGTTTATTATGAATTGATTGGTGTTGGTATATGTATTGAGTTAGGTTTTTTTTTTGGTTGAGTTTTTATTTAGGGGGTTGATTTGGGTAGTGGTGAGGGATTTTGGGTTTTGGGGAATTTTTGTATATTGTAGGTTTTGTTGGGAGATGAGTTGGTTTTTGGGTAGGTTTTTGGTTTATTTGGGAATGTTAGGAGTTGTGGGGTTTGATTGGTGAGTGAGGTATGGGGGTGGGGTGTTTGTTTTTAGTTGTAGTGTTGGGGGGGGGGGGGGTGTTGTTTTGTGTTGTTTGTGTGTGTGTTTGTTTGTGTTTGTGTGTGTGTGTGTTTTGATGTGTGAATTATTTGAGTGTATGAGGTGGTGTATTTTGGTGAGTGTTGGGTTTAGATGGTTTGTTATGAATTGTTGGTGTGGGGGGTTATTGTGGGTATTATAATGATGTTTGTGTTGAATGGGATGGTGGATTGTGAGGGATGGGAGGGGGTTTTGTAAATGTTATGTTTGTTTAGTATAAGGGGGGTGGGTTTTAAGGGGGGAATAGGGGTTAAGTAAGTTATTATAAATGGTGGGAGGGTTGATGGTTGGGAATGGGGTTGAATGTAGTTTAAGGTTGAGAGGGGTGAAGGGGGGGAATAGTGGTGAAGGAATTTAGGGGAGGGGGTTGAGTGGGGGGAATAGGGGGTTAATGTAGTATAAGATTTAGGTGGTTGAGGTGGTGAAATTGTTTTTTATGGGGTTGTATTTTAATGGTTTGTTGTGTAGAGAGGAATTTTGTTGAAGGGGGGGTTTTGTTAGTTTATAGAGGTGTTTTGGTTTGTTAATTTGTTAATGTGGTTTTTTGTTAGTTTTTTTAGGTATATGTTTATTGGAGGTGATGGATATTTATAATTATGGTATGGGGGATGTGTTGATTGGGGTTTGGGGTGAGGTGGTTAGTATGTATGGTTTGTGTTGGTGTATTGTTTGTGTGTTAGGGTTTTGTTATTTTTGATTTTTGAAGTGGTGTTATATAGATTTTTTTTAGGTGGTATTATTTGTATTTGAGTTTTGGTGGAGTTTAAATAAAGAGGTCGTTTTTAGTCCGTACTCTAACTATTGAGGTACGGGAATACCGCGCGCGCGCGTCTGTGTGTGTGCTGGAAAACAACAAAGCATTAATAATACGAATATTAAAGACAGGTTAGGTTGCCGACAAAACATTCATTGCTTTCACACGAACCCCCTTTTCGTAAATTGTTTTGCTTAATTTTGTTGCTTTATATTTTTAGTACTATTGTCTGGCATCGGTGTGAAAAGGGCCTGAAAAGTGCCTAGTCTTAAAATAGGCCGTATCCTGGAATACAATCTCCTCTCTCCTATTTTATGTTGCTGCTCAAATACAAGAATCTGGAAAGATACGCAAAACAAATGGATAAGTAAACTATTGTAAATAAGCAGATGATGTTTGACATACAATTACATTGTAACATCCATTAAACAAGAGATTGTTAGCTGTGATAGAGTTACGTGATACCCGACCAAGAAATATTGGAGGGGGTTTCTCCTCTCTCATCTCACTCCTCTCTCTATCTCCCCCTCTCTCACTCTCTCCACTCTCTCTCTCTCTCTCTCTAGTCTCTCTCTCTCTCTCTCTCCCTCCTCTCTCTCTCCCTCTGCAGTATAAAGAATAAAACTTTCACACAAATTTTTGCTATATTTTTCAGTATTCGCCTAAATTAGCAATAATATCTCAACATTTGTAAAAAAAAACGTAAATGGATTATTGCAATTACAAAAAGTTGGTCACCTAAATTCGAATTTAAACGTGGACTCAACACACCGAATTGTATCCCCTTTTTTCAAAATGGGTCCAAGGAACATATAGTGTCATGCTGGGACCAATTGACCAGTACCGGCCCAGATTAACAAATTGTTCACAATACACTGTCCCTTTGATCAGCCCCTTGATAAAATCAACAGAGTACAATTTGTAATGACTGTTCAAATCTCTAATTATAAAAAAACTACTTAATGTACCTACTTCACACTAAAATATATATAATATATATATATATATATATATATATATAGTATATATAAATAATATATATAAATATATATATATATATATATATTGGTCGATTATTACTTAGAAACAAAAACTGTTAACTGTAGATGTTAACCTAATCATCTTTAATGCTAAATGCTGAAATGATACTCTAGGTACGACCGATGCCTCCAATCACGAAACCAATAGACATAGTTTTGGATCCCAGTGATACGAAAAATTCTTCCAAACCTGAAAGACTACGTATTTATAAAGGAAGACTCAAGCAAACTCGTTGATGGAGAAATGGTAGGATATTACTGGGCCAAAAATTTTAGAAAATGTGTCCTTGGGTTTTTCGGACAAATTGAGAGTGGCTGTGGCAGAGAGTTGGAGAAACGGGCGTTCGGCTTTTGATATCCATGCCTTGCACTCTAGTGCTCAGTAATCAGATTAAAGAACACTCAACAAAAAATTAAAGTATAAGAAAATTGAAAATAACGACTTGAGACACATATGTAATTAATCTAGACTTGTAAAAACATAATGAAATAGGTAAGATAATTTCAGAACCTTTCCTGAATATTCAAACCAAATGACCATATTATTATAGGAACATAAAATGAGCAATAAATTAAAAGCAGACATTAATGGATAACAGATGCAATCTTTACGCTGTGATTGATATTCAGGTGATATCTTCACTTTTAATGCAATTATACAACTAGAAGCAGTTGAAATGTTCCTAATTTATATCTCATTAGTAAATTCAGATATACATTTTATATAACGATTCCACCAAATAGAATATCCAAGATGTCGAAATTAAACTTGACATAGAAACGAAAACCTCAAAACTTGCGATATCTATTAACAAGCTAACTGACCACACCCGATCTATCATCAATCTGTATTTCTACGCGTTCATTGATAGAATGTCACAAAATTTCTTGCTTACTAAATTAAAATTAGTTTACCCTGTAAAAGGATCTGTTTCATTTCCCATGGGAAAATGGTCCAGTTCTTCAACGAGTTCCCGTTCATGGTAAACATCACCATTAATACCTTAATATATATGTAATAAAAAGTAAATAACAAAAAAAATTTCCCCTGCAGGTTAACACCCAATATACCGATCTAATTTTATACGTAATTGGATTAGAAAATTCATTTGATTTTCGTCGAAATACTAACTGAATGTACAAGTTAATATAAACTTTGTACTTAGATATGTTGTATAACATATGTTGATGTTTGCATCTAGATACAAAGAGTCCATTCCCTATAAAAAGGTACCATGTATATACTCAAAATACATTGTCAACAATAAACACTTTACTATAACTTTATTGCGCATTTATGATTTACAAGGAAGTAGCTCGTCTCTCGGGTCACGTTGTTCCTTCAAATTGTACCATCAAGAGTAGAATAATAAGAATGCCTTGCATAAAACTAATGCCATGGCTTTAAGTAATATGGCTAGTGAATCAACTTCCATGGGTTATTGGTATGCATTAAAAAGTTTAGGTTTGGTGATAAACTATAAAAAATAAAGTTTATTTCTGCCCCATGATGCCGTCGATTAAAGGCGACGAAAAACGCAGTCGGCCATATGCGTCGTTTAAGGATAGCTAAAATTCGAATTGAGATAAGAATTATAGCACCGGACATAAGCTATTACAATATTAAAACCCAATGACGAAAATATTCCCATCTACACAATGAGTATGGCATGGGCGATTACTTTGTCACAGACCTGAACGAAAAATCTCTGGATTGAAGTCCATAGCTGACGCAATGATAACAATGGTGAACAGGTAATATTATCAAGGATCATAAAAACGAATTCTTGATTAAAACTTTGATATATCATTTATTCCCCCCCTCGTAAATAATAATGAGAATGCGACAATAACAGAAGAACAATTTACAACAGCAAGATTTTGCACTAAAAACAACTTCAGAAAGGTTCAATTGGATTCTTTACAGACCGATGATAAGATTCTTCTGGTCTTCCCTGGAGTCCCACGAACTTATACCATCCAGGTCAACATCTGTCATTATATGCCATCTTGACGTACAGTCTAACCCTCCCACCTTTTACTCGCTACTAAGAGAAACCTCCGTATGATAAAAAAGAACCAATCTAATGCAACGACATCCAGCGGAAGCCCCTAATAACCTAGCTACCTTCTACAGCAGAACGGCTATGACTGTCCGAGTTTCCATTGCTGACAAACATGCCTCAGAGAAGACCGTCGAAAGCTGAGAGGCTTTGCTTTTCACCACTCACTATCCTAAGCAGATTTGTTTTGTGGCCGCTAAGAAAAAGTCAAATAAAAATGCAGCGAAATGCCATGCAGCGAAATCGGCCCACTCCACTATAGTACTAAGATCACGGAAAGGTTTCAGCTGCAAAGAGCTATTTGAGATTACTAACAAGCTAGAGTAGCGGAACAAATGTACACCGCTACCAGCTAACTTCTCTCTATTCGACCTTTCGGATCTGTTTACAAAGTTCTTCCGTGACAAAGTACAAACCATCAGAGATAATTCGGTTGACTCGTCATCACCATACAGTTGCGATACAGAATTTTAGCGGCAACCTTTAGCAGCATTTGAACTTGTCTGTGGATTTGTACGTACAATCGCGATGAAGAGTGTACCAAATTCATGTGAACTGGGTCCGATTCCGACGTCATTGCTGCTAGAGTGCTTGGATCCAATATTTCCTTCACTAACTGATGTTATTATATACGTCTCTCTCATCTGGGGAATTTGCATCATTTTGCAAAACTGCCATTAAAAGCTGAAGAAACCAACACTCGACCATAATGATCTAAGGAACTACGCCCAGTTTCGTATCTCCATCATGTCAAAAAAGAAGTTGTTCTAACCCAACTTTTATCTCATCTGAATTCAAAAAGTCTTTTAGCAATGTACATTCTGCTTATCTCCCTCGCCACAGGTACTGAAACTGCTCCTCTGAAAGTAGTCAACGACCTTTTCTATGCTTTGATATCGGAAAGACTACAGTCCTCACTCTCCTTGACTTGTCTGCAGCATTTGACACTATAGACCATTTTATATTACCTCACCATCTCCAGCATGTATTTGGCATTCATGATACGGCATTACTATGGTCAAAGTCCTAATTGGTCAATATGACACAAATTGTGTCCGCAAATAGAAAACACTCCAGCCCACTTGATCTATGCTGTGGTGTCACAAATTCTTTTGCTGACCTGTACTTTATTCTTACACTCAGCCCACTACTCAATGATCATAGATCATCATCCAGTGGTCCTCACCACTTGTATGAAGATGAACCCAAATATACAAATCTAGCCATCCTAGATTGAAGTTGAAGCAACCATCCCAAGGCATAGATAGGTGCATTTCTAATGAAAAATACATGATGACATGTAACAAGCTGCATACGAATGAAATCAAACTGAAACCATCATAATTATACAAAAAACTGTCTCATTCACTTCCTTACCTCTGACAATAAATATCAGCAACAACCGAAATCAAATTCAAGCATTCTGGACGAAACTTTGCAATACTCTTGACAATACTCTCTCATTGCATCAGCATGTCCATAACATATGCAAGGCTGCATATCTTGAGCTGAGACGCATCAGACTCCAATCGAGCCGCGCTGTCTCATCACACTCAGCTCTGACAAGCCAAACCCAAGCGACACATACAACTGAGTCAGCGTGTTTTCCCTTGCTTGTCACATAGATCGAAGTACATAGCTCACCAACTTCTGATAATTTACAATTCCGTCTAAGGATTCACTCGCGACATCATCTCAATATCTACATCCCGAGCGACTTCATAACTCAACAAAAAAACACTGGACGTGAGCCCCTTAGCCACTTGATATCATACCATACACGCAATATCTTCATCGTACAAGCTACTTTACCTTCTACCGCGTGCATGCGTCAGCACATCTATTCATACAACCAAGAAAACAACTTGCTGCACAAAGACAGCCTACGTCCTCCCAGTAATGAGAAAACAAACACTAATTCTGCGTTATCTCCCCTCGTCTGGCTATCTGATTTTTTAGCACACTCAGAGAGACGCGACACTCTACCCTCTGTACAACCATAACCATGCAACCTACACACCACAAAACCCTGTACTCAACAATCCATTCACAACTGCATGACTCCATCTCACGCATACACACCCTTCCTGACACTTCATATCTATTATCATACATTCACGCTCACAATAATGTCTCTGCACATACATCATTGCATGGCACAGCACGTACCTTTATATGTGCACTTCACCAGAGAGATCCGTCACACGACGATACTCCTGAGAACACGACAAATTGACTATCTAGTCATGCTAACATATACTGAAGCATCAAACGGGTACATTACAGTGATTAGTGCTCTAGAGTGACAAGATCCCTTAAACTACAAACATCACATACTCTTCTCCAAACAATCCAGCACCAGTTCGCTCGCACAGAGCGCGCAAACATATTACTCAGCTATTACATGATTCACTAGCCGCGGTCAACTCTCCTTAGCCTTAGAAAACAGAATCCACAGACAGCTAAGCCAGTCTCGTCTCACTAAGAGATATTTTCACACACTACATCTCTATTTGCAATGCGAGTGACTTTATGTCTCTTTTTTAATGATTTGTGAGCCGTTATATCATACATTACATTCTAATATAATGTTTTTTGTCTACACACATTCTCCTGTGACTCTTTCACAAAATACTATCTGTCCGTACGAGAAAAGTAAACAGACAGCTCATACGACAAGAACTTTCTACAGACTAAGGAGGCACTCAAACTCATACAAATATGTGACACCTCTTGAACCAACTATCGCGTACTACATTATTTATACTATTATAATCGGGTAAAAGCGACATATGAGTTCACTTCCTTATATTAGTGTGTCAGCTATAACAGCTACATTCTTTTATTTCTTAAGCTGTGAAATACTATAATATCCATTCACACTCTATACGGATTTAATATCACAAGCACAAGCAAATAGTATGTCTATAAAAATATACATTATTAAAACCTCAATGTATATAACTGAGAATTCTTAGAAACAATGCTTCTTTTAATATATGGACGAATAACAGATATCTGTTGATCACTTAGTTATAGCAAAGAGGTATGGTGTGAGTTCGCACAGACAACGTACTTACTATACACTTTTTCTCAAAAGGATTATTCAACACACCTTGTCCTATGAACAATCATTGAAAACAAAGCGATATCATGAGCATGTGCTCCCATTCAAACAAGTGATAGACAGACATAAAGTGCGATCACGCCCATTAAAGACATAGGAACTAATAGCAAATAGTAAGGCATAATATAATGGTTAACTATCTACCTTCGCTTGATGAATCAACATCGTTCGAATCATCCAATGTACTAGCACCGAAAGGTAAAGTAAAAAACATATTATCACAGTTGGCGCGAGATATAATGGAGCGTTAGAAGCGAGACACTGTTTATTTTGCACAGTTCCTTCCCTTAGGCCACCTTCGATTCTCATCCAAACACTATGTGTATATGAATTTAAACACGCTATTAGCGTGGAGTACTCATTGCATCATGCATGCAAGCACCGAACCATCTGTATCTAAAAAGAGATATTGTAATAGCCACATCATCTCCACGACTTATTACTGTGAGTAGCAAAACAAAGATGCGATGTATATGTATCAATGACACAACCTCTCATTCATTGTGAGACTTACTCGATCTCTTACAGCTCGCGAAGACACGCAGCAATTCTACGGGTTTTTCCGATCACTTATCTTCGATTTGTACTAACTACTACCTAGTTACGTTGAGAGTGAACATGTGAAGTCCCGAGGAGACTCTGATTAAATTCACGAGACGTATTGACGAGATTATAAATAGACATGTTATCAGTTAGAACAATTATAACATTTTTATAGGTATACAGGATAAACAATCATGATTCTTGATATAGACATCTATGTAGTATTACAGTATATTCACATCTATACCGGTACTATCTACTCTTGTGTCGACGCATCATGAATATATGGGAGAACAGAGACTGGAAATATATGAATATCCAACATATACATAATAAACATATATGAATATCTACTTAGTTAAATACAATAAATTAATAATACTAAAACTTCATATAAGCTACATAAATTAATATAACATATACAAAATTATAATTAATACATTATTTTATCAATTCTACACAGTAAACCGTGTTTGACAGAGGTGTTCACATCATGTATTATAACCTACCTCCTTTTATCGTACAAAATCATATCAAGATGCCACTACAACCTCTGATCATTTTGAAAACAAATACTAAATTGGAGGAGCTAGAAGAGGTAATAATTATATCTCATCTTTTATCTAGTCACCTACTACATTGGAATTATCGTCCTAGATATCTTATGACCTTGACGGTCATCAAACATCACTGACATTGCGTGACTACATTTAGACAGACATATTTACACTTGTCTCTAATAGTAGTATATAACAGAGGTAATAATATAAAATGATAAAGTGATATATATAAGACATCACAAACCACCGCTCCTTTCCTTTATCTAATAAGCCTATATAAGAGTTGTATACAGCCAAAGTCATATTTAGGGGCATTGTCTGTCGCTAAGGGAGGAGTCTTGCATTCCTCAATAGCATCCACTAATACTTTAGCAGTGTTCAAGCCAGTGTGACTCTCTGGAAGCTAATTAGTCTGCAAAATGAAAGACTGCAGCTCCAAGTCCATTTTTATGATCAAGACTGTATTAGTCACATAAAATTCAGTAGCTTTACGGGTCCAGCCATTTGTGGTAAGTGCTACAGGTGCATTCATGAGACTTGTTTTAATCATATATCTTCAAGTATTTGACATGCCTATCATCACCATTTCGGATAATGTCATATTGAGAATCCAAAACCCTCACCATTTCTTTGAAACCATCACTTGCAACAACACTGAAAAAACATGCATATCTTTTATAATAAATCTAGTGATGGCAGTTGCTATGTTCTTATATTGAACACTTGTGACTTTATTCAAAGATATAGGTGTAACTTCAAACATTGCCAGAATTGTCTTTGCGTTACTTTTCACCCTGGTCAAAATAGTGCCACTGTATGAACAAAGCTGCTGATGCTGTCATCCCTGTCATCTTGTGGTGCCAAGTTAGATGCATAAATTGCTCATTCCACCACTATAATGTACTTCAGTATTGCACTTCTTTCATACAGCAATAACTTCTTCAGTTTACCACTACTCTTCCTTAATTTAATTGAAAAATTCCAACATTTCACTTTTTGCATTTTTGTTGGGAATAATTTCAAAATCCATTTTTTAAAAGAAATGTTTAAAAATTAAAATTTAGGTATACATGACAATCAACTAACTTGAAAAATGAGTCAATTTTAATCACTTTTTGGAGACGAGAAAAGGAGGTTAACATAAGTACTTTGAGCTGACCAAACATGTATTTCACACTGTTTGTTTAAAAGTTTTGTTCTTTTTTATTCTTTGAAACTAAATTACAAATCATTGCAAGCATTGGATACAAAAATTAATTATTTTAGAGGAATCAGTGAACATGATCTCATGTTAATTTAGTGTCATTACAAGGGACATAAATATCTGAGGCAATGTGAAGTTTGTAAATTATTATTAATAACTTAAACTGGAAAATATACCCTGGTCTTAACTTGCCAGAACCCAATTAAACTTTGCCTGAATAAGGGTACTCTACATCTTTGTTTACATTCTCTTGCTATCTTGTCCCAAGTTTGTATCTAGGAAAAAAGAATATATGGTTCTTGAATTAAATTGCAAACATTGTTCAGTATACAAGTTATTTTTTATGAAAACAAGACTGAGACAAAATTGTGGTAGAGAGAACCATATTGCATTATGTATTGCCAGAATAACAAACCTCAATATACCAGTATATCATTACATCCCTACTTGATGTGTACCTGCATTGGTTGATAGTACATCCCATTACATTACTGTAGCTGTTTATAAACATATATAAATCTGGTGTATGATATAAAAAACTTGTATAATAATACTATATAATTTCCACTGTGTTGAATATGTTCAGGTATGTTTTCCATTTTAATCTAGTTGGAGCATTCTATTTGTAGTTATATATGTGATGCTTTACTAATTTTACCAGAATAGGCCATGATTTGGCCATTACTGCAGGGACATTGGCATACTAATGATATTATAATGGGAAAATGCAACTGACAACCATCCTGCTAGTGTTGTTTGTTCCTCTTGCCAATATAAGAAAATATGTATATTTTGCTCTGCGTGGGCTAAATGTCAGTGGGCTACCATTTATGGTGGACAAAAGGAGGAAAGTGCAGAAGCAAGCATTGAGGGACACCAGTACCATAAGTATCCATGCATATGTGGCTTCACAGTGACCACAGCATTTGGTGCACAATGTTGTGGCTGTTGGCTCTTTGTTGGAACTAGTATCTATAGTGATTTTTCAACAGGTGAAACACAGCTTATCATCTCTCACCCTGAATCCCACAGGACATGCATGGTTCCAGAACAACCAGTATCTTAAACAGAGCTGCCCAGCATTCCCTAGTGAATGCCACAACAGCAGCTGCTAACTCAAACTATGTTCACAAACTTTGTTGTCTAATTCCCTAATGCCTTTTTAATATGATCAGGTTGAAGAAATATGCAAATAAGCTATCTGGGAGACCAATTTCCCTCTTCATTCTCAGCAACAGTGGATGAATTTTGTGGGAAACCAACATAAAGATCACAAGGATGCCTGTAGGTCACAGGCCACTGAGAAGCAATTCTACGGACTCTACAGCCAGTGAAAACAACAGTTCTCCCAAACAAACGTGGACAAGAGACTGAGAGAGGGCAATTATTTTTGCAAGTGTTTTTCCTCAACATCAGGCAATTATTTTTGCCAGTCTTTCTCCTCAACAGCCTCTCTATCTAAATAATGGACACAGTCTTCATGCTGCCACAGATCCCAGCAGTGGGGAGGCTCCAATTCTTCATTGATAAATGAGACATGATTTGACCTATGGACTGAACTGAGTTTTCTGAGGAATACATAAGTGTTCAGTGACATTTTGTATTTATACAAGCTACATTTGATTTTTATGAACTCGTTCCAAGATATTCAGGATTACATCACTGTTGCATCAGGATATTCAAGACTATTGAAATACGTTAGGAGCATTCAACAGGCGGACATGTGTAAGGACATCTTTGATCATTGACATTTAATTGACTAGAACGTAAGTGTATCTTAAATGTTCATTATGTATTGTAGTAGAAAAATGTTGATTTACCTTGCATCCAAATTATCGGTTTTACTTTTTTTATAAGCATGGCATCTGTTAAATATTGTTCCCTTGATAAGCATGTCCTTGGTTCAGTAATGTACTCTTGAAAAGCATGACATGTTCATTATGATTTTAATTGGTTAAGCCTATCAGTACCATTGGTAATAACATGGTAAATCCTTTTCACCAAAATGGACATGGGACTTAGTTGAATACATGATTCTCTTCCTATACATGCTTTCAATGAAATATGCCTCTTTGTACACAAATGAAGACGCATTTATCATAAAATCCGATTATTAAACGATGTTCTAAGCTAAACAGTTACACAGATATTAAAAAAAATAAAGCGCATGCTTAAGTTACAACAAGAGAATGGGAGACAGTAGGTTGAAAAGGGAAACAGTAGGGAGACAGTAGGTTGAGAAGGGAGACAGTAGATTGAAAGGGGAGACAGTAAGGTGTGAGCTGAAAATGAACTAAAAAAGTTAATTTCAAAAATCAATTTCATTAATTGGAATTAGTCATACCTGTGAAAAAGTATCACAATTATACCTTTAGAAGGAAGGCAAACGATAGGAGGGGAAAATAGAGAAAGATAAGAATTAATGGAGATTAAGTATTGATCTTGGCTACGCTGGCTCGGTTGATTTTTGCATGTAACAGTTCCGAAAGCACCATGAGGACTCGCAATTCATTCGGTAACTCATCTTTGTGTTGCAGCCCGCTGAAAGTGTAATAATATGTACTTGGGAAATACGAATGATGTTCCAATTTTAAATATCAGTTATCATAATATTTTCAATGCTTTAACATAAAAAAATTTGTATCTAACACAATTTGCTTAAATCGTTTCATCGCAAATAGCTGGCTTTTTAGACGAGTTTTAAAAAAGCCTGATCAGCGCAGATATTCTCACCATACCAAACTAGTGTAATCCATGTTAAAGGCGCATTTATATATTTATTTGAATCATTTGTTTCGTTTTGCATAGTTATACTTAATAACATAGTAGTCTAAAGCATATTGATGCCAAACAGAAGGCACACATAACGTTAATTCGACGTTATCCATGGAATAAATGTACGGAGGCCCATTAACTCCCATGTAAAAAAAAGAATTTGTTTTAATGCGTGATAACATTGCATCATTACGAGAGAAAATTGTATTATTACTAGAGAACATTGGTTTATTAGGAAACAACATTGCGTTATTAGGACATATATTTTTCTTTTCAACGAGAAGTGCGTTATTACAAGATAACGTTGAAATTTTAGGAGATAACGTGTTATTGCGAGATATCTGGCATTGTAGCGAAATAACATTGTTATATAACGACATCGTATTTTGTAGCAACTGCATAACATTGCAATTTTATAAGATAATATTGCAATATTACAAAGAACAATTCGTTATTATGATATGGCATTGAGTTATTCGGAGATGAATTACATTATTTGAGATAGTTTGATATAGAATTAGTTTATTACTGCAGAAAGATTCATTATTAAGATATAAAATTACATTTTGAGGAGATACCATTGCGTTATTCATACAAACTATTGCGTCATTAGGAGATAATACTTAGTTATTACGATATATTTTGCGTTATAACGAAATAATTTTGTGTTTTTAGGAGTTAATATTGCTTTATAACTATATAACTATGCGTTATAACGAGGTAGCATTTTTTGTCATTACGATATAACATTCCCTTTATAACAACATAACATTACGTTAGTACGAGATATTTTGTGTTATAAAGGAATAGCATTGCTTTGCAATTTAAAAACATTGCTTTATTGCAAGATACTAATGCAGTTTTAAAAGATAAGAGCTACACTCATTTGTAATAACTAGGATTTATTATTGATTAATTGAACATGGCGAATATATTGGCCATAAAAAAATGTTACGAATCATTTTATATCTAATGTTTCAAATTTGTTATGCATTAGAGTTTTAGCATAAAGTCATCGAATAAGCAGACGCTAATTGTATCATAAAATGTAAGAATATTTGACTCTACAGGAAGATTAATAAAATCAAATCTCATTCAGATGGCTTTATTTATTCACACAAAGTGATAGGAAAGTTTGATTATTTGCATGGATGCTGATGGACGCACTCCCGACGTTTTAAATTATTAGAATCTAAATGCCACGTGTAGCTGGGCTTGTGATTAAAATACCTTTTGGGTTAAAGAATTTGCAACAACTCTGGCACTTTCCCCGAGTCTAATTTGTTTGCAGCTGGTCTTTAATTACCAGCGAGTAAAAATGGCACTTTTGATAACATAAAAAGGGCAATTTTGATAATATAGTTTCCCAATAAATTTTTATGGATGCCTAATCAATTTATCTAAATTTAAAAATATAATGTTTCAATGACAGTCCAGCGATTGAATTAAAAGTAAGGACATAAGCTCCGATTAAATAAAATACGATTAAGGTTTCAATCAGGAGGAACGCAGCGGAACAAAAGTTGACAAAATTGTTGACAATTTAAATTTCCTAAAGAAACGGAAATTGACCAAAGACCAGTGACAATATATGTTTCAAGTTTATTTGGACATTTATATGCACGTGTATACATTGAAAACAAAATACAGAGAGAAAATTGTTGATTAGACAAATGCATCAAACATACAAGATGCATTAGATGCTTTGCCAATGGAAACAATATCAAGAAACAATTTCAAGAAAGATATCCACCAATTTTCAGTACAGAGATTATGCTGGTAAATTGAACTCCTTCTACGAAAGTCAGTTTATTGGACAGAGGTATTTAATCATTTCCCAATTTATTGATGGAACGAATGAGAGAGAGAGATAGATAGAGAGAGAGAGAGAGAGAGAGAGAGAGAGAGAGAGAGAGAGAGAGAGAGAGAGAGAGTGAGGAGAGAGAGAGAGAGGGAGAGGGGAAGGATGTATCAATTGCTTTTTAGGCAGCGGTGTCATTTTTCGGGAAATTGCGATGTAGAATTATTCTGGATTTAGCGAATTAGTACTGGGATCGAACTGGTTAAAAGGAAGTTGTTTTGGGGCTCAGCGCCATTTATCAGCAACAAAAATTATAGGCTATGCAACGTGCGGCCAGACTATTAATTGTGGTATAAAAAAGATTGGGAAAATTTTGTTATTGAAACCCAGAAGGCAATACCCACTTGAAGCTACTGCCATTTCTCAAATGTATCGTTAAAAAAGCAATGTCAGGAATTATTTGGATGTAAACCTTTTTATTAAACTTAAACAATACTGCAATTGATATAGAAGATTAACTGCAGACATTTCAATTAATTTATATCAAAAGTGTTATAATAAAGCCAACAAACTTCACAACTTTTGAAATTTTGAAAATTAAAATCCAAATAAATTGTCAATAATGAACAAAAAATTAATTAAATAGTTAAAACTAATACCAAAATTATTTTTCAATCCGATATAATCTCTGCTAAAACAATAATAGTTCAATTTAACTTTCTGTAATTTTTTAAAGAATTTATTTCTAATAAGATTTGTAGCATGAGTAGATGTGGACCTGATTTATACATTTTAGAAAAATTATTCAAATAGTTTTCGGGCTTAAAAATTTCATGCACGGAAGATAAACATGGCAGTCAGTATTAATGGTGGAGGAAGAAGAAAACCGGGAAAGCGGAAAGAACTTTTCAAACGAGAAGGATTTTTTTTCACATATTTTTTTTTGTCGCCGAATATTAGACTCAAACCCACGCAACAAAGGTTGACATGGCAGCAGTATACTATTCGTAGAGGGATGCTTTGAGTAAGACTATGGCAGTCGGGGATTGTCTTTAAACAAATAAAAATTATAATATTAATAATAAAATAATTAATAATATAATTAATAATATTATTGCAATAAAATAATTGGGAGTATGTACTAATATATATAATAATAATATTATGATAGAGAGAAATAAAAGCCTTCATTAGCATTACTTGGCACCCAGCAAATAAATGATTATTTAATGGGAATGTTTGTCTTATTTATGGATTTTGTATTCAAAGCAAATGGTTGGCATTGAGATTCAGTGACTGTGATTGTGTTCCTTATATTCCAAGATTAAAATCCCTCAATATGAAATGTCAACAGAAATGCCTGTCAATATAATTGGCACAAATGATTTAGTCATCAACTTAAATAGTTACAGACAAAATTGATGAATTTTCTAGTACGTCATCATAAAATTTCTTTTGAAAAAGGTCGTGGGATTAATTTGCTCAAAATCATTTAGCATTATCATCATAGAAATGAAAATTTAAGTTTCTTTTCTTGGCTAATAGGAATTTTAGTTTTGTTGAATAAGTTTATAAATTTCAATTTTTTAATCCAAACAATTCAATGACGTTATTTTGTGTTTAAGGTAACAGTGAAAGTTGCCGAAAAGTTTTTAACTGAAAGATATTTATTCAGCAGGATTGGATTTGCAGATTTTTTCAATACGATCCTTTAAGTAAACTACAGTTCAATTTTACTAAATCCTTCAATGATATTTATATGCATAACAGATTTATATTCAATACATCCCATATTTAAGTTGAAAACTATCAGTTATAACATTTTAAAAAATTTATATGTTTTGAACTGTTATTATTACACAGGTATTAATAAATTGACAGATTACATTCATAAAATCAGATTTTTTGATAACAGATTTAAGAATATTCAATACAAACCTTAGGTTTAATACTGGTAACATACAATTCACATTGATCATAGTGTTCTAATTCATAATTCATAACAGATTTTTTATTCAATACAATTTCATTTGGTTTGGGATTAATTAGAACACCTCAAAATTCAATGACATCAAATTAAATATTATAAACATCACATATTGAATTTGTGGAAGCGACAATGGGAGTTATCATTAAAAATAGGCCCGGGATACTTAGCGACAAGATTTTTGGCGACAAATGGCACAGCCGAAGGAAGATTATAGCGACAAGGGGAATTTTGTATTAGCACACCCTGGGACTGTATAGCGTCAAGAGAAATGGTCCCAGGTGGCATGACGTCACGGTACTGAACACTTGGTAACAGTGTAGCAAGGAGCTGACCTAGTTGTCCTAAATACGCGCAGCTAGCACTACGACTCTAGGGAGGGACCTATAAAATAGAAACATATATATATAAAGCATTACATAGACTTGAAATATGTTGATGGTGTTCATAAATTTGCATATTTATAATGATGCTATAAATAGTTTTAATCAAGGAAAAGACTAACACCAAAATGGATGTGACTAAAAGTAACGCTAAAATGACGAAATTGTCCCAGAACTTAACCGAGACTAAACATGTCCCTGAACATTAATTTACATTGGTTTAGACTAAAATTAATACTAAAATTGCGACATTGTCCAATACTATAGTGGAAATTAAGAAAATCTGGAACATTAATATTCAAGTGACTGTGACTAAAAGTAACGCTAAACATACGAAATTGTTCCAGAATATGACGGAGACTGAACTTATCGCAGTAGATTAAGTTATATCAGGGTTCCTGCAGGTCATGGAATCCTGGAAAAAAATTTTGGAATTTAAAAAATAAATTTCAAGGGCCTTGAAAAGTTATGGAATTTGTCAAAACCTTGAAAAGTTTTGGAAAAGTCATGGAATTTGTGACAATGGAGTTAAAGAAATTGATTACTTTAAATTTTATAGAGCACCGAGAACCGATTAAATAAAATGATAAAATTACAATCGATAAATGGTTTCAATTCATATAATAAGAGTAAGTTCTCCTAATGGAAGTATCACATGATTTCAGGTGTAGTTCACTAAATAAAAGAAAGCAACTGGAAAGTAATGTGTTTTGTTAATATTGTAAATAGGAACACATACAAAGACTACTAAGAATTGTTTCCTTTTTTCTTTTCAATACAAATTACATTGATCATTGGATTATGACATGAATTACTACATAAAGTCAAAGTGTACTAGCCCATGTGTAAATTTAAAAAGTACATATTAAATATATTTGTTGTTAACTTATTTCTTATTTTCCATTGGATGTTGTTATTCTTTTTGTTCATTTACTTGACAATGCAAGATAGCGCGGTCCTTGAGTTTTATGAAATGGCCCTGGAAAAGGTTTGGAAAAGTCATGGAATTTGTTTTTGTTAAGTCTGCAGGAACCCTGTTATATTTGCTTAGTCTAAAAGTAGAACTAAGATTACCAAAATCTCCCAAACCATAGTAGAGACTGAGAAAAACTCTGGAAGATTGTATTCAGATTGCCTTGACTTAAAATATTCCACTAAATTTCACAAGAAAAAAAATAGAGGACTTGAATGGAAACTGGTAACTAGTCAGATGTATTGGTTGTTAGAAATAGTTAAAGACGAAGTGTAGCACTAAATTCTGAAATTGCACCTGGCTTTAGCGGAGACTGAAAATAATCCATAGATAATTTTTTAAAATGTTACCAAGACTTAAAGTAGTACTGAAATTATCTAAACTCATACCGACCTTCGTGGAAACTGAAAAATTGTAAATAAAAATTAAACTAAGCGATAATATTACATCTATGGTAATTAGCATTATGGGACCCTACTTTTTTAAATAGAGCGTCAAATTTTATAGCGTTAATATTAGCATTAACTGACCCAACTGACAACCATCCTGCTAGTGTTGTTTGTTCCTCTTGCCAATATAAGAAAATATGTATATTTTGCTCTGCGTGGGCTAAATGTCAGTGGGCTACCATTTATGGTGGACAAAAGGAGGAAAGTGCAGAAGCAAGCATTGAGGGACACCAGTACCATAAGTATCCATGCATATGTGGCTTCACAGTGACCACAGCATTTGGTGCACAATGTTGTGGCTGTTGGCTCTTTGTTGGAACTAGTATCTATAGTGATTTTTCAACAGGTGAAACACAGCTTATCATCTCTCACCCTGAATCCCACAGGACATGCATGGTTCCAGAACAACCAGTATCTTAAACAGAGCTGCCCAGCATTCCCTAGTGAATGCCACAACAGCAGCTGCTAACTCAAACTATGTTCACAAACTTTGTTGTCTAATTCCCTAATGCCTTTTTAATATGATCAGGTTGAAGAAATATGCAAATAAGCTATCTGGGAGACCAATTTCCCTCTTCATTCTCAGCAACAGTGGATGAATTTTGTGGGAAACCAACATAAAGATCACAAGGATGCCTGTAGGTCACAGGCCACTGAGAAGCAATTCTACGGACTCTACAGCCAGTGAAAACAACAGTTCTCCCAAACAAACGTGGACAAGAGACTGAGAGAGGGCAATTATTTTTGCAAGTGTTTTTCCTCAACATCAGGCAATTATTTTTGCCAGTCTTTCTCCTCAACAGCCTCTCTATCTAAATAATGGACACAGTCTTCATGCTGCCACAGATCCCAGCAGTGGGGAGGCTCCAATTCTTCATTGATAAATGAGACATGATTTGACCTATGGACTGAACTGAGTTTTCTGAGGTATTCAGTATCACATGTATCGCATCTTCTTCTTTGTCCAGGGTTCCCACTTCATCAAAAGTTCCCACTGACCTAGTCAAACTGCCACTGCATTAAAAAATCAGTTTACCTTCTCCAGAAAATGGTGGTAGAAATCATTCACAATGTAAATTCTTAGGTTTTGTTTGAATATGTTCCAGTTTCCAAAGATAAATTGAGTTTGAAGCCCTGTCATTGACCTAGGCACACGCGATCAGTTCATTTGTGTTCCTTGGTTCATAATGGAAACCTGGCTTCTAGGGTGGATAATAATATTAGCCTCTGAACAAAAAGATTTATATGAAAACTTTAATAAAGAAAACATAATAGTAATCTACTAACTTGACAAATGAATGAACACTTCTTGCATGATAAAACATTTACAACTGCTGGGAAAATCTCAAGTTAGGACAAGCTCACCTTTTCTGAATGCAATTAGAATTAAAAAAAACTTGAAAAATGAAGTCAGTCTTGGATCTGATGAGATGTTACATGAATTCCAAAAAAAGATAAAAATATAATATTTATAAGTAATTGGAGACTAATTTCATTGCTTAATGTGGACTGGAAAAATGGCATTAGCTTTTGATAGCAAAGAGGCTTAAGAAGGAAGGGGTTTATTTGTTATAAAAAAAAAACTATTGAATTTTATATGATATTATGAACTTCCTCATCATAACAGATCAGTCTGGCATTTGGTTAATAATTGATTTTGAAAAAGTATTTGACTTTTTCAGATGAAAAGTCTTGGATAAAATGCCCCAAATTCTTTTAACTTTGTTATTCTCTTTATCGGTAGTTCAGAGTATTTTGCAACAAGTCCAAATGCAATATTGTTAACAGTGGTCATCTGTCTCAGTATTTAGAGAGACAGTACCATCAATGGGACCATACCTACTTATAATAGGAATAGAACTCTCCATTGATCATAGGAATAACAAATATTACTAGTCTCATTTATAAAGACATAGTTTAAACTGGTTCAGTATATTGATGATGCCTTTTTACTATGGATGGCTCTCCATTCTTTCAGGTCCACCAATGAAACACTGGTTTACACTGTAATGTATTACATAAAAGCAATTTTATAGGAAGGAGCAAATTCTATGAAGAAAAATTAGGCCCAGACATTTAAATCAAGACTTTTTTACTTTTAGGATAAAAGTTCTCTTCAGATCTAGATGATATGCAAGAATTCAGTTATGTATAGAAATTAAAAGAAGTTTTGAAAAAATACTGCTGAGTTGTTGAATGAGGAAACATCTGTCCCTTACTGGGAAAATAATTTTGATCAAATCATTGATTTTTCCAAAATTTAGTACTTTATATATAGAAAAGTGAATAGAATAACATTTTTTTAAAATTTATTTTTTGTTTGGTGTGATAAAAATGAAAGGTTAAAAAGAGATAAGCCTATATAATACCAGCTGCAGATGGTGGTCTCGATATGGCTGATATTGACTTTCATATTCAATTCTTCAAGACCACTTGGATTAAATGTCTGATTGACTTTGGTGGCAGAATATGGTTACTAGTTCTTAGAAAATTTGGAGGCATCCAAATATTAAAATTAAGGGAGATAACATTAACATAGATGTTATCCTTGCAAGATGGAAAGGAAGCCCTCATCAGCAGAAGAATACTTGTCTCAGAATATTCTAAGTTTGGTATATGTTAATAGCTTTAATTCCAACACAAAATGGCAATTACAATGAATAACATTTGTCAAAATCTGTTTTTATAATCACAGATCATTATTAAATTTTGAAGCATTACTTTAGAATGTTTGCAATAATAATTACATTCAATATTTTTCAGTTACTTCAGAAATAACTGGTTGCTGGAAAAGACAAAGGCACGCTGACAAACATAAATTCAGAAAAAAGTTTATTCTTAACAGATAAGAATTTAAAATCAGTTTATAAAGATTTGGTAAAGTGCAGAATAAATATACCTTGTGGAAAAACAGGTATGGTCAAGATAATTATGGTGTCAAATAAGTGATCAAACTGAAAAAAATGAGTAATTTTAGAAAAGAATTGGACCAAAGGTACAAATTAAATTGTCTTTTGGTTTAAATTCATGCACAGTGTAATTGTAACAAATCATTTTTTGTATAAAAAAAAAATTAATTACATTGATATTACACAAAAATGGAAAAATATTTAGCAAAGCTGTAAAATAAAATAAAATAAAATAAAATAAAACATGTTGCATTTTTGCATAACTTTCAATGTGTGTGTATGTAAGAGAGAGGGAGTTGTGTTTATATCTGTCAATACTAACTGTTAACTAGTTAGAAATTTTGAATCATTATGTATAATACCCCAAACACTGCATCAGAAGGTGTTAAAATGAATTTGTGAAATCTTTACAATTGAAATGTCAATAACAACAAAAGGATGGTAGCCTTATTAAGTCACAACTTAATTTTCATTTCTAAGTTTGATGTAGTAATCAACTTAAGTAACTTTTCAATTTGAACAGTAATATAATTATTTGACTATATGTTATTTTACTCTTAAGTAAATATTACTTTGCTTTTACCTTACTATGCCTTTGTCTTATTGAGCACTTCAAACGAGTTCTTGAATGATGAAAGTTACAGGGGTAATTTTCAGTTGGAATTCATTTACATTTGCATGATTTTAGTTGCAACTGAACAGCAGAATCTTGACTTGAATCTTGCTACTTTGTTAACACAAAGTAAACATTGAGTCAAAATTAGGTAACTAAAAGTCATGGCACAACTACATAATCACAAAGTTTTGATTGGTTATATTTGCAGGTAGGAGGACAGCAGTGAATGGAACATGTATCCAAGTAAAAGTGGAGTATTTACTGCCCTATATTTCAACCCTTTAGAAACTACCCTTAGTTAACATGTCATATATATTGGAGAAAAAAAGTTCTTATTTGTTTTAGGTTCTTGATGGAGACAATCAGATGTCAAAATAATCAAATTATTTGGATCCAGAAATTGACCATTTTGAACTAGGTTGAATATTGGATTGTACTAAGCACATCAAAATCAGTCACTTATTAAAAATAGCAGTTGATGAGGGTTTTCCCTGGATGAAATGTTTTTGTTTTGCCTGGCTGGCCATAAGATCAAGGTCCTTCATGGATTGTCTTTCATTTATAATTGCTGTGTATATCCTTTCACAAACCACTTAAAGTTTTGTATGTGATACTACTGGGCTTATCTTGGCATGACTAATGGATGTAGATCCATGAATAGATACGACCACCATTACTAAAACTGGAAAATCTTTTAAACAATTTCTTAAAACTGCACAACAGTTTGACAAAAAGTATCTAGACATAAATATATTTTCACATTTGTTCAAAGGAATCATGATGTTGATCTGCCATTAACTGTGGCAATTATTTGGTTGGAATAGAATAAACTGTAAATGGTGTCTTAGAATCTAGTGAGCAGAATTTGACCATCTTTGACAGAAACCATTCTGGCAGTAAGGGATTTTGGATTTTTTTAAGTGATGCAGATTTGCCATCATATATGGTTGCCATTAGTGTATTAAAACAGCAAAATCCTAAACACCACTTTTAAAAAACACTTGACAGAATTTGACCATATTTGACATAAGTCATATTGTTATGAAGGGCTTTAAGTTTGTACAAATGATGCCATTATATATTTCAATTGAAAAACATCTACTGTTTTGTGACTAATCAAAACCAATTTACAGAATGTGACCAACTTGGCAGAAATGTCATGGCACAGAAGTCTTTAAGTGTTGGACAAATAATCCTGATGTGCTATCAAAAATATAAATGGCAGTAAAAAAAAAACTAGAGAAACTTTTTAACAATTGTTTTCATTACATATACAATTAACAGTATGGGAAGAAATTTCTGCAGAAAGCATTCAACCATATTACTTAGCCAACTGCTGTAGCATTTGGCTTTTAGACATATGTCAGCCAGGTGAGCTTTCTCAGTCCCACTTGGGCTTCATGTTGCAATACTTGGTCTGTTTCATGCATCCTGAATTTTGAAATACTTTGCAGAGATATTTTGAGTATTAACAGCTTCTGAAAATGAAAAAAAAAATGTAGGCTACCATGCTCAGAATAAACCTTGAACAGTTTGGGGTTTTTTCTCAGCAGGATGCAAGTTAAAATATAATAAATGTTACAAAGGTACATATGCTGGCATGCAGTTTGGAATAAATAATTTAAGTTTTCAAGATATATGCAACCAAATGAGTCATTTTACTTTGAAAATAAATCAGTTTAGAAGACAAATTAATTTATTGTAATTACACAGGAAGGTTTTTGTGTCAAAATTACATATGGTCTTTGACCATTTGTAAGATGATTCATCTTACTAAAATCATATTTAATAAGGTAAAGAAAAGATTTTTGTCCATTTTTTTATGCAAAACCTGCTGTGAACTTTCATACCATAAATGTTAAAATAATTAAATGTCTCTAAATTATAAATGAATGAATTCATTCAAGTAATGTTTTAAAAAGTTACCCTCTCTGGTTTTATATAAAGTAGAAACAGTTCTTTGTATTCATATCTGACATGGAACAATCATGTAAAGTCTTGCCATGTAAACCTTTGTCAAATTTACCAGTAATCCTTCAACTAGCAGGACAAATGCAAGCTTGGACATAAATTTTCAAATTTTTGAACTTTTTGGTAACTTTGTTCTGAGTGGTTAGAACAATAATCTTATGGCATTATCTTCTGTTTGACCCCATAAGATGACCCTCTGGTCCACAAAGATGAGTCCCTGACCCCTGGAAATGTGTGAAAATTGGTATTTCTGTTCTTTAAAAATGCTATATAGATAGCTGTCAGATTCTCATGATTATTTATTGTTTATTGTTTATTTATCTTATTGTTTATTATACCGAATGTAAATATTATTGGACACAAAGTTTGACATTTGATTTCAGACTTCATTATTTCTGTTCATGATGGTAGGACCAGCAAGAGCCAGATACATTGGTTTCTATATTAAGCTTCAACAATTATGTCATTTATCACACTGGCCCCAATACTTCTTATCGTAAGTAGTATCAAAGTCCATTATACACATTTTTTCATGCTATGTCTATATTGATACATGTGCCTTGTGTTAATTTATATATAACAGGACATCAATGAGCCATGTGTACAGCTGAAGATGAAGATAAACAATCCAGATTTGCATTCAACTAAACCTGTATCATTTACCATATTGGCTGACAAGTTCAGGGTACTACTTAATGGTATGTGTCATAGATTCATAATAAAATAGATTCATAATAAACTTAGTTATTGCTGACAAGAAATATTGTGTGGGGAAGAGGTCAGTTTTTCAGTGCATGATTTCACTTTTATTTATTTTGTATCTCGTAAAAACTTTTGAGATGTAATAATGTAACTTTGCATCTGAGAGGTGCAATTTTAATGATTGTGATAATTTTACAAGTGTTTGAAAAACATTTTGAATTTGTGTGGACATAATTACACACAAAATAAGGATTAGATACAAATTCTGATGAATCATGAATGCTTTGTTTCCTATACATGTATAAATTGCCCGTTTTTCCTCATACTGTGTTGCTGTTATAGACATGTTTCATTTGGTTGAAGACCAATGGTAATGAAAGAATATCAAATTTGGTTGAACTGCCAGTTAAGTTTCTTTAACCAAATGAATGTCTTTTCACATTAGTATGAATGTGATGACATTCATTTCATTAAAGACAGCAGCAAACATGCCAAATGCCACTGGCATGAAATTTTAACCTCTTTAGAATTGGTACTACAGATTCTTACAATTATTTCCTGCAACAGTGTGGAAGCTCAAATAGAGGCACATTTACGAACTCTGCAGCACCAATGAATTATGAACTATTTTAAGGAACTAGAAATATTTTAGATATAGTTTCACTTCATAGATGTTGTGGTCCTTGTGTTTTGTGAAATGGTCTTGAAAAAATTTTGGAACAATCATTGAATTTGGTATTGTGCCCTTCATACAGTAACCCAATGAGTATTGCAGTCATGTATCTCATGCCATACAGTAATCCAGTGAATACATTGGAATAGGGTATCACATGACATAAAGACATCCAGTAAATAAATTGTAATAATTTGTCACATATCATACAGCATGTCAGTCATGTATCACATGATATACAGTAATCCAGTAATATTGAATTTTCTATCACATGGCATATAGTAATCCTTTGAGTACATCAGTATTGTCTATCATGTGGCATGCCATAATCCAATGTATTCATTAGAACCATTTATCATATGGCATAGAATAACCCAATGAATACATTTCACTCGTGTACCACACAGCATACAGTAATCCAATGGATACATTGGAACTATGTATTACATTCAGTGTTTCATTTTACCCTCATTTGTGCTTCAGGGACCAAAAAATTTTTAATCGACCTCCAGTTTTGATACCAAAGTTTGTTTTCTACTCAGTCTGACCAAAATTCTGACACTAAGGAGATCTTTTACTCTCAGTCTTTCACTCCTAGGGGATAAACTGTTGACATTGCATACAGTAATTTAGTCCAATGAGTAAATTTATAATCAGGTATCACATGGCAAAGAATAATTGTATGGATACATTTGTCTTCTGTATCACATGGTATATATAATCCAATGAATACAGTGGAATCCTGTATCACATGGCTGAACATAATCAAGTGTGTTATATAGCATACAGTAATCAAGTGCATGCTTTGGAATCATATATCAATTGCCAAGGAATAATTGGAACAATACATTTGACTACTGTATAGCATGGTATTCAGTAGTCCAAAGAATACATGGTAGCTGTGTATTACATGGCACAAGAGTAATCAAGTGAATGCATTGATATCAGGTAAATTCAATATATTTTTCATATGTTGCTCTTTTGCTTTCATCAACATATGAATTTAATTATAATTTTTTATTTTTTTCAGAGCTGAAGCTGGCAGAACAAATGATGAACAACATTAGTTAACCCAAAGTTAGTCAAAATGAGACTGCTGCAATAAATAAATAAACACACACACCTCACCCTTGAAAACTTGTGCACAGTGGGGTCCAAAAACAAATACCACACTATGAGCAAGGGCATGACTTGCTGAGGGATCTCTAAAAAATGAGAAGTTGTGCGGTCTCCACCACCAACAATGTCGGGGGTGGGGGTGAAATGGGGCTGTTTAATGACTGAATACTCATTTTATAATTGCTTTGAGAATAATTGTCAACAAGTACTTTTTCTGACGGAGTTTTCCGTTACTCTGTGTAAATTTCATATATTTTGAAGATGCAAAACATGAGAAAGATCATTAACATTATTCCAGCTGGTTTCAACAATCGTCACATGTACATGAAAACATTTGTTTATTATGTCGTGATGTTTTGTTGTTGATTAGTCTGGTTCTCTGCTTATTATGTTAGAGAATAGTTCGAAGCAGGGAATTTACTTAGCAAGAAAGCAGAATAACCATTGATAAACAACAAAACAAGATTATTTTTTAAAAACTAGCGACATTTATTTTGTGTAACAATCATCTGTTTAAAACTAAATATTTGTACTTTTCAGTTACCGATTTCATGTATTCTTTTGTACCCTTTAATTTTTCATACACAATTCAGTTATCAAAATAATAATTATTTAAATATATCAATTTTTCATATATATCATTTTGTATTATTTTAAAAATTCATTAGATTATTGGACATTGGGCTTCCACTAATAATATTTATGTTTGCAAAGAGGATAGAAAATATCATTCCCATTTTGTTTTTACAAAAATTAATGATTAGTGGTTGGTGAGAAAATATGATTGATGAATAAGCATGGGCGCATGCAGCATAGGTCAAGGGGAGGGTATCACATGACACCTGAGGATATCATACTGCAATATATATATTTAATCATGCAAATGAAGCTGAAAATATGTCACAAGATTCTGTTCAAAATGCTTAGTAAATATTAGCTTTAGTTTCAGTCTGCCTACTATATTAACTCTACTGGCCGTGACTGACTGCCCCCCTCCCATTTTTGTAAATAATTCTGCAGGCACCCATGTGCATAAACTTTTGTTGTCATTACAATATCTACTGGTGTTTTCTAACAAATGAGCAAAGGTCTTCATAGATATTATCATTTAATTAGTTCTCCTTGTTAATTCCGTTGACGTAACAAAACACCATGTGCATTGTAAAACGAGTTCAGAAGCCCTTTGATGTTTAATAAAATAACCATGCAAATAACTGCATAGCCATATGATTGTTGTGACAATGTACATTGTAATTAACACAAGAATGAACTGTTCATTTAGCTGTGTTTATTCTCTATGGAATATAGTAGGGTCATAATGCATGAGGATTATCCCACTCATCATGTCATGTTGTTGTTGTTGGGCTTAACGCCATTTTTCAGCACTCGATAGGCCTATTCATGGCAGCCAGTATTAATGGTGGAGGAAGAAACCAGGAATTCACCGGAAAGAACCACCAACCCACGAGAAGCTACTGGCAAGCTTTCTCACATATCCACATTCGCCCGACTCGTCATGTAACTGAAAATAGTCTTCTTTTTTTTTTTTTTTTCTCCTTGCAAAAGCTACAAATCACAACTACACTGAGTAGATACGGTTTTGTACACTGAAAAAAATATTTGATTGATCTCTCACGCATTACCTTAAACAATGATTTCAAGTTCTTTATTTTTTTGGCAATTTGATTATGAGATTATCATTGCAGTAAAAATACAACTTGCACTTATTTCTTGACAATGTGGGATTGTCAACTTGCATACAATTTACCAATAAATAATATAACTTGTACATGTTCCAACCATCTTGATCATTTTGCTCTTATTACACAACATAACAGCTACATATGTTCTAAAATGCACAATGAGATATAATCCTCTCTCTCTCTCTCTCTCTCTCTCTCTCTCTCTCTCTCTCTCTCTCTCTCTCTCTCTCTCTTTTTCTCTCTCTCTCTCTCTCTCTCTCTCTCTCGTTCACTATTAACAATAGTACTACTTTTGATTTATTGTAATTAGATTCTTAAACTGAGAGCAAAATGACAGAAAATACACGTTTACTTTTGTTTGGTACTATCCCTTTATTTTTCGTACACAGTATCACCAAATGATTATTATTTATTTTACATATAATTTTTCATACACTGAAATAAATATATTTTTTTTTCATATATGAAAAATAACATAAAATATGGTAGTAAAATATTGGTTTCATGATTTCATTGCTTGTAACAGTGAAACTTCACATGCTTGATGATATCTCTTGGTACCAATTCAGAATTTTTCTGAAACCCATTTCTCCACAATGATTAGTATTTTTGAAACAAAAGTTCTTTATTTCACAGAGTATTCATTTCGCAGGGTTGCCTTGCTATATTTGAACACATTTATGATTGAGTCGCTTAATTTAAGGTAGTCTAATTCTATTAAGTACACAATAATATTTATAACGGTGTTCTTGTAATGAGTTCACCAGAGCTGCTAGATCTTACACATGTAGGACTTGCATGCTCTTTAACATTTCTTTTATTCCACATTCTTTATTTGATACAAAAGAGATTTTTCACATGATAATAGGAAGGAGGTCAACTTTTAATTCATTGCAACAATACAACAAATACTTCCACAAGTCAGCAGTCAAAACACAGTCATTGGTCAAAATTTTGTTGAATATCGTTATTATTATTATTATTATTATTATTATTATTATTATTATCGTTATTATTGTATTATTTAAGGTATGTTGTTTGGAAAGAAAATGTTGAAAAAATATGACTTTTTATAAAAATGTTAACTATTTGATAATGTTGATTCAAATTTCCAGCCTAAGTGGTATTTCAGACTTTCAGTTACCAAATGTGACCACATTTTTCAAAATGTCTAGCTTAAAAAAATGAGATCCATGCCATTACAAGCAGGTTTGTGGGTTATCATGGCACGAGTTGTCAAGGGAGTGATGTGTGTGTGTGTGTGTGTGTGTAAATCTTCATTAGTGTTTATATTTTAAGAAATAACTGAAATTTTCCAAGTACTTAATGTTTCTTATAATATGGATTTTGTATCTTCTTTTATGCATACCTGTTATTTTCAAAAAGAGAACGAAGATTTTTTTCCCATACTGTAATAAAACTTGATAAGGATGCTAGAAAAGCTTCTTGTTTTGCTTCACCATGTTTACCTTATGACAGCAACCTGGAAGATAGGTTATGGTCGAAAATCGGTTTATTTTTATTTTATTTCTTCCATTTTTTTTAAAATTAAATATTGGATAAAGTGACTCTTTGTGTTATAAATGTAGCTGAATATGTCAATTGTGTTATTCATTTCCAATGGGGCCAAAAATTCAATATTCTTCTCAATTTAAAATGATCAAGCGTGAATTTTTGGCTGGAATTTCAGTGATAGCGGTGTAGAATTTTTGCCATTTGGGACCACAGGAAATCAAACTTTCTTCTTCAAATACATTCTCCAATTTATGTTAGGAATATTAGTGTGCTATCTCACTGCTCTGTTAGTTACAACAGTCTTTTAGCGACTTAGTAATTTCTGTACTTTACTAGTTTCTGTTTTAACTTGTATTTTTGTGTTATTTCATCAGATTGTCATTTTAAATTATTTATATGCAACTTCAAAAAAATGAAAATCTACCATCACTATTGTTTTTTATACTATATATACACTGCTTATGATATGCAGCATCTATAATATGTAGTCAGTGGAAGTCTTAGATTTCATTTTAGCTAATTAGTCATAGATTAATTTGCCAATTTGGCTTTGTTTTTTCCTATTGGGTCATTTCAGGAGAAATGTTTACTATACACATGAAATGTACATTCAGATAATAGACCGTTCTGCATTGAAGGGAAGAAAAAAATGGAATAAATCAAGGAAGACAACCATTGGTTTGTTGTTGGTAATACCTATTTATTGGGAGTATTCCCCAGTTTTAGGCAGTCCACAAGGTGTAAGTCCTCCTTGCATTTCTGAGTATGGCTTTCAGGCCTGTAAGTAGGAGCACATAAGGTTCACGCTGGATCCAACTCCTAATACTGCCATACCATTCCTAACATCATTAACTCTCCAGATGGCACCTGTAGTCCAGCCGTCCCAACATGGGGGACCTTTTATTAAAATGGTCTAACCAAATAATTCATACGGAGATCTTAGTAACAGATCTGCCCATCTACCCACATCGTTGGCATCTTATTATGACTATACTAGAGATTTTAATGAGAAATCAATCCATTGAACAATGTCTTTGGTGTGGCCAGTACCGTTGATTGCTGGACTGTCTTATATACCACCAGCATCCAGGCTTACCAAACACCATTCACATTGGATCCATTTGCATATTAAAACTATATGGTAGCCATCCATGTCAACTTGGTGACCTTTTTGTTTCATTGGTCCAGATAGCTATGATTTACAAGAATGTTAGTGGCAGATCCATCTGTCCAGTCAGCGACATGCCCTTTATATGATGGAGATTTCATTGAGAAATCTGTCCATCCAGCCTATCTTTTGGAGTGGCCAATACCAGTGAGAGCCAGTCCATCTGTTCACTGCTTGCCCACAAGGGAGAGCTAATGACAAGTTCATAGGGATGGAATTATGTCTTCATTCTACCTGGTATGTTGTCTCTAGAACTGCAAGTAGACCCAGTTGAACTTGTCACACAGTGAGTACTACAAAACTCCTTCACTTCCACCATCTTTCACATCTTATTCAGATCTGACCATGGAAGAGACTAAAGTTAGCTTTCAAGCTGTCATCAAAGACATTTTTTGGGTGTTGCCTATGTCAGAATGCCTTCCACCCTTACCACTGATCTAAAGAATTGGTAGATTTTGAGGAGGAGGAAGACTGACAGCAGACACATGCAGAACCAATCTCCAAGCATTTGATAGGAATGTAGTAGCTGTTCATATATACGTTCTTCTGTTTTATAGTGTTGACAAAAATCTGCTCCATGCCCATCAGAGTTGGTTTGGGATGTCATTACAGACACCCAGATATACCATGATTGGGCAGCGATAGCTAGGATTGCTTTTCTTTAATGTGGCCGCTTACTATACCATGGTCAATAATTTGACTGATTTGGCCAATCTGCTCTTGATGTAATGTGTTGTATGTCTGCAAGCTATGTCTTTACAACCTTATTACACCCTGTCTTACAAGGTCTGTTCAGGTCACCATTGCTTTGGAGGAAGAATAAAGGAAGTTTAGAGGCAGGCAGCTCGGGAACTGCCCCTCCACCTTGCCATTCAACCCATACGATCAGTTTAAACCACTCTGTCCATGTCCTTTTAAAGAGATGCTAACATCTGCAGCCTCAGGACAGGGGATCTTCTCAGTCACATGTACCAACATTGATTCCTAGGAAGCATTGGTACAGAGGCAGTTAGAAACTGACTTGAGCTCACTGGATCTCCCTCTTTGCATTTGGAGAGGTATTTGATTTTGTTCATCAACAATCACCTCTTCCTGTCCCCTCTTTAAGAATACACCATCAGATCAAGTATGCTTTTTTACAACAGGTGATATGGTTTCTCATTTGAAATTTAAAAAGACAGCAGTACAACATTCTGACCGACATAATAGAATAATAGACATAATAGAATATGTTGGCTGGCAACCTTTTTGAGCCTCCTTCTCAGACTTTTGGTATCACAGAGGCAACTTTGAATCTGGGAGGTCCAGTGGCAGCAGCGAAAATGGCCGCCAGACCCATCTGGAGCAATCTAGACAGCCTACTAGCTTTGCTGATTTGCTGCTAATATTTGTAGTTAACAAGATTTCAACAATCTTCTTATGTTAGGGTCACATTTCAAGTAACCCCAGGCTGTGTTGCTTTTATAATTGGAAGAACAGGTTATCAGTTACATGCTGAATCCAGCTATTCCCTAGAAGGATACCTGAGGTAGAGGTTGGATATTCAGCTCCCTTGCCTCCAGTTATTTATTCTCCTATCCTAATGTGAAAGGGGAATGTATTTAAAGGAGAAAGCACTGTTTCTCCAAGAATACTTACTTAATCATAGTACCTGAAAATGATCCCAATCACTCTGCCATGCTAGCATCGTCATTAGTATCTCCCTCAGCTAAAGACAAGCAACAACTGGGAGTGCCAAGGGTAGGTAATGGGCAAGAGTTATTTCCCTTTATTGATTTAGACTGGGGCGGGTTTTTTTTTTTTTTAGCTGGGCTGTATTTATAAGGTAGCATTCTGATATTACTAATATAATGTGAGTGGGTAAGTATTCTCAGAAAAATATAATTTACTTAAAAATTAACTTGTTCTCTGTCTCCACCTCACTCAGAAGGATAAAGAGTGGGAATAGCATTATCTTAAAGATAGTTTGTGATGTGATTATGATTTTTAACGTAACTTTAACAATTGTTCAGTCATATTGCGACAATGTCTGCAGTCTGGCAGTTTATAGTGATGTCTAGCACTGGGGGGCATCATGCCGCACACATGTAGCATGATGTCCCACCCAGTCACATCCTGACACCAGGCTGACCAGTCCTAACACTAACCTCTTAATGCTGAGCATCAAGCGAGGCAGCTGTTAGTACCATTTTGTAAGTCTTTGGTATGACTTGATGGGGGATCAAACCCACAACCTCCCACATCCTAGGCAGGCGCTCTAACCACTAGGCCACCGGAGCGGTTAAAAGATGGTTTGTCTTGGGGCATCATTAATTATTTTCAAGAATAATTTTTTATGCCATGAAGTTGCAGCTATTTTTTTTTTTCTTTTACTGTAGGTCTTGGGACACCTCAGACATTTTATTTATGCCACTGATCTTGTAATGTTATTTTTATTTTAAAAAATGTAGTTGTTAAGGAACCATCATTATGAATTATCAGTTGTAAATGTTGCAGATTAATACAATTTGTTTAAAAAAAAATTTATAAAATATTTGATTGTTTTCTGTTATTTATATCTATTATATATATATATATATATATATATATATATATATATATATATATATATATATATATATATATATATATATATAAAACTTGCTTAAGACTGTTCTCCCCAGCTGAGTCATACCAAAGTCATAAAAATGGTATTAAAAGCTGCCTCACTTGTCTTTCAACATTAAGAGGTTAGTGTTAGGCCTGGTGCCATGATACTGTGACTGAATAAGACATCAAGCTATATATCTGCAGCATGATGTCTCAGTGCTAGATATCACTATTAACTGCTACATTGCAGACATCATAGCAATATGAATGAAAATTTTTTAAAGACATGTTAAGAATCCAAAACACACACACACATAAGATTGTTCTCGAATAGTCTAAAAATTGAAGTTCAAATAAAATTCTTTTATAATTTTTATCAAGAAAAGAAATTCAAATTATAAGTTATAAAAGTAATTAATAAAGGTGGCGCTCTACAGTTTCATATTTAGCATAGGGTTAGAATTTTAAAGAAAAAGAGTTTCCCTGGGTTTCCTCGCTAGTTATACTGGCTATTTAAAAGAGACTTTGTATATCTTAGGTATTGTTCAAAAAACCTTTAATTCCTTTTTTTGGTATATGATTGATGGGTGTAATTTGGGTTAGAGAGTATACAGCTTGGCCTTACTCCAGATGTGCACCTTTCAAAAAAGTGCTACCTCTACTTGCTCATTTTCACTTCTGGAACTTCAGAGGTAAATTGTAAAAAATAGAGCTGATAACTTTTTTACATTTTATGTTTTTGGTAATTCATTCATTGCACTTTTAGAAGCTGGTATTGTCTAGTTTGGCAAAATTCATTTTCCATATTTTAATAGCTGCCAAGAATACTGTACATTAGACAAATTCAGGTTGATTTTTGGAGCACAAGGGAGCAGTCATTTTAGTTAGCAGTGTCCTAAGATCATTTAAAATTTCCAAAAGTACAATATCCAAAGAAATTTCAGCCACATTACATGAAAGTAGTATATAGGTATACCAACATTCTCTCCACTATGCATGTTTAAAATGCAAACAACATCACCTTACATACATCACTCTCTCAAAAGTACATAATAACTGGTGAGCGCCACCAAAACTGACTCTGTACCTCACCTAGAAATACTACAGGATAGTTCATGTTGTTCCATCAACCACTTGCAGAAAAACAAGACAATCTTTGACATCTTATACAAATGTTTTGATCTCTTTAAACAGTGCATTTTGGTGATGTCACCAAATTTGAATATTTCTTGCGTATTTGATTTCTTGTGCATTGATATTGCACATAAATTACAAATTTAGCCATTTTTAACAATTTGTAAAAAAATTTCAAAATTCTTGTTTAACTCATTAACCCCTAGCGCCGCGTTTACAAGGCAGGAGGTGGTAGCCTACTTCTGAGCTCTGTAGCATTAAAGCTATGTGCGACACAATAAAGTAGGTGGTATTATAGAAAGGTACAAATAATATGGATGTTCTAGTTGCACTACAAAATACCGAGGGAAAAACGTCACTTTTTGGACCCAATTTTTTTTCAGCCAAAATTCTCTTGAGTTCATGATCCGGTTTTGTGCTGAGGCGTAGCTATATTTTGCGCCAGGGGACGAACTATAAAATTGGCGCACCAGCCCCCTCCCCGTTTAATCACATTTTTCAATTTTACTTATTATAATATAACGTTGTAAGCCTCATTCTGGCGCCCGGGGACATATGTACCCCCCTGACCCACCCTAGCTACGCCTCTGGTTTTGTGTCCGGATTTTAGACTTTTTGGCTTCAGATCGAAGATAGACCAGTCTGAATTGCACACAGACATGTGAACCTTTGCAAAAATTAGGATAAGATGGGCATTTAGAATGTAGAGTGGTCTCGACATGAAAATGATGGGTCCATTTAGCAACAAAAAAAGTCCAGCTTTTATCCTTCTGCTCATGCTCAGGCAAAAGAGCCAAAGAAAATCAATGTTTCTAACACAAATAGGCATCAAGTAAGCCGGAAATATCTTCCAATTCGATGTATTATAATGCATTTAAAAATATCTTCCAAAATCAATTCCCTACTCTCATTTTAGGCGAAAATGACAGCAGCAGGGGGGAACCCTACAAATTTTTGCGACAAAATCGATTAAAGCCTCAGAATGCCCAATAGAGCCTTCCTACGAAATCTCATTTCAACCAACAAAAAAATAAAGACCCCATTTTACAAATGGAGCCTTAGCGATTTTGTCGTAAATATGTTGTCATAACCACCCTCAAATTGCTGCCAATAATTGCTATCATCTACGTCGCAAATATGTTGTCATAGCCCTCCCCCCGCTGGAAGGATTTCAGGGTTAATACAAATGATTTAACCGAATATTTGTTAGCTTTTCACAAACAGACTAATCGATAATACTTCACCACGTAGATCAATTAAATTATTTGACTGATCGGTGAGTGTAAAATTAATTCTAGTTAGCGAATCATTTTGACATTTCATATAGACTAGATTAGTCGGATTCTCAACAATTAGAAATCCTGGAGGAGCTGTTGGCGTAAATGAATAAAGAATGTAACTTTGTCGGGCTTTATTTGATTGCTCGAGATTAATTTGATAGCTTCCTTCGATTACATCACAAGTTAAATTAAGCGCGATCACCGATGAAATGTCCACATTGTTCGGTGCGATATGTCTACCGTCGCCGTTTTGAGAATTATTGTGAGTCAATATAGTTGGTTTGGGTTGTTTATTTTCCCATTCGTCATGGATTATTCTGAATCCCTCGTCGATGGCCGCTCTGAGATCTCTCTTCAATTCTGGTATGTTATATCCTGGTAGTTTAAACGTTGGAATATCTTCAACGGGGATTTTATATTTCTCTGCAAAAAATTTACTTAATTCAGGATCACCTGTTATTTCTTGAATGGTTCGAGAATGATATTTTTCTGCGTCATCGATAATTTTATTACATGTAGCTACCACGCTGATGAATTCGTCTTTAGTGAGAGAACCAGATCTTAGAGATACTAACAATAACGAAAGATCATTATTTATCGCTGTGAATCTATCAGTAATACGACGTTCATCTAACTCCTCATTAAACTTTTCATTCAACTATTTCTTCAATTTCTCCTTCATCTTTTCATCCCTCTCTTTCACCAATTTCTCTATATGCGCCTTCATGAACTTTAAAGCGCCAGCCGTGATCCCCTCACGAATCGCCTTGCTAAGGAGATTAGAAGATATACTCCTGCGATCTCTATTACCTTCTACTGGATTCTCGGATGCTATCTTATCAGTGATATAATCAGACTTTACCGGCTCGGGTGTGGAAGTGCTAGCATTTCTATCAGGTGGATCTTCGGGCCATCCTAATACTGTTCTTATTGAACTGTTATGAATATCTACAACATACCCAGGAGAGCTTATTTCAATTGCAGATGATAGTGTTGGTTCATGAACTGTTATCGCGATTTTTTATTCCCTTCTAGTAATAGATTTTATTCTACGTTGTAATTCATTATTAATTTGCTCAATTTGATAGGACCCATTTGGTATTGAAACAACGTTCCAATCTGGAGTGTCATCTTTTTTATTTCTATACGCAAATACCAGAGAATTATTAGGTCTCTGACCACCAAATGGAACCGATCTAATATTAGGCCAACTATGATACACTCGTAATTTTGCCAACGCGATTTCTTTTACTGAAACAGGGGAAGGGAATTTCACACTGAATTCAGGGATTGTTGACGATATTGATATCATGCTTGTTTTCCGCGGAGTGGTATTTTCTGCTATCCGCTGAAGTAGTTGAATCTCTTGCGACATTATTATTATTATTATTATTATTATTATTATTATTATTATTATTATTATTATTTACAATGTCTAATTTCGCAATAGATGAAAAAACGCTAGCGTTTTTAATCGTATCATCAATCGATGATGACATCAACGAGGATAATTGTGAGTAACCGTTAGATACTGCTTGATGTTTTACTATATAGTCGTTAAGTTTTTCTTGAGAACAGGATGATATTTTTTTAGTAATAGCATTTGCAATTCCAGCAAATGTTGTCACCGCGGAAATAGCAATTGGGACAGCAATCGGAGCTACCATTGTTACTGAAGATAGTATAATACCAGCACCGGCCATTATACCAGATACCGAGTATACTGTAACATCAATTGCGGTAATTCTCCTGCGATACTTTTTAATTTTTATTTCATACTCATCAATGAGTGTTTTGAGTTTTGTTAAAAACTCTTTGACGGTATCATAGCGATATTGCGATGATGGAATCATATTATTTTAAAATCTCAAGTGGTTTCTAATTGTTAAAAATTCTAATTCAGATCAGCTACAAACTCCATGTACCATACAAATGATGTCTTATTTAAATTAGGATCAGTGCTTGTTATTGTAAACCGTTTGTATTCACCCACGTCAATAGTCGTTGAAATCACGTTGTTGTATCCATATGAAGTCGATGATGATATATTAAACTGGTTCAGTGACACTATTGTTAATCGATAAATACCCTTCTTTGACACAGTGAGAGTTATTGTATTCTTATTTGGTTCCCAATCTAATGATCCAGAGAAAACTGTGTATATATTATTTATGATATTCCTCTCATGAGGAATTTTTTTTTTTCAAGTAGCGGAAGATTGTCTGTTTTAAACTTTGTAATATCCTCGATAGATTTTTTTAATATTACTAATGTTATCTCTAATAATATTAAATCCAGCATCATTAATATTTTTAATATTGGATCTAATTTCATCAAAATTGGATTTAATTTCAGCGAGAGATGGAGAGTTACCGCTGGTGTTCCAAAAAATCTATTAATCCTGTTAATTTCATCAAAATTGGATTTAATTTCAGCGAGAGATGGAGAGGTTACCGCTGGTGTTCCAAAAATATATTGATAATATTTCTACGAAGGGAAGTATACGTTGTTATATGTTTTTCAAGTTCTTCATTTAAATTTTTAATGCATCTGTGATTGTAGAAACAAATACACCTGGTTTGAGTTTTCCATCATTTGAATATAACGCTATTGTATCTTCAACGACGTCACGTCTTCGTATTAAGACATCATCCAATGAAACATTACTAGATTTCAATTTGCCCTGTCGATCTTGAAATACAACTATTTCCCCAGGATCTACACTTGACAAATGTAATGTCTCGGCGATTTCATCTTCGATTATTTTTTTTACATTTTCGACAGCTAATTTACAATCGGTTTCTGTTTTTTTGACTCTGATAAAGGTCGTCCCCAAATATCAATCATTATACGAAAACGCTAACGTTTTTCTAAACCATAACGCTATCGTTTTTGCCATTGCCCACTAGTATATTCATTAACAACAATTTGTGGTGGTTTCCTTCGAAATCTAGATATCTCTGCAAGGACTTTTAATACTTCACGACCGCATATTGGTGGATCATTTAACTGTTGTGTTGGTAGCGTGGAATAAAAAATTGGAGATGACTTTGTTATTGTGGATACATATCGCATGAATTCTTTTGGTGGAGCTAAACCATATGAATCAAAATATACAATTCCACGTGGATCAATTGCATATGCGACCCAATGAGTTCCTTTTCCGCTGCTGGTATCAAGATTGATAATACCCGTTTCATTTTTCATTGGTTTTGACGGTAATTGATCTCTCATGAAAACTCCTCTAAAGTTTTTTTATTGATAATGATTTTACAGCATCAATTAAATCAAAATTGGACATTGGTGAAAATCCTAGGGATTTTTCCACTAATAAGTCGTTCCTGGTATTCTTAGGACCGTGCCCTTGTACCAATTGTGTGGAGTTCCTGGTAGTCTTAGACCCTTTCCTTTTTTATAGCCTTTCCCAGTAGCTTTTTTCAGGGCCATTCCTGCAGCAGTACCAACGGCTCCTAACGCTGCCGCCTTCGCAACCACTGGGTCATCCGCTGCAATCAATGCTGGAATAGCAGCTAACAGCGGAAATATACCACCTGATTTTATCATACTGGCGATTGCTGCTTTCGAAAAATCAATTTGAACTCCTCGTTTGTTCTTTAGCGCATCATTGAAATGTTTTATTTGACGATCTGTCAATGATAATTTATGTGCACCACCGGACATTTGAGTGGGTTTCAGCGTTATTGTGGTTCCACATTCTTTAGCCGACTTTGATTTCAATTTCTTGACCTGACCATCAGTCAACTGGACATTAACAATACTATATGTCATTCTATTCTAAAACGTAATTTACACTTTTAATTGATCTTATTGTGAAAATCCTAACTACATGTTTTCTACTGGTGCATCAATAAGTCTCATTCGTCCGCCAATTCCTTCTAACAACATTGATTTATCACTGAGAATGACAGCAACTGCTCTATAATCAGCTATACCAGCAGGGCGTTGTACCCGAGCTTGGAAGTATATATCAACAACAGATTGTCTCATCATGTCAAGATGTTCCAATGAAAAGTAATAAATCGGATAGTGTTTTTCAAAATCAATTTGCGATATTTGCAAACCAGTATCAACATTTTGATCACGACCCATATACGACAATATTCTATGATATACACGTGCTACGTTGTTGTTTTCATAATTAAGCTGTACAATCTCTGCTGGCTCTTGTTGTCCGTTTATTCTCAACGAAACTTCACTTACTCCTAATTTATCAAATATCATATGACTAGATAATTGACGACCCACTCGATTTGCATCCTGTAACGCTATAAAGATATGACGTGGAGATGAAACATCTTGTTTTGATGCTAAGTGCCATGTAAATGTGTTATCTACATTATCCTGCTTTGTATCAGTCGTTGTTGTTAGCCAACTTAGTAATGATTTTCCACCTGTGTCCATAAACGATAGTAATTGTTGCTCTATTGTAACTGCTGGTGTCAAGACGCGCCGCCATAAAGTCAATTTATTTAAATGACTTTACCATCATCAACACCATTAGCACGCCAGATTGCATCATTGTCATTTTCCTTTCGCACTAACACGACTGTATGCTTTGCTCCATAGATGACTTTTCTGACATTTCTACAAAATCCGAATATGTGATGTAACGGAATTGCACATGAAAACCGTCGATTCTGTCCTTTTAATGCTCCTTTTCGTGTTGCAAATCCTAGATTGAAATTATCATTGACCTTTTTTAAAATGTCGAATTCAGCGGCTGGTCTACCTTCACGGTCTGGATTAGCTGCGAGTTGTTGATCAGCTTCTGCAGTAGCTGCCGCAGTTCGTACTTTAATAAATTGATAATGGTCAGATGATCAGAAGAAAGTATCCTTAGCAAATATCATAGACGGACCAGCCAACTTGTATAATCATCAGAATATCTCGCAAGTCCGATTATTGTTGTTGCAATATCAACATTTTGTTCTATTGATTCAATTTCTTTTCCATCAATGATATATCTTGCACTGTTAAATAGCGCCATAATGCCATTATTTACGAAACCAACTCGGATATTTGGGTTATCCCCATATGGTGTATCAGCTGCAACATTTGTTACAAGCTTTCCTTCTACTTCAATAAATGCCTCACACGGCAAAAAGTATCTACTTGTATCTTGAACTTGAAGTTCAACTCTCCCCCGTTGATTAGGCTCTCTTGCAGGATAGGCATAATACTGATAGTTAATTTTAGAATCATCTTTATTTACCGGTGCTGCCATATCAAACGCTGGATCAGCAATTTTTTTAAATGCCATTTATACTAAAACGTTATCGTTTTTCTAAATGTAGTAATGGCTATCATTTTCTTTTTCGTCTGACATTTTTACGATTTCCTCCAAGACCGCTTCCCGCTATCATACTTGCAATATTACTACTATCTGGTGAAGTCATTGCTAATGATGCTAGTTTTTGTTCCACTGCGTTATTTATCACTTTACTGACATTTGCAGGCATCATTGTTGTTGAAGGTAGCGGTGTTGAAACCATTTGTGGTGGTTTTCGTCCGAATCTAGATTTCACCAATGACGTTATTCTATTCTTTGCGGTAGAAAAGGCCGTTCCTGCAAGATCTCCAACAGCGTTAATTCCTTATTACGAATAACATCAATGGCTTTCATCGATAATTGTTTAGCAATTGGTGCTACTTTTGGGGCTATTCTTGTGAATAAACCCGCTATGGTATTTCCAAGGCCGTCTCCATAGTATGCCTTATAAACGGGCAATCTTGAGTTTACCACATACACGTTTGTTGGTTTATTGTGATTATAGTGTACTATCATCTTATTTGAAATGACTTTGTAATTTCTAAATGCAGGCATTTCAGAAATTTCAATCGCTATAATAACCACTAAATTCCCCTGGAATTCCGTCCATTAACTCATCCAAGAGTTCTCGATACGTATGAATATCAATTATCCCACCTTGGAATAATCGTCTGCAAATATCAAATGCTTCATTAGTTATTTCGACTGAGTTATTCCCAGCTCGTTTACCTCCCATAAGAACCTCAAGTGATATATCATTAATGATATTACTAGGACATATATGAGAATCATGATGAGAACTTCCATAACCCTATCCTGAAGAACTTTCTGGTTCGGAAACGTTTTGAATTTCTGGAGATTGTCGACCTTGACCTCGACCTCGACCTCGACCTCGACCTCGACCTCGACCTCGACCTCGACCTTGACCTCGACCTTGACCTCGGCCTCGACCTCGACCTCGAGATCGACCTTTTTGTTGTTCTTTTCGTTGTTGTTGTTCTTTTAGTTGTTGTTGTTGTAAATCATATATATCAATTCCCAATTTAAAAGATTTGTACTCTAATATATTCTTATTTAAATTTCCGGGTTCATTTTTATTAATTTTTAATAACCAATCCACCCATTGATCTCGTTTTATTGTGTTTTTTTATACTCGTCTTTTAAAAATTCCCCCCTTTTTCATAATAACTTTTTACAGCGAATTCACCAAATTTTATATATTCTTCAGGTTTCAGCAATTGAAATTGTTTGATTTCTTCTATAGCTTCATCAGTGAATATCTCGTTAAAAGGAACAATTTTTTAATGGGTTTATCATCAGTATCAATATTATCCATTTGTTGTATTTCTCGCTGAGTTTGTAACTCATCTGAAAGCTGTTTTATTTCCTCCTTGGTTTTTTCAGTTTCTGTAGCAATCTTTCCCAATACATCAATAATAGGTACTGCTCCCTCTTTAGGGATGTCGCCGTATATAGCACGTTCTGTTGCAAGTTTTTATCTTTAGTGGCTTTAGTTACAGGGGCAAAAAGCTGTTCACTCCCAATAGAAAAGTCAGTCTGCGCTTGCTGTCTAAGTTGTAGTTTATCTCGCACGTTATCTCGAATTGGTATAAACTTTTTCAGTAATGCTAACCTCTCACGGGCTAGTCTGGTAGTTAATGCTTCTGATGTCATTATTGAAAATGCTAACGTTTTTTCAATTGTGGGTTTCAATGCTTGCATCAATCAAACGTCTTATAGATTTCACTTTCAAAGCAATCTCTGACCGAACTTGGTACTGTTCCCCGAGTTTCTTTCTAATTGCTTCAACTATACTAAATAGCCGAATGAATAAATTAATATCATTGTTATACAAAGAAACATTAACCGCTTTTTGGATTCTTTTTATCAGTGAATACATTTTAGGTAGGACATATCTTCCATGTTTCAATTGTATATCAATTTGTTCAAATTCATTCAAAAGTCTGTCTTCATTCAAAAATTCAGAAAGTACGATTCCTTGATTTCTTAAATTTGATATTTCTGTGATGATAGATGTAATATCTTGAAATTCCATTTATTGAATATTATTACTAATGTATTTTCTTATCTTTAAAATATTTTTATATACAAAAAAAACAAAAACAAAACATATACAATGCCCTATCCCTTCCTCATTCGAGTTCCGAGGCAAGAAAGGCATACATTAAAGACTTATACAATACCCTAACCCCCAATCGAGTTCACGGGCGGGTTATATGGGCATTAGACGTGAAATCCAAGTGATTTCTTTACAAACATACCGTCTGGAGCCCCTGTTGATCTAATCAGAATTCTGACCTATATTCTAGTCATTTATTAATGAATATATGACATTTCTGTTATTACATGCTGGTTATGTACCAATTATATTTATGAATATTCATGAAATGGGTTTTTTCTTCTTTATGCAGTCATAGTTCCTTAGGAGAACTATTACTATATTGCATATCCAGCCCTCAAAGGCTAAATTCTTTTAGCTGAAAAATTAGAACTTTAATGCCCATCTAGACAGCAGTTAGAGTGGTCTCCCCTTGATACATGGATAGATGCACAATTTTGTGAATGTTTAAGCTACAACTTCTACTGGTAACAAGTATCATGCTTCAGAGAGGCCTCAGAAGCCAAATCCAAGCATTTTGGAAGTTTTATACCTTAAGTCAAGTTGGTGGTGTGTTCTTTGCCAAGGAAAGTATCCATCTATAAATATCCTACTTTTCTGTTCTTTTTCTCTTCAGCAACAAAGTTTCTGGCTTTTCAGTGTCACACTAATTGGGTGCTTCTGTCACAATCGCAACCCCTTGCATTGTTATAGATTTTTTTTAAATAGTTGCATGTCTGATGTGTGATATAGAAAACTTGTATAATGCTGTATAATTTCCATCATGGTCAGATACAGGAAAAAGTTATATATTAATCTAATCTTAGTATCAGCTTCTTAGCTATATACTTAACTACTGATTTTACACCACCATTTGGTTCTTCCTGCAAGTAACACTGTCATACATATGATTTTCTAGCATCCATTTTGTAAGTATCAATTTTGATGCTTCAGTGCATTTTTATGTGCATGTATGGTGTGTACTATAGAAAATTCAGTTATATTGCTGTATAGTTTTGGCCACAGTTGGATATGTACAGTAAGTTTCCTATGCTTGTGTAGCCACAGCATTCACGTCATTGTCACATAAAGTGATGCTTCAGGGATTTTACTTGTATAAGCAGTCGGTTGGCTTTTTGTAAAGGTAATTTTTATTAGAATTTATATTTTGTCATCCACTTCATAAGTATTAATAGCCATGCTCTAATACTCTACTTGTTTGGGCAGTCATGTTTGCTCTTTAACAAGTAAGACCAGCCTAACAACCACTCTGCATGTGTAGTTGGCAATCTATGAAAATGTGTAAGACTTAATATTATGGACTAGAGTCAATGGCCACAATATTTGGGTACTGAAGAGGAAGATGCATTAATACAATTTGAAGAACAAGAACATAAGTTTGCATGCTTGGGTTCAATGGTCATACCACTTGCTGGGCAGCAAGATGGCAAACAAAAAGTCAAATTTGACATCCCTCATATCAAAATTAAGGACTGGCTACATGGATCCATATCCCATCTCAAGACCTGGACAACATAAAGCAAGCAAAGATGGCCCTGTTCCATTATGCCCTGACCTGTGATCATACTGGACCACAATGGATCATATTGTACCAGCCACCAGAAGAACTAGCTTTGTCCAGTTTCCTGAAGCCAAGTTATACAGGCACTCTCATGGATCTATCTAAACTGCACAGTGACACCAGGCATTTCCTGGGCATAATGTCCAGCTTAGTGCCTTAGTATCCAAGAGATGCTGCTTTACTTTATTCTCAGGCATGTCAATAGCTACAGCTTATAAGTCACCTTATCTAATTGAGCAGCCATCCTGATTATATTTTTTCAAGCAACTTTGCAGGTAGAACAAGAGACATTGGCTTCAACACATCTATATCCAAAGATAATGAAACTCACAAGTTTGTTTTTCATTAATTGATATTACTTGATGTTCTTTCTGTATTTGGACTGAAGACATTGTTTACATACTGCCACTAGAACTCCTCATCCTCCTTCCTCTATATCAACTGCCAGGTCTAAAGTTCCAGTATCAGTTGATTATTGGATCAGTCTATGTAGTTTAACTTAGATACAGAGGTCAATAGTCTTGTATTCAATTTATATCTCCCTCATGAACAAGCATTGAAAATCAGTATGATTGTGGCTTCCTTGCTTATACAGGACAATCTACCCACCTGAAAATTTCTTGATCTGATGTGTTTGCTTAGTGTGGCAGTGAACCTTGTTGCCCATTTATTCACAGGTGATTATTTTGTCCAGATGGAGATAGAGACTTTGTCCACTGGACAATCCACTCACAATCTGCATGAATATGAGGTTTCATATCAGAAGATGAAGCAACCTCACTAGGCTCACATCATGTATACCCCTGCAGGACAGCCTCAAAAAGCTTGTAGGTATGACTATGAAAAATTAGATGAACAAAGCAATTTCTTTAATAAAACAAATTTAAATTTCTAAACAATTTTAAGAAAATTTGCATCCCAGACGAGGTCCCATTTCTGTTACGACTCCTTGGTCGTAAACTAAGTAACATAAAGAAGCAGAACCAAAAAGATTTTGTAAAACTTTACAAATGATTTAATTTTTAGCTATAAATAAAAATATGAGAAGAACTTAAACATTTATGAAGTGAATAAAAAATAATAGTAATAGATTATATTCAAGTCCAAACAAATGAAATATTCTGAATTAAATTTAAATCCTTGAATGCACTGGTTTGCCCTCTGTGTGTGTGATATTGGATTTCATTGTAACTTTAACGATTTTCCAGTCATAATGCAATAATGTCTGCAGTGTGTCAGTTTATAGTGATGTTTAGCACTGGGGCATCATACTGCAAACATGTAGTATCATGACCCACCTGGTCACATTATCCTGATACAAGGCTGACCAGACCTATCACTAACCTCTTAATGCTGAGCACCAAGTGAGGCAGCTGCTAGCACCATTTTTATAAGTCTTTGGTACAACTCAGCCAGGTTTCAAACCTGTGATCTTTCGCATCCGAGGCAAATATTCTAACCACATAGGCCATGAGAGCGGTGCTAACAGTCCAGTAAGAATAAGAAAATGGACCTGCCTTAGCCATTTATATAAAGGCACAAGCGGTAACACTCATTTTTCTCCTACTCATTCTTGACAAATTGCAAGTATCCAACATTGTAACAGAATTGTAAAATAACTTAATTCTTCTAAGAACCGACCAGACTGACCAGTCCAATTGGAAACAACCCCACACTTATCACAATGTTTACTACTAATATTAGTAACCTTAATCATGTACAAAACCAACTGTTTATTGATTACATGTAATCTTAAAGCCTTAAAATAAAGCTAATTCATCTATAAGAGATTTAGCTTTAGATAGTCGCTACAATTTACAGCTATGAATAAAAAATTACAAAACAGTGATATAAATAAAATTTAATTCCAAATATTTTCTAGCAATCTTTTAATTCCAAACAGTAAACTACATTCTCTAAATTCTAAAAATTCAATTGCATTCTCATAATTAGCAAACATATCATTGAAATCAGTTAATTCCAAACATTCAGCTGCAATAGCATAATTAAAAACATTCAACTGAATATTTCCAAATATTCAACAGGAATTTTATAACAAATATTCAACTGGAGTCTCATACATTTTAGATTTCCATATTTTTAATTCCAAACATTCACATGCATTCTTGTAATTTCCAAACTGCAATTGTATTCTCGAAATTTCCAATCATACACTTGTTACCAAATATTCAGTTGCATTGTCACAAGTGCCAAACATTTATCTGCAATCTTGTAATTCTAAACATTCAATTGCATTCTCACAATTTCCAAATTCAACTAGAGCTCATAGTTCCAAACATTGGGTTGCAATCCCTATTGGAGAGATTCAATTACATTCTCTTGTTTCCAAACTTTCAGTTGCATTCTAATAATTAGAAAGATTCAGCTTAAATCTCTTACTTTCCAAACATTATATTAGAAGCTCATAATTCCAAATATTAAATTGTTTCTTGTAATAAAAAAACAATAATTTGTAATATCTTAATTCCATACATTCAAATGCATTCTTGTAATTTCCAGATATTCAATTAAAACCTAATATTCCCAAAAATTCTGTTGCAGTATTGTATTTTCAAACAATGAATTGCATTGTGAATATTTCCACAATTTTAATGGTTGTCTGGCAGTTCCAAACATTCAGTTGCATTCTTTTATTTTGAAACGTTCAATTTTCAATCTCATAATCTGTGAGCATTAGATTGCAAACTTGGCTCCAAGCATTTCACTTAAAACCGCGATGTTCCACTGCATTCTCATAACTTCCAAACATCCAACTGCAGTCTCACGGGTTTCGAAGCATGCAGTGGTAGTCTCATAATTCCACTTGCACTATTAATATTTTAAAATAAATCCAATGGACATACACGAAACTTGGCCCTAGATAATCACTACCATATAGTCATGAAGTTTTATAGATATTGGTAACACTGCCCCTCGCAAAGAAAACAATATGTAATAAAGCTTTCTTTATGCACATCAGTTGCACAAATGAAAATAAAATTGCACGAGATATCTTATGAACAACACATCTATATACTTGAAGCAATACTGAACTCTTGTACTTGTTAAAGTGCATCTGCAATCAAGTTGTCTTTTCCCTTGATAGGCATAATAATAATGCTGCATACTTGCAACATCAAACTCCACTTCAATAATACATGATTTTTGTTTTTCATTATGTTGACGAATTTTGGGTGGTTCTAATAACTGAATACTATAATCGGAAAAGGAGCATAATATACGCATAATTGATATTCATGTCAGAGTGTTGTAACGCCAAAGTTAAAGCCAGACAGTCCTGGGTGGAACAATAGCTTTGCTGCCCGCTTAATAATTTAGAACAACGGATAATCAACACCATTCTGCTTTTGAATTAATACCCACCAACCCCTATATCACTGTCATCAACAAATATTTTAAGTAATTCGTTGAAGCCTGGAGCTGAAAGAACTGATGCAGCTGAAATCTCATTATTCCAAATGGTGAATTCAATTCTAGTAGCCTCCAAGCATTCAACAACAGTCAACTAACTCCAAACGTAACGTTCCATTCTATTCTCATAAGTCTAAACATTAAACTCTGTTCACGTAAATTGCAAATATTCGACTGCAGTTGTATTATTCCAAACATTCGTTTCTATTCTAGCAATCTTTAAACATTCAATAGTAATCTCATAATTGCGTACATTCAATTATATTCTCATAAGCACACACATTCGATGCATTCTTGCAAATTCCAAACGTTCCTCGGCAGTTTTGTAATTTAAAACGTTGAATTACAATATCTAAATTGCAACGATTGTCCTGCATTCTTGAAAATACCGAACGTTTTGAACTGCAAGAACGTAATTTCAGACATTCAAGTGCATTCTTCTGATATTAATTTGCAGTACTTAAATTCCTAAGTCAGTTACATTCTCGCAAATTTTAAACAGTTGCAATCTCGTAATTTCAAACAATCGATTGCATTCTAGTAAGTTAAGACATTCAAATGCTTTCTTGTAATTGCAAACATTTAATTACAATATCGCAATTGTGAAGATTCTACTGCATTTTGGTAAATAACAAACATTCAGATTTAAATCTAGTGATTCTAAACAATCAGTTACCATCACGGAATACCAGACATTCCAATGCATTCTCCTGATATCAAAACATCTGTTTGCGAATTTTAAATTCGTAACATTCAATTTCATTTTTTAATGTCGAAACAATTACTTGGAGGCTCATGATTTCAAATATTTATTTGCAATTTTTTCAATTCATAATATTTAGTTGCATTCTCGTAATTCCAAATATTGATCGAAATTATCGCAATTTGCAGTAATCATTTGCGTTCAAGTAATTGCAAACAGTCAATTGTTTCCAAATATTTAATAGCATTTCTTAGTTCAAAACATTCCACATCAATCTTGTGATCTGATCTCCAGACATTCAGCATCAATCTCGTAATTCTAAACATTCAATCGTACTTTCGTAATTGCAAACATTCAACTATATATTCGTTAATTGCAATTGTTCACTTGCAGTTTCGTAATTCAAACATTTAATTGCAATATACTAATTTCAAAGATTGCACTGTATTATCAAAATACCAAATATTCAGTTATATTTTCGTGATATCCAAACTTTTATTTGCAATATTGGGGCCCCGAGTGGCCGAGTGGTCTAAAACGCTGTCCGTTACGGATCACTGCCATCTCACCTCTGTCTGCGTGGGTTCGAGTCTTGGATTCGGCGAATGTGGATATGTGGGAAAGCTTGCCAGTAGCTTCTCGTGGGTCGGTGGTTCTTTGCGGTGAGATCCCGGTTTCTTCCTCCACCATTAATACTGGCCGCCATGAATAGCCCATCGTGTGCTGAACAATGGCGTTAAGCCCAATAACAATAACAATAATTTGCAATCTTTAATCCCTAGCATTCATCTATACTCTCATTTTCTTAAGATTCACTTGCAAGATCATAATATGCAAATATGCAACTGAAATCTTAAAATTTGTAACAGTATATTTCATTCTCGTAATTCCAAATGTTTATTTTACTCATGAATCTAAAAGTTCATTTGGAATTTTGTTTTTCAAAAGATTCAGTTGCATTCTCGTTATTTCTTACATTCAGTTGAAATTTCGTAATTAAAAACAAAGTTGTAATCTTTAATTTCCAACAAGCATCTACATACACGTAATTTCTAAACATTCTGTTGAAACTTTATAATTCCAAACATTCAATGCAATATCTTCATTGTAACATGCAACTACATTCATCTAAGTTGCAAACATTCAGTTCAAATCTCGTAATTCCAGACATTCAATTACAATCTGCAAATTTCTTACATGCAACAGCTTTCATGTAACTTCTAAACATTTTGTGGATCTCGTTGTTTGAAACAGCTGTTCTCTTAATATCTAAAGTTTGAATTGTAATTCTGTATTCCAAAACTTTAATTGCATTATTGTACAGTCAAACAATATAACCCCAATCTCGTAATTGGAGACATTCAATAACATTATCGTTAGTTCAAAATACTTGCAATCTCTTAATAACATGCATTCATTTTTCTCGTGAGTTCCAAATACTTGCAATCTCTTAATAACATGCATTCATTTTCAGTCTCGTTATTCTATACATTCAATTGCATTTACGTAATTTCAGTTGTATTTCCGTTATTCCAAACATTTAATTTCATACTCTTAATTACAAATATTCTACTGTAGTATCGTTTATACAATATTTCCAAAATATTCAATTGCATTCACTTATTTCCAAATATTAAACTCCATTCTCGTATTTCTAGACATTCAACTTCAATCTCATTAAATCAGTAAATTACATTTTCCTCATTCTAAACATTCAATTGCACTTTTCGTTATTAAACATCCAAGTACATGCTTATTACTCCAAAGATTCGAAAGTAATTTCTTAGTTCCAAACATTTAATTGCATTAGCGTAATAAAAATAATTTAATTGAAATTGTGTAATTTGAAGCATTCAATTGAATTCTTGTAACTCCAACCACTCAGTTCCATCCACATAGTTTACAAAAATTGAACTGCGATCTCATAATTCCAAATATTCAAGTTTTTTCTTCGAAATTACATACATCCAAAAACAATAACTCAATTCCGACCACTCCATTCAATTCTAGTGAGTTCCAAAAGTTAAATTGCGTTCTTTTCACTTTTAACATGCAACTACATTCACGTGATTTCTATAGATTCATTTGAGATACAATTATTCCAAATATTCATTTTCATTCTTGCAATCTCTAGACATTAACAGTAACATCATCATTCCAAATATACATCGGCAATTTCGTATTTCCAAACATATTATATTTTCACAAATCTTCATACTTATGTATGTATGTATACTTATGTATGTATATTTTCAACATACATTTTCAATATCTTAATTCCAAAGACTGCATTGCATTCTCGTAAATTCCAAACATTCGTGCAATCATAGAACACCAAACATTCAACTACAATCTCGCAATTTACAAACAATATTTCGCATCTCGCATATCGGAATATTCAATTGCTTTCTGTTAATTCTAAACATATTGCACTTTCAATTTCACTCAGTTGTAATCTTTGAACTCCAAAATAGTTAAATGCATTCTCCTAATCCCAAATATTCAATTGCATTACCTTCATTTATAACTTGCTACTACATACTAATAATTTCTAAAGATTAACTTGGAATCTCTTTATTTCAAACATGTCCTTCCATCCTCGCAATATCAGAAAGATTGCATTCCAATCTGGCTATCCCAAACATTTCTCGAAATTTTACATTCATTTGCAACCTCGTAATTCCTAACGTTCTATTACGTTCTTGCAATATTGAACGATACAATTGCTTTCTCGTTATTAACGAAAATCTACTACATTCTCGCAACTTCCAAAACGTTCAAATGCAGTTTCCTAATCCCGACTGAATTCTCGTACATTCCAAAGATTGAATTGCATTTATTTAATTCCATACATTCATGTGTAATCTTTTTATTCCCTACATTCAAAACCATTCTCTTAATTTCCAGATATTATTTTGTATTCTCGTAATTCTAAATATTTAATTACATCCTTGTAAATAGAAATATTCAACAGCAATGACATTATTGAAGTTTTCGATTGGACTTTAATACTTCCAAACATTGAATTGCAACCTCGTTTCCAAATATGTAACTTCCATTTTCTTAATTCCAAATACTATATTACAATCACGTTTTTCCAAATATTCAGTTGTATTCTCTTCATTCTAACATGCAGCAACATTCAGTAATTTCTAAACGTTTAGTCGACATTGTAATTCCGAACATTCAATTGCAATCATTTAATCCTAAACATCTCATGCAGTCGAACAATTCTTCACTTTGAAATGCAATCACTCAATTCTAAACATTCAATTGCAATCTCGTAATTCGGTACATTCAGCTGCAATTTTCGTGATTTAAGAATTTTTCAACTGCATTCTGTTAATTCCAAATATTCGATTAAATTATCGGAATTCCAAACATTCCATATCGTTACTGTAATTGCTAACATTCCGTCGCGTTCTCTTAATTTACAAACATTCAAGTGCAATAGTGTTATTCCATGATTCAATTGCATTCTCTGGATAGTGAATCATTCAATTGCAATTTCAAGCCTCGTGACATTAAATTGCATCTGGTCATTCGATCACTTGGATTCTCGTAATTCTACACATTTGCAGTCACATGATTCTGGATATTAATTTCCATTCTCGTAATCTCTTAATGTTTGCTTGCAGTATAGTAATTCCAAAACATTCAATTGCATCCTCGTAATTACAAACATTCAATTGTAATCCCATTATTTCTCACATGACTATGGATTCGCCTAATTTCCAAACATTTGGTCGCAGATTCGTAATTGCAAACAATTTGCAATCTGTTCATCCCAAACGTCCAACTGCATTTACATAAATTCCAGCATTGAATTGCAATCTATTAATTGCATTCTTTTCTTTGCCATCTCGTATCTCCATACATTCAGTTGGAATTTCGCAATTCCCAAATATTCAATAGCATTCTTGTAATTTCCAACATTGAATTAGCGTATTTCCAGACGCTCAGTACCAATCTTTTAATTCCAAATATTGAATTACTTTCTCCCCAATTAAAATTATATCAACTAACAACGTCTTAATCTCAGAAATTTAGTTCAAATTTCCTATTTCTAAACATTCGATTATTCTGGTAAATTCTACACGCTCAGTTGCAGTCTCTTCATTTCTAACACACAACTTCATTCTGTTATTTGCAACACTCCTTTGAAATTTCATTATTTAATTTAATTCCATAAATCTCCAGATATTCAACAACTACCTCGTAATTCCGAAAAGTCGATTGCATTCTTGTAGTCAAGACATTCAAATAGCAGCAGGGAGGGCGAACCCTACAAAATTTTGCGACAAAATCGATTAAAGCCTCAGAATGCCAAATGGAGCCTTCCTACAAAATCTCATATTTTAACCACAAAAAATAAAGACACCATTTTACAAATGGAGCCTTAGCGATTTTGTGGTAAATATGTTGTCATAACCACCCTCAAAATTGCTGCCATCTACGTCGCAAATATGTTGTCATCTCGCCCTCCCTGCTGCTAATGGATTTCAGGGTTAATACAAATGATTTAACCGACATTTGTTAGCTTTTCACAAACAGACTAATCGATAATACTTCACCACGTAAATCAATTAAATTCTTTGACTGATCGGTGAGTGTAAAATTAATTCTAGTTAGCGAATCATTTTGACATTGCATATATACTGGATTAGTCGGATTCTCAACAATTAAAAATCCTGGAGGAGCTGTTGGTGCATATGAATAAGGAATGTAACCTTGTCGGGCTTGATTTGATTGTTCCATATTAATTTGATAACTTCCTTCGATTACATCACACGTTAAATTAAGCGCGATCACTGATGAAATATCCACATTGTTCGGTGCGATATGTCTACCGTCGCCGTCAGGAGAATTATTATGAGTGAGGATAATAGGCTTCGGCTGGCTATCTTTCCATGATTGATAAATTTTATTAAATCATTCGTCGATGGCAGTTCTCAGTTGATTTTTTAACTCGGGAACGTTATATCCTGGTAGTTTATAATTTGGATTTTCATTTATATTTTTTTATAATTTTCAGCGGAATAGGTTCTTGAAATTGGGTTATTTTCATCAGTGAAGAGATTAGAAATCCTCGAATTAAATATTTCCATGTCATCGATGATTCTATTACCCGCGGCGACTACGCTGATAAACTCAGCTTGTGTGAGAAAACCGGATCTTAACGACGGTAATAACAACTTGAAATCATCATTCATTTTCTTGAAGATATAGGATTCAATATCTGAAAAGGATGGGGCTGTTTCATATATTTCCAAAATTTCACCTTCCAGTGGTATATAATCATTAAAAGCTGGATAAAACCACACATCCTTATATTCATCCTTATATCGATATCTTTTTGTAAAGTTTATATCGAGGAGGGTTTTATATCCTTTTGACGGATTTTCAGGTCCTATCTCGTCAGTAGTGTAATCAGACTTTACAGGCTCGGTCGTGGAATTACCAGCATTTCTAGGTTGATCTTCGGGCCATTCTAATACTGTTTTTATTGAACTGTTATAAATATCTACAACATACCCAGGGTATTTCAATTGTAGATGATAGTGTTGGTTCATGAACTGTTATCGCAATTTTTGATTCCCCTTTAGTAATGGATTTTATTCTACGTTGTAATTCATTATAAATTTGCTCAATTTGATAAGACCCAGTTGGTATTTAAACAACGTTCCAATCTGGAGTGTCATCTTTTTTATTTCTATATGCAAATACCAGAGAATTATTAGGTCTCTGATCGCCAAATGGAACCGATCTGATATTAGGCCAACTATGATACACTCGTAATTTTGCCAACGAGATTTCCTTTACTGAAACAGGGGAAGGAAAATTCACACTGTATTTAGGGTTTGTTGACGATATTGATATCATGCTTGTTTTCCGCGGAGTGGTATTTTCTGTTATCCGCTGAAGTAGTTGAATCTCTTGCGACATTATTATTATTATTTACAATGTCTAATTTTGCAATAGATGAAAAAACGCTAGCGTTTTTAATCGTAGTATCATAAATACGTATCATCGCGGAGAATTCGTCTTCGGTAATTATCGTATCATCAATCGATGATGACATCAACGAGGACAATTGTGAGTAACCGTTAGATACTGCTTGATGTTTTACTATATAGTCGTTAAGGTTTTCTTGAGAACACGATGATATTTTTTTAGTAATAGCATTTGCAATTCCAGCAAATGTTGTTACCGCGGAAATAGCAATTGGGACAGCAATCGGAGCTACCATTGTTACTGAAGATAGTATAATACCAGCAGCGGCCATTATACCAGATACCGAGTATACTGTAACATCAATCGCGGTAATTCTCCTGCGATACTTTTTAAATTTTATTTCATACTCATCAATGAGTGTTTTGAGTTTCGTTAAAAATTCTTTGACGGTACCATAGCGATATTGCGATGACGGAATCATATTATTTTAAAACCTCAAGTGGTTTCTAATTGTTAAAAATTCTAATTTAGATCAGCTACAAACTCCATGTACCATACAAATGATGTCTTATTTAAATTAGGATCAGTGCTTGTTATTGTAAACCGTTTGTATTCACCCACGTCAATAGTCGTTGAAATCACGTTGTTGTATCCATATGAAGTCGATGATGATATATTAAACTGGTTCAGTGACACTATTGTTAATCGATAAATACCCTTGTTTGACACAGTGAGAGTTATTGTATTCTTTTTAGGTTGCCAATCTAATGATCCAGAGAGAACTGTGTGTACTATATTTATGATATTCCTCTCATGAGGAATCTTTATTTTTTCAAGTAGCGGAAGATTGTCTGTTTTAAACTTTGTAATATCCTCGATAGATTTTTTAATATTACTAATGCTATCTCTAATAATATTAAATCCAGCATCATTAATAGTTTTAATATTAGTTTTAATTTCATTAAAATTGGATTTAATTTCAGCGAGAGATGGAGAGGTTACCGCTGGTGTTCCAAAAAATTTATTGATAATATTTCTACGAAGGGAAGTATACGTTATTATATGTTTTTCAAGATCTTCATCTAATTTTTTTAATGCATCTGTGATTGTAGAAACAAGTACACCTGGTTTGAGTTTTCCATCATTTGAATATAACACTAGTGTATCTTCAACGACGTCATGTCTTCGTATTAAGACATCATCCAATGAAACATTACTAGATTTCAATTTGCCCTGGCGATCTTGAAATACAACCATTTCCCCAGGATCTACACTTGACAAATTTAATGTCTCGGCGATTTCATCTTCGATTATTTTTTTTTACATTTTCGACAGCGAATTTACTATCGGTTTCTGTTTTTTTTTTTACTCTGATAAAGGTCGTCCCCAAATATCAATCATTATACGAAAACGCTAACGTTTTTCTAAATCATAACGCTATAATTGTATGGGGTTCCTGGTAGTCTTAGACCCTTTCCAATTTTTATAGCCTTTCCAAGTAGCTTTTTTCAGGGCCATTCCTGCAGCAGTACCAACGGCTCCTAACGCTGCCGCCTTCGCAACCGCTGGGGCAGCCGCTGTAATTAATGCTGGAATAGCAGCTAACAGCGGAAATATACCACCTGATTTTATCATACTGGCGATTGCTGCTTTCGAAAAATCAATTTGAACTCCTCGTTTGTTCTTTAGCGCATCATTGAAATATTTTATTTGACGATCTGTCAATGATAATTTATGTACAACACCGGACATTTGAGTGGGTTTCAGCGTTATTGTAGTTCCACATTCTTTAGCCGACTTTGATTTCAATTTCTTGACCTGACCATCAGTCAACTGGACATTAACAATACTATATGTCATTCTATTCTACAACGTAATTTACATTTTTGATTGATCTTATTGTGAAAATCCTAACTACATGTTTGGAAAATCAAAGATTTTCTACTGGTCCGCCAATTCCTTCTAACAACATTGATTTATCACTGAGAATGACAGCAACTGCTCTATAATCAGCTATACCAGCAGGGCGTTGTACCCGAGCTTGGAAGTATATATCAACAACAGATTGTCTCATCATGTCAAGATGTTCCAATGAAAAGTAATAAATCGGATAGTGTTTTTTAAAATCAATTTGCGATATTTGCAAACCAGTATCAACATTTTGATCACGACCCATATACGACAATATTCTATGATATACACGTGCTACGTTGTTGTTTTCATAATTAAGCTGTACAATCTCTGCTGGCTCTTGTTGTCCGTTTATTCTCAACGAAACTTCACTTACTCCTAATTTATCAAATATCATATGACTAGATAATTGACGACCCATTCGATTTGCATCCTGTAACGCTATAAAGATATGACGTGGAGCTAAAACACCTTGTTTTGATGCTAAGTGCCATGTAAATGTGCCATTTACATTATCCTGCTTCGTATCAGTCGTTGTTGTTAGCCAACTTAGCAATGATTTTCCACCTGTGTCCATAAACGATAGTAATTGTTGCTCTATTGTAACTGCTGGAGTCAAGACGGCCATCCATAGAACCAATTTATTTAAAATGACTTTACCTTCATCAACACCATTAGCACGCCAGATTGCATCTTTGTCATTCCCCTTTCGCATTAACACGACTGTATGCTTTGCTCCATAGATGACTTTTCTGACATTTCTACAAAATCCGAATATGTGATGTAACGGAATTGCACATGAAAACCGTCGATGCTGTCCTTTCAATGCTCCTTTTCGTGTTGCAAATCCTAGATTGAATTCATCATTGACCCTTTTTAAAATGTCGAATTCAGCGGCTGGTCTATCTTCACGGTCTAGATTAGCATCGAGTTGTTGATCAACTTCTGCAGTATCTCTCGCAGTTCGTACTTTAATAAACTGAATATGGTTAGCATGATCAGAAGTGTCCTTAGCAAACATCATAGACGGACCAGTCGACCTTGTATAATCATCAGAATATCTCGCAAGTCCGATTATTGTTGTTGCAATATCAACATCTTGTTCTATTGATTCAATTTCTTTTCCATCAATGATATATCTTGCACTGTTAAATAGCGCCATAATGCCATTATTTACAAAACCAACTCGGATATTTGGGTCATTCTCATATGGTGTATCAGCTGCAACATCTGTTACAAGCTCTCCTTCTACTTCAATAAACGCCTCAAACGGCAAAAAGTATCTACTTGTATCTTGAACTTGAAGTTCAACTCTCCCCCCCCCCGTTGATTAGGCTCTCTTGCAGGATAGGCATAATACTGATTGTTAATTTTAGAATCATCTTTATTTACCGGTGCTGCCATATCAAACGCTGGATCAGCAATTTTTTTAAATGCCATTTATACTAAAACACTATCGTTTTTCTAAATGTAATAATGCTATCATTTTTTTTTTCGTCTGAAATTTTTACGATTTCCTCCAAGACCGCTTCCCGCTATCATACTTGCAATATTACTATCTGGTGAAGTCATTGCTAATGATGCTAGTTTTTGTTCCACTGCGTTATTTATCACTTTACTGACATTTGTAGGCATCATTGTTGTTGAAGGTAGCGGTGTTGAAACCATTTGTGGTGGTTTTCGTCCGAATCTAGATTTCACCAATGACGTTATTCTATTCTTTGCGGTAGAAAAGGCCGTTCCTGCAAGATCTCCAACAGCGTTAATTCCTTTATTACGAATAACATCAATGGTTTTCATCGCTAATTGTTTAGCAACTGGTGCTACTTTTGGGGCTATTCTTGTGAATAAACCCGCTATGGTATTTCCAAGGCCGTCTCCATAGTATGCCCTATAAACGGGCAATCTTGAGTTTACCACATACACGTTTGTTGGTTTATCGTGATTATAGTGTACTATCATCTTATTTGAAATGACTTTGTAATTTCTAAATGCAGGAATTTCAGAAATTTCAATCGCTATAATAACCACTAAATTACCCTGGAATTCCGTCCATTAACTCATCCAAGAGTTCTCGATACGTATGAATATCAATTATCCCACCTTGGAATAATCGTCTGCAAATATCAAATGCTTCATTAGTTATTTCGACTGAGTTATTCCCAGCTCGCTTACCTCCCATAAGAACCTTAAGTCGTGATATATTATTAATGATATTATTAAGACATATATGAGAATCATGATGATAAATTCCATAACCCTCTCCTGAAGAACTTTCTGATTCGAAAACGTTTTGTTGACCTCGACCTCGACCTCGACCTTGTTGTTGTTCTTTTCGTTGTTGTTGTTGTTGTTCTTTTAGTTGTTGTTGTTGTTCTTTTTGTTGTTCTTTTAGTTGTTGTTGTTCTATACCATACGCATCAACTCCCATTTTAAAAGTTCTGTAATTCAATGCATTCTTTTTTAAATTGCCGGGGTCTTTTTTATTAATTTTAAATAACCAATCCACCCAGTCATCTCGTTTTATTATGTTTTTTTTATACTCGCCTTTTAAAAATTTCCCCCTGTTATAATAACTTTTTTTAAATTGCCGGGGTCTTTTTTTATTAATTTTATATATCCAATCCACCCAGTCATCTCGTGTTATTGTGTTTTTTTTATATTCGTCTTTTAAAAATTCCCACCTTGTATAATAATTTTTGATAGCGAAGTCACCAAATGACACATAGTCTTCAGGTTTCAGCAATTGAATTAGTCTGATTTCTGCTATAGCTTCATCGGTGAATTTCTCGCTAAAAGGAACACCTTTTTTAGTGGAAACTTTTTCAATAGAACCACTAGCATCTTCAACGGGGTTATCATCAATATCAATATTACCCATTTGTTGTATTTCTCGCTGAGTTTGTAACTCACCTGAAAGTTGTTTTATTTCCTTCTGAATTTTTTCAGTCTCTGTAGCAATCTTTCCCAGTACATCAATAATAGGTACTTCTTTTCGTGTTCCTTCTTTAGGGATGTCGCCGTATATAACACGTTCTGTTACAAGTTTTACATCTTTAGTGGCTTTAGTTACAGGGGCAAAAAGCTGTTCGCTCCCAATAGAAAAGTCAGTCTGCGCTTGCTGTCTAAGTTGTAGTTTATCTCGCACGTCATCTCGAATTGGTATAAACTTTTTCAGTAATGCTAACCTCTCACGGGCTAGTCTGGTAGTTAATGCTTCTGATGTCATTATTGGAAATGCTAACGTTTTTTCAATTGTGGGTTTCAATGCTTGCATTTCCAGACTCATCAATCAAACGTCTTATAGATTTCACTTTCAAAGCAATCTCTGACCGAACTTGGTACTGTTCCCCGAGTTTCTTTCTAATTGCTTCAACTATACTAAATAGCCGAATGAATAAATTAATATCATTGTTATACAAAGAAACATTAACCGCTTTTTGGATTCTTTTTATCAGTGAATACATTTTAGGTAGGACATATCTTCCATGTTTCAATTGTATATCAATTTGTTCAAATTCATTCAAAAGTCTGTCTTCATTTAAAAATTCAGAAAGTACGATTCCTTGATTTCTTAAATTTGATATTTCTGTGATGATAGATGTAATATCTTAAAATTCCATTTATTGGATATTATTAATAATGTATTTTCTTATCTTTAAAATATTTTTATCGAAGATATTCATATTATATTTAAGCCCTTAATACCCAATCCAACATACAAAAAAAAACATATACAATGCCTGTCCCCTCCTCATTCGAGTTCCGAGGCAAGGGAGGCATACATTAAAGACTTATACAATACCCTAACCTCCCAATCGAGTTCAAGGGCGGGTTATATGGGCATTAGACGTGAAATCCAAGCGATTTCTTTACAAACATTGAACATATAACATGAATCCTCATTTGAAAACCTCTTTCGCGCCAAACGACGTCAAAGAGGCCCAGAGGGGGGCAGCACATTCTTGGAACTCATTGAGTGCTTTCGCATTAAATAAGCCCAAGGGCCACAAACATAGATCTCCCAATTGGAAGCTCTAACGAAACAAATGCTATATTAGGTCTTCCGGAAGATATGTTTATGGAAGGGACAATACGTTACATGTACTTAATTAACTTAATAAATAAAGGTATTTACAATGAATAAATATTTACAATGAATGAATATTTAACAATGAATGAATGAAGGTATTGTAATATTTACAATGAATGAATATTTACAATGAATGAATATTTACAATGAATGAATGAAGGTATTGTAATATTTACAATGAATGAATATTTACAATGAATGAATATTTACAATGAATGAATGAAGGTATTGTAATATTAACAATGAATGAATATTTACAATGAATGAATGAAGGTATTATAATATTTACAATGAATGAATGATAGGGACAGTACAGGACGTACAAACATGAAACGACGGGGCAGACTTACTACACCCAATCTACCAATCAAAAGCAACCCAAGAAATTAGCCATGGTTGCAGTTGAAAAAAATCAACCACACACCATGTCAATGGCGTGGGAGTTTTGATTGGCAGATTGGGCTTCGCTTAAAGCCCCAAACTTTTACGGCTCATATTATATATAAGGTGACTAATAATGCAGTGTCAATGTGTAGGTGTGTTATTTTTACCACTAAATATTTAATAAATAACATTTCATGGTGTTAAATGAAACTAAATACTTGAATTAAACATTTTTTAAAGAATACAGCTGTTATATATTAATAAATATTTTTATGTTTTTTCATTAGTTTTTATAATAACCGTAATAATAATTTGGATTCACGGCCATACATAACTCTGTCAAATTGTCTACCCTGTACAGGTAACAAGGATTTTCCAACAAAACCCTAACTGCTGTTCTCAATACAGTCTTTAGAAACAAGGAACAATAACACAAAACCAAGGTCCGTACATGCCTGATACGTATATATACCGAGTTAACCATTAAATACGTACGTGAGATCACACATCATTAATTCAATCTAATTTCACATGTGTTTTCAACGTTTATCTCGCACGAATTACATAGCCGGGAACACTGTTCTATCAATATCGAAAGTAGGATAGTCACGTGACGATCAGTAGTAATGAGGGGAAATACGAAAAAAAATTAAAAAAATAAAAAAATATTCTGCTAAAAAAAATTATTCTGCTTTAGCAGAATAAAAAAATATATTTCATTAATAGTAATTATTGAGAGTCATTTCATGCGTATGAAAACTTTATTCTATGTCCATTTTTCTTTGAGATAGCTGTTTGATAAATCCCTTCAGCAACTTTTTGTACTGAAGGAATACATATTCCAAAATATTTTCTCGCAGCATTCATTGATTGAAAAATTCTTTTTTCATTCGTCGCTGTATCAAATGCCTGTACTGGTTTCTTTCCAACTGACTTACAAGTCCCTGTCTTTCCTCTTTTTGTATTCTCTCTTTGAGAAATGCATTGTAAATTGGAAATCGCGTTGCTTAAAGGATTAGAGTCAATATGATCAATAACATTACCATCTTTAATCAATCCATTAAATGCTTCATAGACAATTCTGTGAACGTAATAGTTCTTTCTTCCAGCAGCAAATTGCAAGTATCCTTGATTATTAACAAAACCAATTGGCTTTTTCAGTCTGCGGTTTCTAACATCACCATCAGCAGATATTTCATAATTAACGAGTATTGGATGTGGTCTGAATTCTTGCTCCATTTATATAGAATAATACAATTTGTCTAATTCATCATTTGCTTTATTTATAAATCTATTAATGTAGTCTTGAGGGGTTTTTATGATTTTGTATTTGACAGAGTCATGGTTAGGGTCAGTGATAGCGTTTTTTATTCGTTTATCAAAATAACGTTTCAATTCTCTAAAGCGCTTAACTCCACAATTGATACATAATTGTGATTTTCCTCTCACACCCACCCCACAATTTATGCATGGGGACGGGCCTGTCGAATTATTTCTGACACTCTGTAAGTGATGTCCACAGAATTCACCTCTACACGATTTATTGCATGGGGTTACTGATCCAATCATAAGCCATTTGCAGTGATGCATTATATATAAACAAAATTTTCTATTTAAATGTTTGCCTTATTTATATGAATGAAGAATTCAAGAGATTATCGGCAATCAAGCCTTGGAAAAATATTAAATTCAATCTTGATAGAACCCTCGAAGACGTACCAAAAGAGAGAATAAATAATAGAAGTCTGATTAGAAAAATACGAGATTGTGTTAATGAGTTTAAACAGGACGGTGCATCACACACCTGGTCAACATTTAAATCGATGGTGTTGTTGATGCTAGAATGAATGATGAAACAGCAGCTATGATACTATCACAACTTGATAATAAAAGGTATTTTCTCAGAGTGAAATTCATTATCAATTTAGAATCGGGCGATTGGTCATAAGAGACAAGTTCGAACCAATTCTCAAAGATAGGACAACAGTCATTGTTAGCCGTGATTCCAGACCAGGGCTGTTAACTGGAATTGATAAACCATACTATGAAAAAGCGTATTCTGAAACAGCAATTGTTTATGGGATGTATCCGTTAAATAAGAAACCTGACATTGGAAAACTAGCACCAATGAAACAGTCAACGTCAGTGGAAAAACCACTCAATTGTGTGGCACAACGTGTCATAGAACACTTTACAAATGCACTCCGTGGGAATAAATTAACCGATCTAAGACGTAAAAAAATAGATCAATGGGAGCTAACAGTGAAAGAAAACGGAGCAACTATTTCCGATATAGCTAGATTGGAAAAGTCGTTGAGATTTCCGATAACCGTTTCAACGATAACCGGCGAAGTATTATACGAATCGAAATACAATAAAAACGGAGCTCCAATCAAAATTATTGATCATAACAAACACGCATGGACATCCGCGGTTACAATATTCCCGCGAGACAGAACAGTGAAGTATATCCCAGAAGAATTCACCAAGGATGGTATTCTCACTGAAGAAAGATTATTCGATGCTATTGCTAGTTTGTGTAAAATCGACCCTGTATCAGTATGGCTACTTCATAGTTTTGAAGATGAAGAATGTCAATTCAATCAATTTGTGAGACCTAACGGTGAATTATATCGTACTGAAAGTCTACATAATAGGATGAAAAATCTAGCAATAAGTCTCAGTGAAAACGCTAGCGTTTTTAATGGAAAATCCGACGATTACGAACAGTTACTTCCAAATTGTTTTACAATTCCATCGGTTGCAGCTCATTTTGCAAGAAAGAAAAATAATTGGAAACCAACACGAAAAGAGTTTTTACAGGATGTTCAATCCAGCTGTTTGGAATATTATCATGGCGGTCTATGGAACGTTAAGTACAATCGTGAAAGTATGATATCAGTTGATATCGTTGCCTGTTATCCAGGAAGTTTTCTAGGATATGGATTCGCTGGTGAGTATTTTAAACGGTTTGGACATCCCACACATGAAATGACTCGCGTTGCTATTAATGGACCACTGCCTGATTTTGATTTGACCGGTTTTGCTCGCGTAGTATCATTTGAATTCGCTGAAGGACTTCATCCGTGTTGTTATGTTTGGATTGGTAGACACATGGCTGAAAGGATGTGGTTACCAATAGTGTTATTGTGATATATGATTGATTGTAAAATGTTAGTTTCGTTGATTGTCAGCGAAGCGATTATCTCATATCAAAAACAAACCAATGTCTGGTTACCAGAACCAGAATGTCTTGATAGTATAATCGATAAGTCTAGAAAACATATTGATGCTGACGAGGAGTACATCATTGAATGGTCAAAAAAATATTTAATCAACGAAATAGTGAAGCAAAGGATCTCGGCCGAAGAATAATCGGTAAATTTACACAAGGTGGAAAAAAATTCAACTTTAAAAGACAGTCCTCACGATTGATTATAGATGATGCCGAATACGACTTCGTTATTAAAGATGCAGTAGAGAAAAATAGATACGCAAATTGTAAAACAGCCTTCTTGTCCAATAAAACAAAGTTAGGTAGAATTGTTACTTACAGTGATGGAGAAAGTTCTGCATATCTACATTTGAGAGCTTCTATGCTGGGTTATGCATCTATCAATTTATTTGCAATGATAAATAGATTTCCTAGTATAGCAGTTAGAGTTGCAATTGATTCAATGTATGTCGATAAAAAATATATCAAAGAGGTAACTAAATTTACTAATAGCGAAGAGACTTGGGGAACATGGCGAATTAAACGTGAAATACAATGCGATTATTCTGAATCAGCAGACGTTGAGATTAAAAGCAGTTACCTGAAAAACGATAATTCTATCAGTGAAAAATCTATGTCTAATGCACCACCGATATCAGATCCAATTTGTAGATATAAAACAGTTTATTTAAACGGTTGTGGTGGATCTGGAAAGACAACACGTGCGATAGAATTATATCGAGAGAGAACGTCCATGATTGTACTTACACCAACCCATAGACTAGCGAGAGAGATCAAACAAGGAAATCTTGAAGCTTGCACGTATCATAGTTTTTTTTTATACAAGGGTGATGCTTGGACTCCTGAGCGAATGGGTGAGAAATTTATTCCAGCGGTTATTATTTGGGATGAAGCATGTACTGTTTCAGAAGATGTATTAAAAATGTTTCTTGATTGGTTATTGCAAAATAATACAAAAGTTATATTGTGCGGCGATCATTGTCAACCACCACCATTTGTTGGTAGAAGTCCACATAATTGGTTAAAAGGATTTGTTGATTATTACGAAGAAATTGATACTGACTATAGAGCACTCGATGAGCAATTACGTGAGTTTAAAAAACTAATTAGATTACAACCCGATAGAATTCAATGTGAAGTAGTGAGTGAAATAATTTCTGAAACGCCTATGAATGATTTTTGGGAAACATGGAGACCAAATGATTTTGTAGTAGCAAGTAGAAAGATAGTCAGAGACGCACTTCAGAAAAAGTTGTTTGAGCTACACAAGAAAAAATTCCCAACGTTTCCAGTACCGTTGTGTTATAGACCATTGGATACACGAAAGCAGAATATTGAAGTTGAAATTCCAGGCCAGACGGAGAAACAGATTCTAGTGTTAAATGATATTGTACTAGTTGATATCAATGCTGTAGAAGATGCATTATGCGCAGATAAATCACCATGGACGCTTGGTTATGTAACAACAATACACTCGTCACAAGGATTAACCATCACGGATACAATTGTTTGGATAGTTGATAATCGCATTGAATGGTTAAATTTAGTCTATCTCGCAGTGTCCAGAGTACGACGAATAAATCAACTACGAAGGATTGTTTTCGATGATGATTTTAATGCAAACGATGATAGCACTGATATTAGCATCATTAATAAAAAAAAACTCTCTGGTTACAGACAGCAGCACAAAAAAACAACGAGAATTTGATATTGATGCTGAAGTAATAATCGCATTAAAAGAGCAACAGAATAATCACTGCGCCAGTTGCAATTGTATAATGCACTGGCAGTATTCGGATAAAGACCCTCAACAATTCACCGTAGACAGAAAAATAACAGTCTTGGTCATGTCAGAAACAATGTGATGTTGACCTGTCTTGAGTTTAATAGACGTAACGGAGCTAGTTAAGACCAATGGCGGTAATTGAGTATCGTCCGGAATGATTTGTAGTTGTTCGCGTGTAAAACCACGCTGAGGTGCAGTTGAATCCAATCTATAGATTGGAGGTCTACCAGTTGATCGCGTTATAGTTGAAATTTTATGCGTAGTAACACTCCATATAGGATCAGTAGCTCTTCTTTTACCACCTTCAAGTTCTCCTGGTTCGTATAAATATCTCACAGTAACATCACCGAGAAGTGGCTGAGTGCTAACCCGCTGTGGTTGTTCGGGAATATATTTTTTTTATTGGAATATTTGGTTTCATATTAATAGTTCGAGTAATCTCGTTATTTAACGCTGCAACTACACTCGGTAACCTTTGGACCCATTCACGAGATCGTTTTTCTTGGATGAATTCTTTTCTATATTGATATCCAAATAACCGTTCTGCAAGAGTTCGATTAAATCGTTCTACAATTGCCTGATCACGATGTAACGCAGTATGTCCCCGTCGTATTGTAACATTATGAGTTTTCATTGTTGATAGAACAGCACCTTGAAACTCTTTGCCAGGATCAACTTGTAATAGATTTGGCCATTTTAGAGGACCTCGTCTATAAATCCTTTCAAATGCAGAAACGACTTCAGAAGCTGACCTTGTTTTCAATCTTGTTTAAATCGACTCGCAATATCAACTACAGTTAGCGCGTATTTGTAACCATGGTCATGTGGTAAAAACAATAAATCAGCCTGATGAACTTCATTGGGTACGGTGACATCAAAATGAGAATAATTAATTTGTTTAGGCGGTGGTAGATAAATTTGCCATATAGCTTGTTTGGATAACCAATCTTCCGCAGTGGACTTTTTCACTTTTGCAGCGTTAGCGAGTTTACTATTGCTGCTTTACCCCTCCAGTATCCTTTCGGAGAATAATAAATAGATTCCATACTATAAAAACACTAGTGTTTTTAATTACCAGCACCTAACACCAATTTGCCTTTCATAGCTGATTTGACCAACCATGAAGCCAATTTTTCTTTGAAGGATTTATCGGGAATAGCATTTATCGCATGAATTAATTTTACATCCGCGAGATGTCTTTGTTGCAAATTATTACTTTTATATGCAACATCATGAGCATGACATGCCTTATCAATAGCATTTATCGGATACTCACCAGGCCGGGGCTGATTTTGATCATCAAGTCTGATATCTAATCTCGTTTCGGGACCACAGTAACTATATCCTGGAAGGGGTTTTTCTCCGGGGTATTTTGCCCATGGGGTTCCGATGAGTTTTCCAAGTTTTGCGGCAATATCACCTCCGAGTTGCTTTTTTTTAAAAATCTAAATTTTTTTGTACCACATATTACACACTTACCAGTAAGCGCTAGTCTATTGTTTATAGTTGTAATGGTTGTCTGATCGGTTGTATCAGTACGCTGTTTACATTTAACACAATATAGATCCATAATTTATATATAGCGTTATGAATATAATTGATTTTTCAGCGACTAAAAGAAGAGAACCGGTGAAACACCACGCAGCGCTTCCGAATTCTGTCCGTGCCATTATAATCGGACCATCTGGATCGGGTAAAACACAATTGCTGCTTAATTTGATAATGCGATTTATGAAGTGGGATAAATTATATTTAGTTGCTCCATCCGTAGATGATCAACGGTGCTATGAAGTGCTAAAAGATTATAATGAAAATGCATCAGAAATTAAAGGTGAAAGTGTAATTGACTTTGTTACTGATATTAATGATGCACCATCAGTAGAAGATCTCGATGGAGACATAAACAATCTTGTAGTGTACGATGATGTAATGTTAGATAATCAAAAGAACCCTCCTAGAATATTTTCACGAGGTAGGCATAAAAACACTGATGTGATATATGTCACTCAACGATACACTCAAATTCCAAAAGTGATTCGCGATAACTGCAATATTCTTGCTGTATTCAATGGCGTTGATACACATACGCTACGAAATATTTGGCAGACATGGTGTTCCGATATGGACTTCAATGGATTTAAAAATTACTTTAGTCATGCTCAGTCTGTCCCATATGGATTTATAACAATAAATTTACACGACCCTCGGTCACGATATCGTATTGGACTTGATCAAATATTAGGTTAAATAATTTGTATTAACCAGCATCAGGGAGGGCGAGATGACAACATATTTGCGACGTAGATGATTGCAATTTTGAGGGTGGTTATGACAACATATTTACGACAAAATCGCTAAGGCTCCATTTTACAAATGGGGTCTTTATTTTTTTTTTTTTTGGTTAAAATATGAGATTTCGTAGGAAGGCTCCATTTGGCATTCTGAGGCTTTAATCGATTTTGTCGCAAAATTTTGTAGGGTTCGCCCTCCCTGCTGTTCAAATTTACTCTCTTAAATTCCTAATACACAAAATCAATATCTTAATTGCAACATTTGCTCTGCATTCTCGTAAATACCAAGCATTGAAATTTAGTTCTAGTTAATTTAAAATGTTCATTTTCAATCTTTATATTCTTAACATTCAACTACTTTCTCTCAATTTAGAGACATTCGCTTGCATGCTCGTACTTTGCAAACATTCAATTGCAATCTCTTTGTTTGCAGTATTTAATTGTATTTTAGTAATTCCAAAATTTAGCTGCATTATCTCATAATTGCAAACGTTCAGAAGCATCATCAAAAATCCAAATATTCCGTATCAGTCTGGTTAATTCCAAACAATAAATCGCATTTTCTTTATTTCCAAACATTCATTTGCAATATCGTAACTCCGATCATTCATTTATATCATTACCAAAGCGAATCATTCAATTCCTTTATTCTAACTGCGAACATTCAATTGCATTCTCAAAATTTGTAAACATTCATCTGCGATCTCTTGCTTCCAAACTTTCAATTGTATTCACGTCAAAAACAGTTTATTAATCCTGGGCATTTAGTTCCAATTTCCTAATTCAAAATATTCAATTGAATTCTACTAATTTTCAAACGTTCAGTTTCAATCTCTTCATTTCGAATATGCACCTGTATTCTCCTGATTTCTAAACATTAAGTTGAAATCTTGTAGTTAAACGTTAGACTGCAATTTCTTCATTTCTATCATGCAAGTTAGTTTTAGTAATTTCTAAACATTCAGTTGAAATATCATTTCAAACATTCATTTCCATTCTAGCAATCTCCAGTCATTCAACGTCAATCTCGTAGTTCTAAACAATCACTTGCATCGCCGAAATTCCAAGAGATTCAACTGCATTTTCTTACATTCGTAATTATAAACAATCAATTGCAATATCTTAATTGCAAAAATCACATTGCATTGTCGTAAATGCAATCACGCATTACCAAAATACAAAATGTCATTATCCAGATATGCAAATGTTCATGTGCAATTTTTAAGTTCCTAATAGATAACTACTTTCTTGCAATATCCAAACACTCACTTGCAAACTCGTAATTTGCCGACATTTAATTCGTGAAATTCGTGATATTAAATACAATCTAGTACCTACAATACGCAGTTTCCATTCTGGTAATTTCGAAACAGTGTATTGCACTCTTGTCATTTGAAAACATTCAGTTGGATTCTTCTTATTCCAAACAATAAATTCAATCTGTTAATTTATTGAATTCAACTTTTTTCGTAATCTCTAAAGAATCATTTAAAATCTCGAAATTGCAAACAATAAATTTCAGTTTCTTTATTCCAAAATGCATCTACATTCACGTCATTTCATACCATTCGGGTCAAACATCATGATCCCAACCGTCAAACTAGTACATTCCATACACTGAATATCTTAATTTCTGCCACTCATTTAGATTCTCGTAATTCCATATATTTAATTGCGTTCTCATGATTTTCAAGTATTCCGTTGCATTCTTCTAACTTCAAATTTAGTTGCATTCTGGTAATTTCTAAACATTCAATTGCTGTATCTTAATTCAAAAAATTTAAATGCATTCTCGTCAATTACAAACAGCAACGATATCTTAATCTCACGCATTCATGTCTAGTTACCTATTTCTAAACATTCAGTTGCATTCTTGTAATTTCCTAACATTTGTTCGTGTAATTTCTAAACATTCAGCTCAAATTCTCATTATTCCAAACATTTAATTCTATTCTAGGAAGCTCTCGACATTCAACTGCAATTTTGCAACTCCAAACGGTCTGCTGTGTTTTTGCATTATTGGTCATCTTGCAACCCTATACATTTAATTTCATTCTCTTAACTCTAGGAATTCAAAAACATTCTCGTAAATTCCAAATATTCAATTGCAGTCTTGAAGTTCCAAGCATTTAATTATAATATTTTAATTGCATTAATTGCACTACATTCTCGTAAATCCCACCTATTCAAATTTCACTCTCGTGATTCCAAACATTCAGTTGCCATCACGGAATGTCAAACATTCAATACCATTCTTACAATATCCAGATATTCATTTGTAATTTTTAAATTCATCACATTCAACTACGCTCTCAATTTTGAAACATTCACTTGAAAGCGAAATTCTTAACAGTTGCATTCTCTTAATTCCAAACACTGATTGCATTCTCGTTATTCTAAACTTTCGTTTGCAATTTTGAAATTCCAATTCAGCTACAGTCTCATTATTTATAATATTTAGTTGAAATCTCGTAAATTCAGACATTCATTTTCAAACTCTCTATTCTGATTCGCAACTACTTTCACCTAATTTCTAAACATTCAGATTTTGAATTTCAGTCACTGCCCCAAACATTTAACTGAGTTCTATAAGTTTCAAAACTTTCATCTGCATCCTCTTAATACCAAAGGTGCAGTTGTCTTCATACAATATCGAGCCATACAATTGCAATCGCTTAATTGGAAACATTTAATCACATTCTCGTAAATTACAAACCTTAGAGACACTGACTGGGATTTATAGTGAATTGAAACATTTGAAACTTACAAAATCAAGTGATTCGAAATATTCAGTTGCAATTCCAACTGCATTCGCTTAATTTTCCAAACATTTCACTGCATTCTCTTTGTTCCAAACATTAAACTGCAATATCGTAATTCTAAGCATTCAGTTTGCTTTATCGCAATAGTGATTAATTCAACTGAAATATGTAATTCGAAACATTTAATTGCATTATTGCAATTTTAAGCACTATTTTATCCTCGTAATGTCCAAAATATTCATTTTTTTGATCTTGTTATTCCAAACATTCAATTGCAATCTCTGAATTCTAATCATTTAAATACTTTTTCGTAATGTCAAAACTTGATGCACAAAGTTTCATATCTCATTAATCTGTATTCATCTTATCAGTGTTTTCGTTAAAAATAATCACATCTCAGCCTAAGTTGAATTCCTAATCTCAGTGGGGCATACATTTCTGAAATCACACTTTTGATAAGACTATTCAGAAATCTTTGTCAATAAGTACCACAAAAGAGTGAATGACAGCAAGTTTTGTAAAATGAAAGAAATATTTTTTCCCTAGAATACAAAGTAGGAATGGAAAAGAACTTACGGAACTGCAAATTAAACCTCAAAATAGGCAAAGAATTACAGAGACTCAAGTCCTAATAATTTAAAGTCTTGAATAAAATTTAGTAGAATTCCAGAATGAATCCAAAAACTGAAAGTGATGATGTGGCCTATGGTAGCTTATAGGGTCTTGATGTGTCAACAGTCTTTTGTTGAATCACATAAATTTAATATGTTTCAATTCACTATAAATCCAAGTCAGTGTCTCTATCCAATAATGTTATTATAACAGTATTCTATTTCCAAAGAAAACAATCACTTGGGTTCAATAATTTGAAAAAATAATATTCATATAATGGACATAACACATAATACAACTTAAAAATGCTAGATCTTAAAGCAAGACTGAAAACAAACCTCTCAGTTACAAGATTATATAGTTTTCCACTTGACCTCAGGTCACAATTAACATTTTCTATTTTTTTTTAAAAATATTAAAAAGACTAATGGAAAATAACTGTATAGAATGATCCTGATATTTATATAATGGTCAAATATACTAAGGAAATTCCAAAACCTATATCTAGACCCAAATAAACATTTACTTCTATTAATAATATATCTGACTTTAAACCCATAAATACAGAGAATAATTTAGCTATGTATTATTTGCAAAGAAAAAAAAACAAGTCAATTAAGTTTAAGCAAAAATGAACTCAGTTTTGGACAAGATCAAGTCCAACATACAATGCTACGTTACAAAAACATGTAAAGAAATATAAGATATAATAATAAAAAACTAACAATGTAAATTAAATATAAATAAAAATTATTGAAATTATTATTCACTGGAATTACAAGGTGCTTGGAATGGACTATTAAGTTGGAATTATAGTGAATGCATATAATTACATTTTGAATTATATGATTGTGATACATCAAAGGCTTAGCACACCATCACACTCCCAGTCATGGCACGTTAGCATTTTCGATACTGCAAGCATATCAACATATTCAATATAAGATCATATTTGGAATAAAATTAAAAGTCGTTCGGAACTTCATACATTTGGACTTGAGAGTGAACTTTTAGGACCATTTGGGATTTGATTCGCAATATCGTAACTTCTTTTGAAATTTTCATTTTATATTCTGGAGAAATAAATTATTTGTTAAATTTTACAAAACTTGTTAGTTTTCGCTCCTTTCTATTACTTAGTTTAAAACCAAAACGTCGTAACACCATGACATTACACAGAAAGAATGCTGATTATAATTAAGGAAGTAAACATTACTAAGTCTTTACCTCTATTTTGATTGTCATAATGGGTGATATTCATAAAGGGACACAAGAGCTTCTTATAGTCTTTGATATGACACTTTGCCTTTATGTGATAAGTCTTCTAGTGAAAATGAGTAGTGCGGTATTGTTAATATTCCTCTCCATTGTGGTTGTCATCCGACATTGTCTCTAGACTCGTGAGAGTCGGAAGAGTGCCTTCTTTACCCATTGAGTGTATTCGTTTATTACTAGGCAATGACTTGGTTGGAGATGATGTTTTAGTCTATAAACTTGTAACTGACAAGCCTTCTTGGATCAGAAATTTAATCTTGTTGAGATTGAAAACCCTGCTTTATGCATAAATTATGCATCCAGTAATTACGATTTGCTTTAGGAATATTTCCTCAAACTTTGAAGAATATGATTCGGTCATATTGGTTAGTATAGAAAAAAAAAACAGTGACGAGTATAAAGATATAAATAGCTATGTTAATCATGCAGTCATTTAGTTGTACCTACCCCACGCGATGATAACTTAAACAATGGCATGTTATCGGACTGTAGTGTCTATGTTTTAACTAATCTTGGAATGTCAGAAATCTTCATTTATCTGTTGCAGAAACTTTCACATATACAGCTAAAAGAAAAGAGAGAATTAAAACAGCTTTTATGGCATATGACAATTTGTTTCCAGATGTTCCAATACGAATGAATAAAATGTACCATTATAAGCCTGTAAAACAGTATCCTTACAGGACGAATGAGGATTGAAGCAGGAGTGTTTGTAATTAGAAATTTAATATCTGCTAGAGACTGATTTCATCGAACCAGCTTACAAATAACTTAAGTTCACCATTCATTCTTGTTCCAACCCAGGTAATATTCTCCGCATCCGTATCGACTAAAGAAAAGTAAACAATGTTAACGAAACAGATCGATTTCCAGCGTCAAACATCGATGACTGCTCGACAAAATGGAAATGCAAAAAGCAGCAGGGGGCGAACCCTACAAATTTTTGCGACAAAATCGATTAAAGCCTTAGAATGCCAAATGGAGCCTTCCAACGAAATCTCATATTTTAACCAAAAAAAAAATAAAGACCCCATTTTACAAATGGAGCCTTAGCGATTTTGTCGCAAATACATTGTCATAACCACCCTGGAAATTGCTGCCATCTACGTCGCAAATATGTTGTCATCTCACACACACACCCCTGCTGCTGATTAATACAAATGATTTGTTAGCTTTTCACAAACAGACTAATCGATAATACTTCACCACGTAGATCAATCAAATTATTTGACTGATCGGTGAGTGTAAAATTAATTCTAGTTAGTAAATCATTTTGACATTGCATATAGACTGGATTAGTCGGATTCTCAACAATTAAAAATCCGGGGGGGGGCTGTTGATGCAAATGAATAAAGAATGTAACCTTGTCGTGCTTGATTTGATTGTTCCATATTAATTTGATAACTTCCTTCGATTACATCACACGTTAAATTAAGTGCGATCACCGATGAAATATCCACATTGTTCGGTGCGATATGTCTACCGTCGCCGTCGGGAGAATTATTATGAGTGAGGATAATCGGTTTAGGTTGTTTATCTTTCCACGATTGATGAATTCTATTAAATCCTTCGTCGATAGCCAAATTGAGTAAAGTTTTTAGTTCAGGTGCGTTATATCCTGGTATTTTATAATTTGGATCATCTTTTATTTTTTTCTTATAATTTTCGGCGGAGTCAGTTTTTGAAATCGGGTTATTTTCATCAGTGTAAAGATTAGTAATCCTCGAATTAAATTCTTCCATGTCGTAGATAATTTTGTTACCTGCGGCGACTACACTAATAAACTCAGCTTGTGTGAGAAGACCGGATTTTAACGACGGTAATAACAATTTAAAATCATTATTCATATCTTTGAAGATAAAAATATCAAAATCTTCTATTGGTGGACTTGTTTCATGTATTTCTAAAATTTCACCTTCCTTTGGGATATAATTATTATAAAATCGTATTGTAAAAGAACCTTCATACAGATATCTCTTTGTAAAGTTTATATCGAGGAGGGTTTTATATCCTTTTGATGGATTTTCAGGTCCTATTTTATCAGTTATGTAATCAGATTTCACAGGTTCTGGCGTGGAAGTGCTAGCACTTCTAGGTGGATTTTCAGGCCAACCTAATACCGTCCTTATTGAACTGTTATAAATATCTACAACATACCCAGGAGAGCCTATTTCAATTGTAGATGATAGTGTTGGTTCATGAACTGTTATCGCAATTTTTGATTCTTTTCTAGTAATGGATTTTATTCTACGTTGTAATTCATTATTAATTTGCTCAATTTGATAGGATCCAGTTGGTATTGAAACAACGTTCCAATCTGGAGTGTCATCTTTTTTATTTCTATATGCAAATACCAGAGAATTATTAGGTCTCTGACCGCGAAATGGAACCGATCTGATATTAGGCCAACTATGATACACTCGTAATTTTGCCAACGCGATTTCCTTTACTGAAACAGGGGAAGGAAAATTCACACTGAATTTAGGGTTTGTTGACGATATTGATATCATGCTTGTTTTCCGCGGAGTGGTATTTTCTGCTATCCGCTGAAGTAGTTGAATCTCTTGCGACATTATTATTATTATTTACAATGTCTAATTTTGCAATAGATGAAAAAACGCTAGCGTTTTTAATCGTAGTATCATAAATACGTATCATCGCGGAGAATTCGTCTTCGGTAATTATCGTATCATCAATCGATGATGACATCAACGAGGATAATTGTGAGTAACCGTTAGATACTGCTTGATGTTTTACTATATAGTCGTTATGTTTTTCTTGAGAACAGGATGATATATTTTTAGTAATAGCATTTGCAATTCCAGCAAATGTTGTCACCGCGGAAATAGCAATTGGGACAGCAATCGGAGCTACCATTGTTACTGAAGATAGTATAATACCAGCACCGGCCATTATACCAGATACTGAGTATACTGTAACATCAATTGCGGTAATTCTCCTGCGATACTTTTTAATTTCTATTTCATACTCATCAATGAGTGTTTTGAGTTTTGTTAAGAACTCTTTGACGGTATCATAGCGATATTGCGATGATGGAATCATATTATTTTAAAACCTCAAGTGGTTTCTAATTGTTAAAAATTCTAATTTAGATCAGCTACAAACTCCATGTACCATACAAATGATGTCTTATTTAAATTAGGATAAATGCTTGTTATTGTAAACCGTTTGTATTCATCCACGTCAATAGTCGTTGAAATCACGTTGTTGTATCCATATGAAGTCGATGATGATATATTAAACTGATTCAGTGACACTATTGTTAATCGATAAATACCCTTGTTTGACACAGTGAGAGTTATTGTATTCTTTTTAGGTTCCCAATCTAATGATCCAGAGAGAACTGTGTATACCATATTTATGATATTCCTCTCATGAGGAATCTTTATTTTTTCAAGTAGCGGAAGATTGTCTGTTTTAAATTTTGTAATATCCTCGATAGATTTTTTAATATTACTAATGTTATCTCTAATAATATTAAATCCAGCATCATTAATATTTTTAATATTGGATTTAATTTCATCAAAATTGGATTTAATTTCAGCGAGAGATGGAGAGGTTACCGCTGGTGTTCCAAAAAATTTATTGATAATATTTCTACGAAGGGAAGTATACGTTGTTATAAGTTTTTCAAGTTCTTCATTTAAATTTTTTAATGCATCTGTGATTGTAGAAACAAATACACCTGGTTTGAGTTTTCCATCATTTGAATATAACACTATTGTATCTTCAACGACGTCGCATCTTCGTATTAAGACATCATCCAATGAAACATTACTAGATTTCAATTTGCCCTGGCGATCTTGAAATACAACTATTTCCCCAGGATCTACACTTGACAAATTTAATGTCTCGGCGATTTCATCTTCAATTATTTTTTTTACATTTTCGACAGCGAATTTACTATCGGTTTCTGTTTTTTTTTTTTTTTTTTGATTCTGATAAAGGTCGTCCCCAAATATCAATCATTATACGAAAACGCTACGTTTTTCTAAAACATAACGCTATCGTTTTTGCCATTGCCTGCTAGTATATTCATTAACAACAACTTGTGGTGGTTTCCTTGGAAATCTAGATATCTCTGCAAGGACGTTTAATACTTCACGACCGCATATCGGTGGATCATTTAACTGTTGTGTTGGTAGCGTGGAATAAAAAATTGGAGATGACTTTGTTATTGTGGATACATATCGCATGAATTCTTTTGGTGGAGCTAAACCATATGAATCAAAATATACAATTCCACGTGGATCAATTGCATATGCGACCCAATGAGTTCCTTTTCCGCTGCTGTTATCAAGATTGATAATACCCGTTTCATTTTTAATTGGTTTTGACGGTAATTGATCTCTCATGAAAACTCCTCTAAAGTTTTTTATTGATAATGATTTTACAGCATCAATTAAATCAAAATTGGACATTGGTGAAAATCCTAGGGATTTTTCCACTAATAAACCGTTCCTGGTATTCTTAGGCCCGTGCCCTTGTACCAATTGTGTGGAGTTCCTGGTAGTCTTAGACCCTTTCCTTTTTTTTATAGCCATTCCCAGTAGCTTTTTTCAGGGCTATTCCTGCAGAAGTACCAACGGCTCCTAACGCTGCCGCCTTCGCAACCGCTGGGGCAGCCGCTGCAATCAATGCTGGAATAGCAGCTAACAGCGGAAATATACCACCTGATTTTATCATACTGGCGATTGCTGCTTTCGAAAAATCAATTTGAACTCCACGTTTGTTCTTTAGCGCATCATTGAAATGTTTTATTTGACGAACTGTCAATGATAAATTATGTGCACCACCGGACATTTGAGTGGGTTTCAGCGTTATTGTGGTTCCACATTCTTTAGCCGACTTTGATTTCAATTTCTTGACCTGACCATCAGTCAACTGGACATTAACAATACTATATGTCATTCTATTCTAAAATGTAATTTACACTTTCAATTGATCTTATTGTGAAAATCCTAACTACATGTTTTCCACTGGTGCATCAATAATTCTCATTCGTCCGCCAATTCCTTCTAACAACATTGATTTATCACTGAGAATGACAGCAACTGCTCTATAATCAGCTATACCAGCAGGGCGTTGTACCCGAGCTTGGAAGTATATATCAACAACAGATTGTCTCATCATGTCAAGATGTTCCAATGAAAAGTAATAAATCAGATAGTGTTTTTCAAAATCAATTTGCGATATTTGCAAACCAGTATCAACATTTTGATCACGACCCATATACGACAATATTCTATGATATACACGTGCTATGTCGTTGTTTTCATAATTAAGCTGTACAATCTCTGCTGGCTCTTGTTGTCCGTTTATTCTCAACGAAACTTCACTTACCCCTAATTTATCAAATATCATATGACTAGATAATTGACGACCCACTCGATTTGCATCCTGTAACGCTATAAAGATATGACGTGGAGCTGAAACACCTTGTTTTGATGCTAAGTGCCATGTAAATGTGCCATTTACATTATCCTGCTTCGTATCAGTCGTTGTTGTTAGCCAACTTAGCAATGATTTTCCACCTGTGTCCATAAACGATAGTAATTGTTGCTCTATTGTAACCGCTGGTGTCAAGACGGGCATCCATAGAACCAATTTATTTAAATTGACTTTACCATCATCAACACCATTAGCACGCCAGATTGCATCATTGTCATTCCCCTTTCGCATTAACACGACTGTATGCTTTGCTCCATAGATGACTTTTCTGACATTTCTACAGAATCCGAATATGTGATGTAACGGAATTGCACATGAAAACCGTCGATGTTGTCCTTTCAATGCTCTTTTTCGTGTTGCAAATTCTAGATTGAAATTATCATTGACCCTTTTTAAAATGTCGAATTCAGCGCCTGGTCTAATTTCACGCTCTGGATTAGCTGCGAGTTGTTGATCAACTTCTGCAGTATCTACCGCAGTTCGTACTTTTATAAACTGAAAATGGTCAGCATGATCAGAAGTATCCTTAGCAAACATCATAGACGGACCAGCCGACCTTGTATAATCATCAGAATATCTCGCAAGTCCGATTATTGTTGTTGCAATATCAACATCTTGTTCTATTGATTCAATTTCTTTTCCATCAATGATATATCTTGCACTGTTAAATAGCGCCATAATGCCATTATTTACGAAACCAACTCGGATATTTGGGTTATCCCCATATGGTGTATCAGCTGCAACATTTGTTACAAGCTCTCCTTCTACTTCAATAAACGCTTCACACGGCAAAAAGTATATACTTGTATCTTGAACGTGAAGTTCAACTTTTCCTACTCGTTGATTAGGCTCTCTTGCAGGATAGGCATAATACTGATAGTTAATTTTAGAATTATCTTTATTCACCGGTGCTGCCATATCAAACGCTGGATCAGCGATTTTTTCAAATGCCATTTATACTAAAACACTATCGTTTTTCTAAATGTAATAATGCTATCATTTTCTTTTTCGTCTGACATTTTTTCGATTTCCTCCAAGACCGCTTCCCGCTATCATACTTGCAATATTACTACTATCTGGTGAAGTCATTGCTAATGATGCTAGTTTTTGTTCCACTGCGTTATTTATCACTTTACTGACATTTGTAGGCATCGTTGTTGTTGAAGGTAGCGGTGTTGAAACTATTTGTGGTGGTTTTCGTCCGAATCTAGATTTCACCAATGACGTTATTCTATTTTTTGCGGTAGAAAAGGCCGTTCCTGCAAGATCTCCAACAGCGTTAATTCCCTTATTACGAATAACATCAATGGCTTTCATCGCTAATTGTTTAGCAATTGGTGCTACTTTTGGGGCTATTCTTGTGAATAAAACCGCTATGGTATTTCCAAGGCCGTCTCCATAGTATGCCTTATAAACGGGCAATCTTGAGTTTACTACATATACGTTTGTTGGTTTATTGTGGTTATAGTGTACTATCATCTTATTTGAAATGACTTTGTAATTTCTAAATGCAAGCATTTAGAAATTTCAATCGCTATAATAACCACTAAATTCCCCTGGAATTCCGTCCATTAACTCATCCAAGAGTTCTCGATACGTATGAATATCAATTATCCCACCTTGGAATAATCGTCTGCAAATATCAAATGCTTCATTAGTTATTTCGACTGAGATATTCCCAGCTCGCTTACCTCCCATAAGAACCTCAAGTCGTGATATATCATTAATGATATTACTAGGACACATATGAGAATCATGATGAGAACTTCCATAACCCTTTCCTGAAGTACTTGCTAGTTCGGAAACGTTTTGAATTTCTGGAGATTGTCGACCTTGACCTCGACCTCGACCTCGACCTCGACCTCGTCCTCGACCTTGTTGTTGTTCTTTTCGTTGTTCTTTTAGTTCTTGTTGTTCTATACCATACCTATTAACTCCCATTTGAAAAGCTCTGTAATTCAATGTATCCTTTTTTAATTTGCCGGAGATTTCTTTATTAATTTTAAATAACCAATCCACCCAGTCATCTCGTTTTATTGTGATTTTTTTATACTCGTCTTTTAAAAATTTCCCCCTGTTATAATAACTTTTTACAGCGATTCACCAAATGACACATAGTCTTCATTTTTCAGCAATTGAATTTGTTTGATTACTTCTATAGCTTCATCAGTGAATTTCTCGTTAAAAGGAACACTTTTTCAGTATCAATATTACCCATTTGTTGTATTTCTCCCTGAGTTTGTAACTCACCTGAAAGCTGTTTTATCCCCTCCTGAGTTTTTTTAGTTTCTGTAGCAATCTTTCCTAATACATTAATAATAGGTACTGCTCCCTCTTTAGGGATGTCGCCGTATATAGCACGTTCTGTTGCAAGTTTCATATCTTTAGTGGCTTTAGTTACAGGGGCAAAAAGTTGTTCACTCCCAATAGAAAAGTCAGTCTGCGCTTGCTGTCTAAGTTGTAGTTTATCTCGCACGTCATCTCGAATTGGTATAAACTTTTTCAGTAATGCTAACCTCTCGCGGGCTAGTCTGGTAGTTAATGCTTCTGATGTCATTATTGGAAATGCTAACGTTTTTTCAATTGTGGGTTTCAATGCTTGCATTTTCAGACTCATCAATCAAACGTCTTATAGATTTCACTTTCAAAGAAATCTCTGACCGAACTTGGTACTGTTCCCCGAGTTTCTTTCTAATTGCTTCAACTATACTAAATAGCCGAATGAATAAATTAATATCATTGTTATACAAAGAAGCATTAACCGCTTTTTGGATTCTTTTTATCAGTGAATACATTTTAGGTAGAACATATCTTCCATGTTTCAATTGTATATCAATTTGTTCAAATTCATTCAAAAGTCTGTCTTCATTCAAAAATTCAGAAAGTACGATTCCTTGATTTCTTAAATTTGATATTTCTGTGATGATAGATGTAATATCTTGAAATTCCATTTATTGAATATTATTACTAATGTATTTTCTTATCTTTAAAATATTTTTATCGAAGATATTCATATACAAAAAAAAAAACATATACAATGCCTGTCTCTTCCTCATTCGAGTTCCGAGGCAAGAAAGGCATACATTAAAGACTTATACAATACCCTAACTCCCCAATCGAGTTCAAGGGCGGGTTATATGGGTATTAGACGTGAAATCCAAGTGATTTCTTTACAAACATTGAACATATAACATGAAGCCTCATTTGGAAACCTCTTTCGCGCCAAACGACGTCAAAGAGGCCCAGAGGGGGGACAGCACATTCTTGGAACTCATTTAGTGCCTTCGCATTATATAAGCCCAAGGGCCACAAACATAGATCTCCCAATTGGAAGCTCTAACGTAACAAATGCTATATTAGGTCTTCCGGAAGATATGTTGTGGGGGGGACAGTACATTACATATAGGATGATTATATATACAATGCGATTATATATATATATATACAATGCGATTATATAGGATGATTATATATACAATGAGATTATACTAGGGACAGCACATTACATATAGGATGGTATGATAGGATGGTATGATAGGGACAGTACAGGACGATACAAACATGAAACGACGGGGCGGACCTACACCCAATCTACCAATCAAAAGCAACCCAAGAAATTAACCATGGTTGCAGTTGAAAAAATTCAACCACACCATGTCAATGGCGTGGGAGTTTTGATTGGCAAATTGGGCTTCATTTAAAGCCCCAAACTTATTACGGCTCATATTATATATAAGGTGATAATAAGACCAGTATCGATAAGCGAGTGTCAATTTATTTCCCTAGCATTTCATAGTGAAAATTGTGTAGTAATTTCAATGGAAGCTAAATATTTAAATAAAACATTAAAACAAGAAATACAACTGTTAAATAATAGCAATTTTTTATTAATTTCTATAATATTACGATTAAATAATCGTAATAATAATGGATTTACATGACGAGATAACTCTGTCATGGGGATCCCTGTTAATTCAGGACATCTGCTATTTCTTGAATGGTTCGAGAATAATATTTTTCTGTGTCATTGATAATTTTATTACATGTAGCGCTACCACACTAAAAAAACTAAATTACATGTAATGCGCTTTACTATTTTGACCCTCACATACAATCTATTTTATTTATAATTACAAAGTCATTTCATTTTCATACAAAATATAAACAGCGCTGTTAACGCTGTCTTTGTAATTGGGATTTTTAAAAAATCTATTAAAAGAACCTTGACCCAGTGTCTTGTGTTACACGCGCGCGTTTCGGTACAATAACCATATTTACTATGTGGCTGTTCCGGCTGTTCCAGTTATTGTCATTTACTTTTTTAATGCATATATAGGTGGATATTGCGAATAAATATTGAAAAAAAAATATATGTACACAATGATATTAACGCGCGAAACGTTTTTAGTGTTTTGCCCTATGGAAAATCGACTACTTTGCCCTATGGTAATTGATCTGAATTGTAAAATCATGCAAAAATGACTAAAATAGCATAACTCACTATTGAGAGTTATCTTGTAAATAGGAAAACTTTATTCTATGTCCATTTTTCTTTGAGATAGCTGTTTGATAAATCCCTTCAGCAACTCTTCGTACTGAAGGCATACATTTTCCAAAATATTTCCCTGCAGCATTTATTGATTGAAAAATTCTTTTTTCATTCGTCGCTGTATTAAATGACTGTACTGGTCTCTTTCCAACTGACTTACAAGTCCCTGTATTTCCTCTTTTTGTAATCTCTCTTTGAGAAATGCATTGTAAATTGGAAATCGCGTTATTTAAGGGATTGGAGTCAATATGATCAATAACATTACCATCTTTAATCAATCCATAAAATGCTTCATAGACAATTCTGTGAACGTAATAGTTCTTTCTTCCAGCAGTAAATTGCAAGTATCCTTGATTATTAACACAACCAATTGGCTTTTTCAGTCTACAGTGTCTAACATCACCATCAGCAGATATTTCATAATTAACAAGTATTGGATGTGGTATGAATTCTTGCTCCATTTATATAATAATACTATTTGTCTAATTCATTATTTGCTTTAATTATAAATCTATTAATGTAGTCTTGAGGGGTTTTTATGATTTTGTCTTTGACAGAGTCATGATTAGGGTCAATGATAGCGTTTTTTATTCGTTTATCATAATAACGTTTCAATTCTCTAAACCGCTTACCCCCACAATTGATACATAATTGTGATTTTCCTCTCACACCCACCCAACAATTTATGCATGGTGCCGGGCCTGTCGAATTATTTCTGACACTCTGTAAGTGATATCCACAGAATTCACCTCTACACGATTTATTACATGGAGTTACTGATCCAATCATAAGCCATTTGCAGTGATTCATTATATATAAACAAAATTTTCTATTTAAATACTTGTCTTATTTATATAAATGAAGAATTCAAGAGATTATCGGCAATCAAGCCTTGGAAAAATATTAAATTCAATCTTGATAGAACTCTTGAAGATGTACCAAAAGAGAGAATAAATAATAGAAGTCTGATTAGAAAAATACGAGATTGTGTTAATGAGTTTAAACAGGACGGTGCATCACACACCTGGTCAACATTTAAAATTGATGGTGTTGTTGATGCTAGAATGAATGATGAAACAGCAGCTATGATACTATCACAACTTGGCAATAAAAGGTATTTTCTCAGAGTGAAATTCATTATCAATTTAGAATCGGGCGATTGGTTTATAAGAGACAAATTTGAGCCAATTCTCAAAGATAAGACAACAGTCATTGTTAGCCGTGATTCCAGACCAGGGCTGTTAACTGGAATTGATAAACCATACTATGAAAAAGCGTATCCAGAAACAGCGATTGTTTATGGGATGTATCCGTTAAATAAGAAACCTGACATTGGAAAACTAGCACCAATGAAACAGTCAACGTCAGTGGAAAAACCACTCAATTGTGTGGCACAACGTGTCATAGAACACTTTACAAATACACTCCGTGGGAATAAATTAACCGATCTAAGACGTAAAAAAATAGATCAATGGGAGCTAACAGTGAAAGAGAACAGAGCAACTATTCCCGATATAGCTAGATTGGAAAAGTCGTTGAGATTTCCGATAACCGTTTCAACGATAACTGGCGAAGTATTATACGAATCGAAATACAATAAAAACGGAGCTCGAATCAAAATTATTGATCATAACAAACACGCATGGACATCCGCAGTTACAATATTCCCGCGAGACAGAACAGTGAGTATATCCCAGAAAAATTCACCAAGGATGGCATTCTCACTGAAGAAAGATTATTCGATGCTATTGCTAGTTTGTGTAAAAACGACCCTGTATCAGTATGGCTACTTCATAGTTTTAAAGATGAAGAATGTCAATTCAATCAATTTGTGAGACCTAACGGTGAATTATATCGTACTGAAAGTCTACATAATAGGATGAAAAATCTAGCAATAAGTCTCAGTGAAAACGCTAGCGTTTTTAATGAAAAATCCGAAGATTACGAACAGTTACTTCCAAATTGTTTTACAATTCCATCGGTTGCAGCTCATTTTGCAAGAAAGAAAAATAATTGGAAACCAACACGAAAAGAGTTTTTACAGGATGTTCAATCCAGCTGTCTGGAATATTATCATGGCGGTCTATTGAACGTTATGTACAATCGTGAAAGTATGATATCAGTTGATATCGTTGCCTGTTATCCAGGAAGTTTTCTAGGATATGGATTCGCTGGTGAGTATTTTAAACGGTTTGGACATCCCACACATGAAATGACTCGCGTTGCTATTAATGGACCACTGCCTGATTTTGATTTGACCGGTTTTGCTTGCGTAGTATCATTTGAATTCGTTGAAGGACTTCATCCGTGTTGTTATGTTTGGATTGGTAGACACATGGCTGAAAGGATGTGGTTACCAATAGTGTTATTGCGATATACGATTGATTGTAAAATGTTAGTTTTGTTGATTGTCAGCGAAGCGATTATCTCATATCAAAAACAAACCAATGTCTGGTTACCAGAACCAGAATGTCTTGATAGTATAATCGATAAGTCTAGAAAACATATTGATGCTGACGAGGAGTACATCATTGAATGGTCAAAAAAGATATTTAATCAACGAAATAATGAAGCAAAGGATCTTGGCCGAAGAATAATCGGTAAATTTACACAAGGTGGAAAAAAATTCAACTTTAAAAGACAATCCTCACGATTGATTATAGATGATGCCGAATACGACTTCGTTATTAAAGATGCAGTAGAGAAAAATAGATACGCAAATTGTAAAACAGCCTTTTTGTTCAATAAAACAAAGTTAGGTAGAATTGTTACTTACAGTGATGGAGAAAGCTCTGCATATCTACATTTGAGAGCTTCTATGCTGGGTTATGCATCTATCAATTTATTTGCAATGATAAATAGATTTCCTAGTATAGCAGTTAGAGTTGCAATTGATTCAATGTATGTCGATAAAAAAATATATCAAAGAGGTAACTAAATTTACTAATAGCGAAGAGACTTGGGGAACATGGCGAATTAAACATGAAATACAATGCAATTATTCTGAATCAGCAGACGTTGAGATTAAAAGCAGTTACCTGCAGAACGATAATTCTATCAAAGAAAAATCCGAAGGATTTTCTATGTCTAAAGCACCACCGATATCAGATCCAATTTGTAGATATAAAACAGTTTATTTAAACGGTTGTGGTGGATCTGGAAAGACAACACGTGCGATAGAATTATATCGAGAGAGAACGTCCATGAATGTACTTACACCAACCCATAGACTAGCGAGAGAGATCAAACAAGGAAATCTTGAAGCTTGCACGTATCATAGTTTTTTTCGATACAAGGGTGATGCTTGGACTCCTGAGCGAATGGGTGAGAAATTTATTCCAGCGGTTATTATTTGGGATGAAGCATGTACTGTTTCAGAAGATGTATTAAAAATGTTTCTTGATTGGTTATTGCAAAATAATACAAAAGTTATATTGTGCGGCGATCATGGTCAACCACCACCATTTGTTGGTAGAAGTCCACATAATTGGTTAAAAGGATTTGTTGATTATTACGAAGCAATTGATACTTACTATAGAGCACTCGATGAGCAGTTACGTGAGTTTAAAAAACTAATTAGATTACAACACGATAGAATTCAATGTGAAGTAGCGCGTGAAATAATTTCTGAAACACCTATGAATGATTTTTGGGAAACATGGAGACCAAATGATTTTGTAGTAGCAAGTAGAAAGATAGTCAGAGACGCACTTCAGAAAAAGTTGTTTGAGCTACACAAGAAAACATTCCCAACGTTTCCAGTACCGTTGTGTTATAGACCATTGGATACACGAAAGCAGAATATTGAAGTTGAAATTCCAAGCCAGACGGAGAAACAGATTCTAGTGTTAAATGATATTGTGCTAGTTGATATTAATACTGTAGAAGATACATTATGCGCTGATAAATCACCATGGACGCTTGGTTATGTAACAACAATACACTCGTCACAAGGATTAACCATCACGGATACAATTGTTTGGATAGTTGATAATCGCATTGAATGGTCAAATTTAGTCTATCTCGCAGTGTCCAGAGTACGACGAATAAATCAACTACGAAGGATTGTTTTCGATGATGATTTTAATGCAAACGATGACAACACTGATATTAGCATCATTAATAAAAAAAACTCTCTGGTTACAAACAGCAGGACAAAAAAAACAACGAGAATTTGATATTGATGCTGAAGTAATAATCGCATTAAAAGAACAACAGAATAATCACTGCGCCAGTTGCAATTGTATAATGCACTGGCAGTATTCGGATAAAGACCCTCGACAATTCACCGTAGACAGAAAAAATAACAATCTTGGTCATGTCAGAAACAATGTGATGTTGACCTGTCTTGAATGTAATAGACGTAACGGAGCTAGTTAAGACCATGTGGCGGTAATTGAGTATCGTCCGGAATGACTTGTAGTTGTTCGCGTGTAAAACCACGCTGAGGTGCAGTTGAATCCAATCTGTAGATTGGAGGTCTACCAGTTGATCGCGTTATGGTTGAAATTTTATGCGTAGTAACACTCCATATAGGATCAGTAGCTCTTCTTTTACCACCTTCAAGCTCTCCTGGTTCGTATAAATATCTCACAGTAACATCACCGAAAAGTGGCTGAGTGCTAACCCGCTGTGGTTGTTCGGGAATATATTTTTTTATTGCAATATTTGGTTTCATATTAATAGTTCGAGTAATCTCGTTATTTAACGCTGCAACTACACTCGGTAACCTTTGGACCCATTCACGAGATCGTTTTTCTTGGATGAATTCTTTTGCATATTGATATCCAAATAACCGTTCTGCAAGAGTTCGATTAAATCGTTCTACAATTGCCTGATCACGATGTAACGCAGTATGTCCCCGTCGTATTGCAACATTATGAGTTTTCATTGTTGTTAGAACAGCACCTTGAAACTCTTTGCCAGGATCAACTTGTAATAGATTTGGCCATTTTAGAGGACCTCGTCTATAAATCCTTTCAAATGCAGAAGCGACTTCAGAAGCTGACTTTGTTTTTAATGGTTCTGCTTGTTTAAATCGACTCGCAATATCAACTACAGTTAGCGCGTATTTGTAACCATGGTCATGTGGTAAAAACAATAAATCAGCCTGATGAACTTCATTGGGTACGGTAACATCAAAATGAGAATAATTAATTTGTTTAGGCGGTGGTAGATAAATTTGCCATATAGCTTGTTTGGATAACCAATCTTTCGCAGTGGACTTTTTCACTTTTGCAACGTTAGCGAGTTTACTGATTGCTGCTTTACCCCTCCAGTATCCTTTTGGAGAATAATAAATAGATTCCATACTATAAAAACACTGGTGTTTTTAATTACCAGCACCTAACACTAATTTGCCTTTCATAGCTGATTTGACCAACCATGAAGCCAATTTTTCTTTGAAGGATTTATCGGGAATAGCATTTAACGCATGAATTAATTTTACATCCGCGAGATGTCTTTGTTGCAAATTATTGCTTTTATATGCAACATCATGAGCATGACATGCCTTATCAATAGCATTTATCGGATACTCACCAGGCCGGGGCTGATTTTGATCATCAAGTCTGATATCTAATCTCGTTCCGGGACCACAGTAGCTATAACCTGGAAGGTGTTTTTCTCCGGGGTATTTTGCCCATGGGGTTCCGGTGAGTTTTCCAATTTTTGCGGCAATATCACCTCCGAGTTGCTTTTTTTTAAAAATCGAAATTTTTTTGTACCACATGTTACACACTTACCAGTAAGCGCTAGTCTATTGTTTTTAGTTGTAATGGTTGTCAGATCGGTTGTATCAGTACGCTGTTTACATTTAACACAATATAGATCCATAATTTATATATAGCGTTATGAATATAATTGATTTTTCAGCGACTAAAAAAAGAGAACCTGTGAAACACAACGCAGCGCTTCCGAATTCTGTCCGTGCCATTATAATTGGACCATCTGGATCGGGTAAAACACAATTGCTGCTTAATTTGATAATACGATTTATGAAGTGGGATAAATTATATTTAGTTGCCCCATCTGTAGATGATCAACGGTGCTATGAAGTACTAAAAGATTATAATGAAAATGCATCAGAAATTAAAGGTGAAAGTGTAATTGACTTTATTACTGATATTAATGATGCACCATCAGTAGAAGATCTCGATGGAGACATAAACAATCTTGTAGTGTACGATGATGTAATGTTAGATAATCAAAAGAACCCTGCTAGAATATTTTCCCGAGGTAGGCATAAAAACACTGACGTGATATATGTCACTCAACGATATACTCAAATTCCAAAAGTGATTCGCGATAACTGCAATATTCTTGCTGTATTCAATGGCGTTGATACACATACGCTACGAAATATTTGGCAAATATGGTGTTCCGATATGGACTTCAATGGATTTAAAAATTACTTTAGTCATGCTCAGTCTGTCCCATATGGATTTATAACAATAAATTTACACGACCCTCGATCACGATATCGTATTGGACTTGATCAAATATTCGATTAAATAATTTGTATTGATCAGCAGCAGGGGGGTGAGATGACAACATATTTGCGACGTAGATGGCAGCAATTTCCAGGGTGGTTATGACAATGTATTTGCGACAAAATCGCTAAGGCTCCATTTGTAAAATGGGGTCTTTATTTTTTTTTTTTTTTTGGTTAAAATATGAGATTTCGTAGGAAGGCTCCATTTGGCATTCTGAGGCTTTAATCGATTTTGTCGCAAAAATTTGTAGGGTTCGCCCCCCCCCCCTGCTGCTCAAAATATGTCAAGAAGTTTGACCTATAGAAAGAATTCTGGCAAATTCCACATGCAAATGAAATTTCGGCATTTGTAACTCCAGATGGAATTTGGTCTAAAAGGTTCTCCTATAACATTCCTGCGTTTAATGAACTTGATTACACCTGCTCTAGATAACAATGACGCTTACAACGATGACGTCATTATCTACAACAATACCTGAAAGAATTTTGGAAATAGGTTGGAAATTCTTTAATTGACTGAAATTGAAATTTGACATTTAATTGATTAAAAGCGGGGTTTTCCGGGCTTCTGTTACATTTTAGGACATATTGCATTACACGGCTAAATTAAATCTATAGAAGTTAAGGTCAAGTTTATCTCTCAATTCCCCGTGCTTATCACTACAAAACAACTTATTCGATTTTTGGGTACGGTTTAATATTATCTTAAATTATGCTCCAATATTTCAATAATTGCTAAACACCTGACCAATACGTTGAGTAAGAAATCCAAGTGTCATTTGTCTGAAAAATGTCACGAAGCTTTTGATAAATTAAAGACCATATTTCTGAGTGTACCACTTTTTTCACATCCAAATTTCAGTCAATCAGTGAAAATATCTATTGATGCAAGTGATATGGGAGTTGGCGGAGTATTTATTCAATTAGACAAAAATTGTTTGGATCATCCAGTGTGATATTCATTACATGATTCCTTTCCAATTAATAAAATGATAGAGTATTGTTATTACTTCTTGCCACGACATACAAATGTGTCCTTTAGTATGGACATTTACAATGATTACAGTTGGCTTACGACAATAAAATCAAATACAATTGTTCATTTAAGATTAAAACTAACATAATACGATCATATATTCAACACATTCATAATACGACTCATATATCCGTCACACTCGTAATACGACTATTATATATTCGTCACACTCGTAATACGACTATCATATATTCGAGCAGAGAGCAATCATATCGTCAAAAGAACATTATGGTAATTTAGAAAGTATTTACTGACGTTTAGTGGCTTAATGTTATTTTAGATAAGTCCCCCAAAGGCGTCATACTAAATTACTGTAAAACCTTCATAAAAGACATATGCATGCACAGATCCATAGGATCACGATCTTAATTCTCTGCAGTGCGCCTCTGAATATGAACATTGTAAAATAATACCATGATAAAGTAGTTTTTGATATACATATTTAGAATGTGATGTCACCAAACATAATGAATCGGCTGTTGTATTTTTTTTTATTAAGATACAACTAATTTTTCAATGAAAAGAAAATTTATGTACGAAGTAAATTCAAAGAACGATATTTTTTATAACTGGTGGTTGCTCAGAAATTTAGTATTCCCTGGATGATATTTATGATTTGCCATCACAAGCTTTAAATAACATATATGCTTTTAATTAAAGTGATTTCTGCTTTGCCATTTCGCGCTCAAAAGTTGTTCACCTAGTAATCTTCATACCCAACAGGTCTTGACTTAATTACTATCAATTCAAACAATATAGCCTGGGACGCTGTATTATGCGGTACATAATGTTGTTATCGGTACACAATTTAACCAATCTGCTATTGCTGCATTTTTACAAATTGTAAAGTTTCTCTGATTTTTCCTCTTTTTATTTCCATAAGAAATGTCGGTCAATCCAATCGAGTTAATATAAATAAAACTGCATATGCCGGCTTGACCAGATTACCATGCTATGGGGAACAACTCTATATTATCGCGGTATTTACCTAAATTATGTATGGTAGCACCCACATATTATAATAAACACAAATTTGAAATTGGTGATAAGATCTAACGTCCACACTTGTACTGGCTGAAAGTTTTTACGAAAATAAAGGATTTAATGACTAAATTGAATACACTAATGTCAGTTAAGTTGGAACCATGATAACTAAAGTAGTAAAAAAATATGTATCACTTTCTCTGAATTAAGTGCAATGTGGGCAGAGAAATGTGTGTGTGTGTGAGTGTGTATATATATATATATATATATATATATATATATATATATATATATATATATATATATATATATATATATATATATATATATATACATATACATATATATATATATATATATATATACATATACATATATATATATATATATACATATACATATACATATATATATATATATATATATATATATATATATATACATATACATATATATATATAAATATATATATATATATATATATATATATATATATATACCGTAAAAAAAGTGTTAAGGAGATGCGCATTTAGTTTAAGCACGAAATAATTAGTCCATTATTAGGAGCAAACGTCACGGAGAGAAAGTGTTAGTGAGTTTCTAAGATGCCATGGCCAATGAGTAGCGAAGCCAGACCTAATCCGCATGACTGTCCCTGTACTTTATAAAAACTAGTGGTGTACATCGGTGTGGTGACTGCATGGGCAGTATTTATGGTAGAAAACCGATAAATTACACCATGGAATAAATGAGAAAGGACTCAGAAGATACCGTTTCTGTTGCCATAGTGACAAATGTGATGTAGGTTTACTGGCGTGATGTGCCTTTGAAACGGTAGATCGACTGGCCTCAGGTGGGCAGTTAAAATAGTCCCTTGTGTTAGGGATAGTTGTCGAGTTTCTACTGTGTGAACTAATAGCGGAACGGAAAGTTAATGTAGAGAAACCGTGCGAATGTGCGGTTGAATAATATTTGGAATGTTGTAAATAATGTGGTCTTATATTGATTATTGTAAAATTTATGTATAGAATGGACACGTCGGGCTTTCCAACTTACAACTGAAGTTGTATAGAAGTCTTTGGAAATATGGAGTAAACTTATGACTTCTAGCGGGATTCGAGCCAGGGTTTTGACACCGCTTGGTCAAGCAAAAGACCCCTGGCTTGTAACAATACGAATAAATCAATTATTAATAATATTATTATTGACATGTTACTAATTTGAAAAGTAATTTAACTATCATTGCTTTCCTTTTTATGTTGCATAAGTAGGCTCATTAGCAGCATTGTGTTAATTTGGGTTCATAATAGCTACCATAAAATCAGATTGAAACCTTGACCTTGTTATGACATGTACACATCATCATGACATGACCTATAATCATCAAACATCAGACGATACACTGAATATATTTCATAATCAAATCCAATACAGGTATAGCAAGTTTGACTAGAGTTTTGTTTACGGTGATCAACGTAATTGCATTCACTTTACAAAAAAAGTGATGTTCATTCTTTTTTCATTGTAAACTTTATAAAAATGTTGACATTTTAGATGAAATTGCGCTATAAGATATTTGCGTCCTTACTGGCTACAGTGTTTACATGCGTAAACAACCGCTAGACGACGCGTGTCCAAAATTAATCGGAAAATTCCATTTCCCGCGATAATATAGAGCCTGCGATAATATAGCGTTGGACTATATATCCATATCGACAGACCTGCCATGACTACCAACCTATCTGCAGTCATACCTAGCTACATACCTTGGCTTCCAACTTCCTTACCAATTGTTTACACTAATACATTATAACTTGAACTCGTGCCATACAAATACATTAATTTGTTTATTTTGAATTTATTTTCTTTAAAGCATATACTCTCTCGCTCTTTGCGTTCGTTCTCTCAACGTTGTATAGTTCCGCTATTGAACGATTAAGCTATGCCCTATCCTCAGCAACAGAGTCATTGGAAAATATTCTCGAAAAAATTTCTGAAACTTTACTGCCTGATTACAAGATTACTTCAGATCTTGCGTTAAAGAAAGACTTGAACACATGAAGATATATTCATGAAGATATAATTTTCGATGGCAAAAATCAGGTGAAAGTTACAACATGTTGCTGGCGATCTATGAGGTTGAACAGACATCCTGACAAACTAGAAGATAACATTTTGCTAGAGGATGACAAATAATAATAATAATAATAATAATAATAATAATAATAATAATAATAATAATAATAATAATAATAATAATAATAATAATAATAATAATAATAATAATAATAATAAAAAAATTAATAATAATGATGATGAGGAGGACTTTATATATCGCCTAACCTTTAGAAGCTCTAAGTGCTTTACAACATTTGACAACACTTAAAAAGAATAATAAACGTATATGATTACAAAAATTAAAACAATCACCATAAAATTAGAAACAGAAAAACATGCTGTAATTTTTTTAACGTAAGAATACGTTATAAAGATAATTTATTAGGTCTTTATGTCTGTTCTTGCAGTTGAAATAAGTGAGTTTTATGAGCGCTCTTTGTGTCTTTGTGTCTAAGTGCAGTGAGCAATGCGTTCTCTACGCCTTGGATGGTAGCTTCAACTTAAGCTGGATGGCTAGATTTGTATATTTGGGTGTCATCAGCATACAATTGGTGAGACACTGGATGATGATCTATGACACTTGAGAGTGGCTCAGAGTATATAATGAAGAAAAAATTTCCCAGAACAGCCCCCTGTGGAACACCACATCATTAATCAACTGGGCTTGGGTGTTTTCCATTTGTGGACACAATTTGTGTCCTATTGACCAAGTAGGACTTGAACCATAGTAAGGCCGCATCGTGAAAGCCAAATACATGCTGGAGACGGTGAAGTAATATATCGTGGTCTATAGTGTCAAATGCTGCAGACAAGTCAAGGAGAATGAGGACTGTAATCTTTCCGCTATCCAAAGCAGAGAAGGTCATTGACTACTTTCAAAAGAGCATTTTCAGTACTGTATCGAGGGCGATATGCAGACTGTACATTGCTAAAAAGACTCTTTCAATTCAGATGAGATACATGTTGGGATAGAACAACTTTTTCTATGATTTTTACATGAATGATTGATAGAAACTGGGCGGTAGTTATTTAGATCATTATGGTCAAATGTTGGTTTCTTCAGCAGAGGCTTTACAATGGCAGTTTTGTAAAATGATGGGAATTCCCCAGATGAGAGAGACGTATTAATAACATCAGTTAGTGAAGGTAATATTGGATCCAAGCACTCTAGCAGTAGTGACGTCGGAATCAGATCCAGTTCACATGACTTTGGTGTCCTCTTCATCACGATTGTACAAAATAACGAAATTTCTGTTCTTGCAAAATTAGCATAGGTGTTAATTGTCAGAACTTTTGTATGGTTTAAAATTAAAGTTTTCGTTTCATTTATATCGTATATGTACGATTGTCATATAAGAAATACATTTAAATACTTTTATATATACAATTAATAATTTCGTCATGTTCAGGAAAACAAATAATAATGTAAGACTGAATAAATAAACACTTTATACAAAGCTGCCTGAGTGATTGAATAGGAATGTTTTACGTTCTATGGGCCTCGTTAACGTGTATCCTCGGTTGGACCGATACTTTTTATAAGTTTATCAGTGATAAACTAGTAAATGCAAATTATATTAAATCCATGTAAAACGATCATTTATCATAATCTTTAAAGGAAAAAGAAGGAAAAAATATTAACACATCGAGAAAAGCATCTACATGCACGTTGACTGGATGTATTTTCATCCACTTTGTTAATTAGTGTAACTCCTTTGGTTTGACTTCATTGACGTGATAGCATTTTGCACGTGTTTTTAATTCAGTAATTTGTAATAGATTAGTTTTAATTTATTGTATCAAAAGAATACATACATACATACATACATACATACATACATACATACATACATACATACATACATACATACATACATACATACATACATACATACATACATACATACATACATACATACATACATACATACATACATACATACATACATACATACAAAAGTTGCAAATAAAGACTCATTTTGAAATTTTTAACAAAATCAACACTAATTTTGCATGATGCAGGATTCCAATATTCCAAATTTATTTTGTAAAAGAAAAACATACCGAGATAATAAAAATACAAAAATAAACAAACCGTAATACACAAAGTTTATTTATTGTATGTCTTATAATGACTCTAGTGTGATATAAAATTCGAGCATAAGCATACAATTAGCATAAAATTTTATTCAAGGGCAAACATTTTTGCAAGAACATCAAATAATATCATTATTTTAAAACAGTTGCGTGTATTTATATATGAAATCTAATTGTAAACAATGCATTACTTCCAATGCAGGCATATTTCGATTTTGGCGTATGGCTTATGAATTTGTTTTTTGTTTGAACAATACTCTGATATCTTTTCAAAATTACGACAGTCGGCATCACATGTGCCAATAGCACAACAGCGAACCATTTTCTGATAAATTTTCAGTGATTTTCTGTGTAATCCTTCAAATTCATCTGCTATACATATACATTCATATTTTATTGGTTAATGTGCCCAGTTTGATTGTTAGGTCAGAAATATTACCAGAGTAATCAAGGGTGGTCTCATTTTTTGTAAACAAGTATGGTGAATAGCAACACATAATTAAGCAGTGAAATCGATACATATATTTTATTGGTTAATGTGCCCAGTTTGATTGATAGGTCAGAACTATCTTATCGAAAGACAATGATTTTGCTGCTAAATACATTCAGGGTTCACCCACGGTTACTTCTATGTTTATTTCTCTAGCCATCTGCCATAGTCATGATTCTGTAAAAAGCATTAAAGAAAACGTTTCACACGGCTGGTTCAAAGGAAGGCAAAGGATTGGTCACGTCAAAACTATTGGTTTATGGCCTGTTGGATAGAGAATGTGCAAGAGAACTTGTATTTTGAATGCAATTAACTAGTTGTTAGTTTGGCATTTGAATACATACAATTAATCCCATTAAGTAACGATCGGGGTATTAACTACTTGTAATTACCGGGTGATGGTACCATCTGGATTTCACCTATCGCGTCTGAAGATATAGCATTGCATCAAGCGCTTTGAATTTTGCTTCGAGTTCGTAATAGCAGATACAATATTTTTACTCTAACATCGAAGAATAGCGTATATACTATATGTAGAATTATGCACATTTACGCAAGAAAAGATGAGAAGTTGCTTTTATACATTAATTTTGAAACCTTGAAGAATTGCTTAATATGAATCAAGTTATCATTTTTTGTTAATAGAGATACGTTATTCTGCACATTCGTACATGCATATTCGGATCCATTAAAGATAGTCTTGGAATCTTGGGATATGTTTTGCAATGGTCAGATAATGTACTAAATGGTAGTATTAATTGTTAAACAGACCCGTAAGAGTGGATTTTATGGTGCTTTTGTATCTTAGTTGTCAACAACTGAATATAACTTCTAAGTCATGAATCGGGCATGTTAGCTTGATTATTGACCCAAGTGTCAACCATATCAAATTGGAATATTGAATGTGACCTTTAGGTCATGCTCCAGAGACATATCGTTGTAGCACCTGGTCCAAACTTACTTTTTAAAACTCTCAGGTAGTAATTCGGAATAAACGTAAAGAGCGTGAAAAAGATGCTTTCAGATATGCATCTGATTTTAGATTTTGGTCCCATCTCTTATTACAGGGATATAAGCCGTGCTTGAAAACCTGGAAACCATTAAAATCACGAGAGAAAAAAAACATGTCTATATTTGTGTTATGTGTCTATGCTATCAAAATAAGTAACAAAAAAGAGTGAATGACAACAAGCTTTGTAAAATTTAACGTATAATTTATTTCTCTAGAATACAAAAAGTAAATTTTAAAAAAAAAATTACGGTATTGCGAATGAAATCCCAAAATAACCCAAGATTTACAGACACAAGCCATAGTAATTTAAAGTCCTAAATGATATTCAGTAAAAAATCAGAAAATATTATAAACTGAAGTCGATTATGTGTCTGTGATAGCTATTGAATTGTTGATGTATCAATAGTCCTTTGTTGCGTCACAGTAATATAATTCCATGTTTGAATAAAGTATAAATTCCAGTAAATATCTTTATCCAATTATTATAGCATAACACTTTTGTATTGCCAGAGAAAATAAAAACTTGATTTCAATAATTTGAAGGAAAATAATAAGCCCAAACTAACAACTTGAAGGTGCTAGATGTTAGAGCACGAATGACCTAATTCTTACAAGTACAAGATTTTATAGTTATTTACTTGACCTCAGTTCACAATTTGCAATTTCTTAAAAGATCTTACCTAATGGAAAATATCCTTCTATAATGATCTAATGAGCCTTGTTCATGTACAACACAATAACATGTAAAATTCACTTAGGAAACACAAAAATAATAAGACCCAAAGAAACAAATTTACTCCTTCTTGTTAATGTGAATAGCAATCCTGATATTAAGCTCATACACATAGAGAATAATGTAGCTATGTATTAATTGTTGACATAAAATGAAATAATTGTTTTCAAAAAATTAATCAGGTCAAGCAGAAATGATTTCAATTTTGGACAATGTCACGTCCAACAACCAATGTTACATTACAAAAGCGTGTAATGAAATAAAAAAATGTTAAACTAATAAGGAAACAATTAAATTAAATATGCATACACTTCCCCTTATAAAAAAAGATTTGCACAACAAGCTTTCTTTTTACTATAAGTCAAATATACGTTTGGTTAAAAACATAAGATGAAATCTTACGAATGACAGAAATTATACATGAAACAATGCATTTCCATACACATAAAAGCGCATCTACTATTGTCTTTTCCCTTGATTTGCATAATGTCAGTATTATATTTCTGCAACAACAATCTTCACCTTAATAATTTTTTTTGTTTATCATTTTGCTGATCAAAGTAAGGGGGTTATGATCACAAAACACAATAATCGGAAAAGGACTTAAACTAATGTAAACTTCAAAGTGTTGTAATGCCAATATAAAAGCCATACATTCCTTTTCGATTATGGAATAATTTATTTAATTTCTTAGATAAATAGCATACTGAATGATCTACACTTT